>SJYX01024318.1:140120-277067 GCA_006410675.1 Oreotragus oreotragus | reverse complement strand
GACTGAACGTCTTCACTTTCACTTTCATGCACTGGAGAAGGAAATGGCAACCCACTCCAGTGTTCTTGCCTGGAGAATCCCAGGGACAGAGGAGCCTGGTGGGCTGCTGTCTATGGGGTCGCACCGGGTCGGACGTGACTGAGGCGACTTAGCAGCAGCAGCATAGGGTTATTGCTGCTGCTAAGTCACTTCAGTCGTGTCCGACTCTGTGCAATCCCATAGACGGCAGCCCACCAGGCTCCCCCATTCCTGGGATTCTCCAGGCAAGAACCCTGGAGTGGGTTGCTATTTCCTTCTCCAATGCATGAAAGTGAAAAGTGAAAGTGAAGTCGCTCAATCGTGCCTGACTCTTAGTGACTCCACAGACTGCAGCCTACCAGGCTTCTCCATCTATGGGATTTTCCAGGCAAGAGTACTGGAGTGGGGTGCCATTGCCTTTGGCCCAATTTCTACATTATTGTGTCTCAGGGGGCAGGGAGGCCTGAGGACAGGGCAAGAAACCAGGAACAGCCAGTTAGTGATGCAGTCAAAACACAGAACATCTGTCCATTAAATGGTATGGTTTGTGCATCTAAAACAATAGTAATATTAGAGATCACAGATCACCTAACAAATGTAATAATGATGAAAAACTTTGAAATATTGTGAGCAATAACAAAGTGTGACAGACATGAAGTGAGGAAATGTTACTGAAAAAAAAGCACCAATAGACTTGCTCAATACAGGATTGCCACAGACCTTCAATTTGAGAAAAATGTTCAATAAGTGTGAATAAAGCAAAATGCAGTGAATTGAGGGAGAAAAATAGTATCTATCTTTTATGTGCTTCAAAAGTACAAGAAGTACATACATCTAGAAGTATGTCTAGATGTAAACTTGACATTGAAAAATTAATTCTTAAGGTAAAATTATAAAATCAACTTTATTGTCTCGTAGTAGCCTCTGCATAAGCATCTGTGGGGCTGTTTCACTTTGACATCTTGAATGAAATTTGTAGATAGAGTCCATAGCTTATCTGGTCTCTTGAGCGTCTGAGTTTTATGTGAATGCTGGTAACATCTTTGTAATATCCCAAACTAGAAACAACCTCCATATCCATTAACAAGTGAAAGGAAAAAATAAATTGTAGTATATCTATACAGTCAGATAATATTCATCAATCAAAAGCAATAGACTATTGATGGATGGATCAACATGGATAGATCTCAAAATAAATATGTTGCATAAAAGACACCAGACAAAAATGATTATATACCATATGATTCTATTTGTATAAAACTCTATAAAATGCAGGCTAATCTTTAGTGACAGAAAGCAAAGTGGCAGCTGCCAGGGAGGAATGAGAAGGAGGGTTTCTATACAGGGATACAAAGACATGTTGGGGAGTGATTGACATGTCCACCATCTTGATTGAGGTGCTAGTTTCATGGGTATGTACGGAGGTTAACTTTATCCAATTATATGCTTAATATGTGCAATCTGTTGTACAATAATTATATCTCAGTAAATTCATTAACAATAACACCAAAAGCCTTCAGTTCAGTGTTGGGGCCCCACTGCCGAAGCCCTCAGCAGGCCTGGTGTGTGTGCTTCTCTTAGCCCTTAGATGTGTCTGCACTGGGAATATGGGGAGGCAGAAAGCAGGGTGCTGTGGTTTCCAAACAGGCTGGCCCACAAGTTTTCTAAGTGGAGGGGAGCGGCAGCCCTGCCAGGGAAACCTAGGGCCTGGTTTTCCTTAGACAGAGACTGGTGACAGAAACCGGTGTGCTGATCTGGAGAAGAGGGTGAAGGGAACCGCACGGCACGGGTTTTACGGACACTGTACTTCCCAGAGAAAGAGCCAGGACCACACCACACACACACAGTCCTGCAGACAATCAAAGATCAAAATGTAGTTTCATCAGAAATCAGTTCTCCAGTCTCTTTGGTTTGGGGTGGACGTGCTCGTTTGGTTTATGTAAGATTCAGCTGGGTTTTTCCTCTCCAGGTTTGTCAACATACAGCATGGTATAAGGTGGACCACAGGATGGTTTGACTTACATACATCATGAAATGATTCCAGTAAGTTTAGGGAGCATTCATCATCTCGTATAGATACAGAAATAAGTAAAAAAAATTTTTTAAATATTTTTTCCTTGTGGTAACAACTTAGAATTTACTCTTAACAACTTTTCTATATGATCCAAGTGTTACATTTATCATAATATATTATATCACCAGTACTTATTTATCTTATAACTGGAAGTCTGCACATTTTGATTGCCCTCTTCCAAGTCTCTCTTTCCCAACTCTTTCTGGTAACCACAAACCTCTTTTTCTATGGGTTTGTTTTTGAAGTATAATTGACTTATAGCACTGCACGAGTTCCTGATACACAACAAAGTGATCTGTTAGTTTCTTTTACTTCCCCTTTATTCTGCCTTTTCTTTCTTAGAAGAGTGCCTTCGGGTAATATTTGAACTGTTTATTTTTTTTTTAAAGATAATTTCCAGTATCCAAACAAATTTGGGGACAAACTTTCTGACTTTTCTATTTATATGTTAAATACTAGATTTTTTTTGGGGGGGAGGGGGAGGCAATTTCAGTGACCAAATTTTCTTTTCATAGTCTTTGAGAGACATTGACAAGAAGTAGCATCCCAGTACTTTTTAGAGTTGAGAAACCATGTCCCATAATGTTAACAGAGAATTGTGGACTTGAGTAGGAAGCTTTTCTATTGTGACGTGCTAATTTTAGATGGAGGTTTTCAATATTCTCAGGGGAAGGAAGCCTTAAAACTGCCTATCTGAAGTAAACAAGTGTGTGATTTATGGATTTGGGTCAGTTCGAAAATATATTTGTATATGATAGGAATAGCCTTTTTTGTGTGTGAATACTTAACTGGATTAATTAGTTTTAAAAGTATTTACTGAGTATCTGTTATCTCCCAAGTATTCTGGGTACAACAGTGATTAGGCTGCTGCCCCTTGGGTATTCTGATTTATTTGTGTGTTCTTGGATTTTCGGTTGGAGACAAGAGACTCTTTGTGTTTTAAACTATCTGTGTTTTAAATTATATGGACTTAAGATAGCATATGTTCCCTAAGTGAGAGAGTTGAGAGGAGGATAGACCCTCAGATTTCAGAGCCGCACTCTTTCTGCAACCATGGCTTGCTGGGTCATTTTGCAGACTTTGTTTTCTCAAAGCCCCTTTCTCCTGACAACCCTGTACGGGGAGCTCATGACTGTTTGCACAGTGTTCTGAAATCTTCAGAAGCGAGCTACAGTGAGTATAAAATGACATTCAAGAGACAAAGAATTTAAGGCTAGTGTTGTTTTTTCTTTTCCTAATGCAAATATCTGTATTTTTCTCAGTGAGGATCACCAGACAATGGAAGCTGCCAAATATTTATAAGATAAATTTCTTGCTTTGTAATTTGGATCCTGTGTGTGGGAGGATTTCTGATTATTTATAATTATTTACTTTTAGCTGGTGACCTGATTTTCTATTTTATAATCACTTATTTTATAGTTACACTGTTGGAAGCCTGAACAAATGTTAAGTTTTCAGTGGTCTCACTTCTAGTTTCCTATACTCAGCAAAATAATCCGAGCAGTAGTACCATTTTCAGGAGTGAAGCCACTTAGGGAGGGCTCAGCATATGCCAATGAGGTGAATAACAGTAACCATAAAACATAAGGCACACACAGGCTGGCAAGGCAGTTGTGTGTGGGTGAGAGAGAGGGACAGAGATTAACATTTTACTAGTCATCTTACTGAAATCTAATGGCTTGACTTCAGAATGTGTTTTGGAACTTCATATGCAATATTCTTAGTTTTATACCAGTAGTCTTGAGCTTCCCAGATGGCTCAGAATCCATCTGAGGTGGTAAAGAGTGCAGGAGACGTGGGTTCGATCCCTCGGTTGGGGGACGATACCCTGGAGAAGGAGATGGAAACCCCCTCCAGTATTCTTGTCTGGGAATCCCATGGACAGAGGAGCCAGGTGGGCTATAGTTCGTGGGGTTGCAGAGTCTGACACGACTGAATGAGTGAGCCCACACCAGTGGTCCTGACAGCCACTTGGCCACTGTTAAAAATAGGGACCACGAGATTGTGATTTGCACTATTTTGAACACTTTAAATTGCCTAAACTCAAAAACATTATGACCTGCTGGCAGTTTGCTCTACAATATCAAAGATTCTCAAGTCGAAAGGCCAACTTTGGCCATAGACTGCTAATCAAGGAGGAGCCAGTCAGGTAAGGTAAATGAATGCAAAGGAATGTCTTAAGTGTAAAGGAAAATAACTAATACAAATGATGTAAAACACCCAGGCCTTCTCAGGCTAGGATACTCTTCTCACTTTTGGTAGCGAAATGGGCTCAGAAACATTTTCAGCAACACAGAACAGTAGGTCCAAGATGACGTTGCACATCCACAGTGACCCAGGGCACTTCAAGCTTCTAGAAATTTCACCTCTGCAAATGAAAGGGAGATAACGCTAGGGACGTATTTCTCTCTTTCTCCTGATCAGGCATAACTGGGGTGCCATGCTGTGGTGGGTGCTGGTGTGAGTTTGCTGCCCCGGATTTCTGGGCACCTGGTCAGGTGGTGCTGGGGGCTGCCACCATAGGGGATCATTTCTGGTCACTTTGGAGGTACTTTCCTCCCAGGGTGCTTCATTCCTTAAACATAAGTGTGATCACCTACATCACTCTTCTACCCGAAGCCCCTGAGTGGCTTCTCTTTGTGTTTACTTTTTGCCTACAGTCTTAGCTCTCCCTGCATCACACTTCATGCTCCAATCCCCCCAGATTTACCCAGGGACATTTTTGTAACTGAGGCCAGATACATTACTGTCTGGACCTTAGAATATTTTGTTCTTCCTGCATTAGAATCACTTCCTCTCTCTTCCCTTCCCCACCCTACTCTCTCCCCCCTGCCCCCGCCACTGCCACACATACATTCGGCCATTGTAGATGTCACTTCCTCTGTGAAATATTCTTGACTGCCCCCTGCGCCTAGGTCTGGGTTCAATTCAGTTCAGTTCAGTCGCTCAGTTGTGTCCAACTCTTTGCGACCCCATGAATTGCAGCTTTTTGCAGCACGCCAGGCCTCCCTGTCCATCACCAACGCCCGGAGTTCACTCAGACTCACATTCATCAAGTCCGTGATGCCATCCAGCCATCTCATCCTCTGTCATCCCCTTTTCCTCCCGCCCCCAATCCCTCCCAGCATCAGAGTCTTTTCCAATGAGTCCACTCTTCTCATGAGGTGGCCAAAGTACTGGAGTTTCAGCTTTAGCATCATTCCTTCCAAAGAAATCCCAGGGTTGATCTCCTTCAGAATGGACTGGTTAGATCTCCTTGCAGTCCAAGGGACTCTCAAGAGTCTTCTCCAACACCACAGTTCAAAAGCATCAATTCTTCGGCACTCAGCCTTCTTCACAGTCCAACTCTCACATCCATACATAACCACAGGAAAAACCGTAGCCTTGACTAGACAGACCTTAGTTGGCAAAGTAATGTCTCTGCTTTTGAATATACTATCCAGGTTGGTCATAACTTTTCTTCCAAGGAGTAAGCGTCTTTTAATTTCATGGCTGCAGTCACCATCTGCAGTGATTTTGGAGCCCCCAAAAATAAAGTCTGACACTGTTTCCACTGTTTCCCCATCTATTTCCCATGAAGTGATGGGACCGGATGCCATGATCTTCGTTTTCTGAATGTTGAGCTTTAAGCCAACTTTTTCGCTCTCCTCCTTCACTTTCATCAAGAGGCTTTTTAGCTCCTCCTCACTTTCTGCCATAAGGGTGGTGTCATCAGCATATCTGAGGTTATTGATATTTCTCCCGGCAATCTTGATTCCAGCTTGTGTTTCTTCCAGTCCAGCGTTTCTCATGATGTACTCTGCATATAAGTTAAATAAGCAGGGAGACAATATACAGCCTTGACGTACTCCTTTTCCTATTTGGAACCAGTCTGTTGTTCCATGTCCAGTTCTAACTGTTGCTTCCTGACCTGCATACAGATTTCTCAAGAGGCAGGTTAGGTGGTCTGGTATTCCCATCTCTTTCAGAATTTTCCACAGTTTATTGTGATCCACACAGTCAAAGGCTTTGGCATAGTCAATAAAGCAGAAATAGATGTTTTTCTGGAACTCTCTTGCTTTTTCCATGATCCAGCGGATGTTGGCAATTTGATCTCTGGTTCCTCTGCCTGTTCTAAAACCAGCTTGAACATCAGGGAGTTCACGGTTCACATATTGCTGAAGCCTGGCTTGGAGAATTTTGAGCATTACTTTACTAGCGTGTGAGATGAGTGCAATTGTGCGGTAGTTTGAGCATTCTTTGGCATTGCCTTTCTTTGGAATTGGAATGAAAACTGACCTTTTCCAGTCCTGTGGCCACTGCTGAGTTTTCCAAATTTGCTGGCATATTGAGTGCAGCACTTTCACAGTATCATCTTTCAGGATTTGAAACAGCTCAACTGGAATTTCTTCACCTCCACTAGCTTTGTTCTTAGTGATGCTTTCTAAGGCCCACTTGACTTCACATTCCAGGATGTCTGGCTCTAGATGAGTGATCACACCATTGTGATTATCTTGGTCGTGAAGATCTTTTTTGTACAGTTCTTCTGTGTATTCTTGCCACCTCGTCTTAATATCTTCTGCTTCTGTTAGGTCCATACCATTTCTGTCCTTTATCGAGCCCATCTTTGCATGAGATGTTCCCTTGGTGTCTCTAATTTTCTTGAAGAGATCTCTAGCCTTTCCCATTCTGTTCTTTTCCTCTATTTCTTTGCATTGATCGCTGAAGAAGGCTTTCTTATCTCCTCTTGCTATTCTTTGGAACTCTGCATTCAGATGCTTATATCTTTCCTTTTCTCCTTTGCTTTTTGCTTCTCTTCTTTTCACAGCTATTTGTAAGGCCTCCCCAGACAGCCATTTTGCTTCTTTGCCTTTCTTTTCCATGGGGATGATCTTGATCCCTGTCTCCTGTACAAAGTCACGAACCTCATTCCATAGTTCATCAGGCACTCTATCTATCAGATCTAGGCCCTTAAATCTATTTCTCATTTCCACTGTATAATCATAAGGGATTTGATTTAGGTCTGAGTTAGGAATCCTCTAATGCTTAAGAGAACCATGTCCTTCTCAGACTGTTGCTAAAGTTATTAACTTAAGATTTTCATGCTTGCCCTCCTCCCCACCCTGACTTCCCCGATAAGCTCTGTGAGGGCAGGGATCTCGTATTCTGGTTGCATCCTCAGTGCTTGAGTCAATGACTACCACATAGTTAGGTGTTCAATTAATATGTGATTGAAAGCACCTTACGTAGGCTGAATCTATGGGAGATTAAAACTCTAGTGAATTGGGACACGCATGAGTGTCCTGTATCTGACCTGATCAGACATGTTTTCTTAAAAATATATAAATTTAAGATGCAATTGATAAAGCAGCTGGAAGCAATGGGTTATTATTTCTGATGAGATGACAAGATGCCCTGGGTTCCCAGAGCTGCCACCAGACCTGAACAGTGACAAACTTTGGTTCCAGTTTTTTGTGAGCCTTCTTCTTTCTCTTAATGTTGGACATTTGGCCTCAGATTAACACTTTGGTGGCTGAGATGTTTTCCCATGCCTCCTGAATCTTTACCTGTCCTTATGCACCGCGGATGTGAGGGTCTCTGACCCTCTGTGCCATTGAAAATCTGAATATGATTTATAATCGGACATCCACAGATGCCACATCTATGGGTTCAGCCAACTGCAGATTGTGTGGTACTGTGGTATTTACTGTTGAACAAATTACACACATAAGTCGACCCTCGAAGTTCAAACCTGTGTTGTTTAAAGGTCAACTGTATTATACTTGCAAAATGGGAATAACTAGGGTCTGTATGTTTTACTGTTCAAAAATAGTCTAACTGAACAAATATTTTTGTATCTATGCTTTTCTTTTACCTTCATNTTGAACAAATTACACACATAAGTCGACCCTCGAAGTTCAAACCTGTGTTGTTTAAAGGTCAACTGTATTATACTTGCAAAATGGGAATAACTAGGGTCTGTATGTTTTACTGTTCAAAAATAGTCTAACTGAACAAATATTTTTGTATCTATGCTTTTCTTTTACCTTCATTTGTTTAATGTCCGTTTTTACCTAGACTAATGCTGTAAGGAACATTGACTAACACCTTGGTACCTTCATGCCTCTATCTCTAGGTGTCTGCCCTCAGCGCTCAGCAATGTACTGCTGCTGCTGCTGCTAAGTCGCTTCAGTCATGTCCGACTCTGTGTGACCCCATAGACGGCAGCCCACCAGGCTCCCCCGTCCCTGGGATTCTCCAGGCAAGAACACTGGAGTGGGTTGCCATTTCCTTCTCCAATGTGTGAAAAGTGAAAGGGAAGTCTGCCTAGTCATGTCCGACTCTTTGCGACCCTATGGACTGCAGCCCACCAGGCTCCTCTGTCCATGGGATTTTCCAGGTAAGAGTACTGGAGTGGGGTGCCATCACCTTCTCCGGCTCAGCAATGTACTAGGCTCCCGAAATTATTCCAAACTTTTAGTTTTTTTTTTTTTAATACAGTATTATAGGATTAGCCTTCTCCCTATCATTTGTTTGTTAAATCCTTTGACAGATATTTATTCTTCATTTTATCTTTAGCTGGTCCTTGATCTCACTCTGAAAGATTTATTTTTTGAACTACCACCTATACTTGCTTCACATAAAATCCCTCTCCATTTATCCTACAGGTGATCAACATTCCTTGACCTAACAACTCTTCTTCCCCAGTGTGTTGCTCTCTGAGTCAGGAATGTTTTTAAGAGCCATGTATGTGTGTGTGAATGCACGATGGTTATATGACTGATGGAAAAAATGCCACAGACACTGTTTATCAATATGTCATTTCTTTAACTGTGAAGTATGTAAAAATTTAGCTGTTTTATGGTGACTATAAAAAGTAGACAAAGCAGGATGCTCCTAGACTGATACATGGGCTTTCTCATCACTGCACTTTTCTACTTGCTGATGATTCCACTTGCACAGAGCAAGGCTACTCTGAGCTGTTCTGCCAGCTAACCAATCTATGTGCCAGCCTGCTAACGAGATTCAGTAACCAGTGCAAATCTACTTTAGACTATCCCTGGATATTCACTGCAAAGGTAAATTCTCTAGGCTACCTGTTTCTAGCAAGACTGGGACCCCAGGCCTGCCTGTGATTTATTTCTGCAAACCAGTTGATTCTCCTTTTTATGTCACACCTACAAAGTCAATCTGAAAGCAAAATACTTCACCCTAGAAGCCAGAGGAAATATTGCAGGATGGTACAAGTTAGCTTTTGAGAAAGCTCAAGGCAGTGTTCCTTGCAATTTGCATTCGAACAATTTTTTTTTTTTTTCAATCTGGAAGCCTTTTCCGCAGAATATCTTTATTGTTTTCAACTAGACCAGTAGTGTCCACTGCTGGTGGTAGAGGTAATCACTAGAGACTTCTAGAAATAAAAAGGAGAAGATATTGGCCAAGGACAGCCATGAAACAGAAAGAAGTTGTATCCAGTGTATTTTGCATGCCATAAATCAGTGTGAGTAAAAGAAAAGATAGTGCACAGAAAATGCCTAGTCTGGTGCTCCTAGAGACAATTATGTTATTATCATCATTATTGTTTACCCCCTCAGCGGGAGCAGTGATAAACCATGGATGGCAGAAGCATGTGACAGTTATTGTTTCTGTTCCTGAAGAAGGCTGTCTGAGGCTCAGCATGGTTGGCTGTGTGCTTTTTACACTCCTGCTCCAATTGTGGTAGTTGATCTGTGGGTGACCAACACTTGCAGAACTCTTACTACTGCTAAGGTGGTTCATATGGAGTCTTTATAGGCAAAGAGTGCTGGGAATTCGACTTAGAGTTCATCCAAGTTACTGAACTTGAAATTTAACCCCTCAAGGCTACTCTATCTACTTTCCTTAAGCACCTGCCTTTAAAGGCATCTCTTGTTTTATTGGGCTTCACTTTATTGTACTTCATAGGGATTTTTTTTTTTTTTTTTTCAATCTGGAAGCCTTTTCCGCAGAATATCTTTATTGTTTTCAACTAGACCAGTAGTGTCCACTGCTGGTGGTAGAGGTAATCACTAGAGACTTCTAGAAATAAAAAGGAGAAGATATTGGCCAAGGACAGCCATGAAACAGAAAGAAGTTGTATCCATTGTATTTTGCATGCCATAAATCAGTGTGAGTAAAAGAAAAGATAGTGCACAGAAAATGCCTAGTCTGGTGCTCCTAGAGACAATTATGTTATTATCATCATTATTGTTTACCCCCTCAGCGGGAGCAGTGATAAACCATGGATGGCAGAAGCATGTGACAGTTATTGTTTCTGTTCCTGAAGAAGGCTGTCTGAGGCTCAGCATGGTTGGCTGTGTGCTTTTTACACTCCTGCTCCAATTGTGGTAGTTGATCTGTGGGTGACCAACACTTGCAGAACTCTTACTACTGCTAAGGTGGTTCATATGGAGTCTTTATAGGCAAAGAGTGCTGGGAATTCGACTTAGAGTTCATCCAAGTTACTGAACTTGAAATTTAACCCCTCAAGGCTACTCTATCTACTTTCCTTAAGCACCTGCCTTTAAAGGCATCTCTTGTTTTATTGGGCTTCACTTTATTGTACTTCATAGGGATTTTTTTTTTTTTTTTTTTTTACAAACTGAAGGCTTATAGCAACCTTGTAGAGTAAGTCTGTTGGTGTTGTTTTTCCAGCAGCATTTGATCACCTTGTGTCTGTGTTGCATTTGGTAATTCTTGCAGTATTTAAAACATTATAATTATTACTATTATGTTTGTAATGATCTATGATCAGTGATCTTTATGATCATTGATGTTACTATTGTGATTATATTGGCATTTTTAGCAATAAAGTATTTTTTAAGTGAAAAAAAAAAGAGTACTTGGAACTGATGCCCAGTTTTATTTTTGAAAGAATGGTATTGGTATTCTGTTTGTTCTAAGACCCGTGGCACGCACTGAGTCTTACGCATCGTTTTTTCTTTGGCTGCCTAAAATCTTTTCCACCTTCCTAACAGCATCGTGTTAGGTTCACTGCCTTGTCCTTCCAATCTGGTGCACTGACCTTCACTAGCCAAGAGCTAGGATTTGAGCCAGGTTAGACCAGTTGGATGTTCCTTCCTGGAGTGTCCCCTCCCTTCCCTTCATTCTCCTTGAACCTTACTGGAATCCCTGTGTCCCTTTGGCAGGCAGGTAATTCCTGCTCTCTTTCTTCTCAGCCTCTGGAGCAGCTGGGTTCTGGTTGGTGGTCTCGTCTATTAATAGTCTCTAGTCTTCCCACTGGTTCCCATGCTCTTCTGTTTATGCTGGAAAGCCCATTGCCCATTGTTTCTGTGACCTGTAACCAAAGAAATCTAGCTGCTATTGGGACCTTCCCAGTAGCTACAGGTCTGGTACCCAGGCTGGACCCTCTAGTCTGCCTGGACTTAGAACAGGAGAAGACTGCACACTTCCTCAGGGACCCTAGGGCCCGGAAGTGAGAAGGGTGAAGTGAGGTTCCCTTCTCTTCACAGAAGCTAATTTTTGCTGGATTATAAACATGTGTGGCACTTCCCTGAGAGCTCAGTTGGTAAAGAATCTGCCTGCAATTCAGGAGACCCCAGTTTGGTGTGGGGTGGCTAAAGTCACTCAGAAGTTTCATCTGCTGCTTCACTTCAAATCTCTCATTTCTTCCATCATCTTTGGTAATGGCCTCCTCTCTCAGGTCACATGTTTTCTGCCCTTGGATGTGCCCTGAGGTCAGAGTTACATTGTTTAGAAGAAGAAATGCTTGTGCTCAATATAGAGTTAATCTTGTCTCACTGGCATTCTGTCCTTCGAGGTATCACTCCCCTTTCCTGTTTCAGGACATTCTGAAAAGGTTCCCCTCCTCCCTGCCGTTTAATTCCTGCTTATTCTTCAGGTCTTGAAAATCAGCTCCCCAGAAAAGTCTTCCATGATCTCCCAGGTCTGGTCAGACTCCTATTTAGGTACACTTGTGGCCCTCTGCTCTTGTCCTTTTTGGCACTTATCACACTTGTGATCAAAATAACTAACTTTATTTTTAAATGTTTTGTGGAATTATGTATTTTAAAATTTAATATTCACCAGCCCTATTCCTTTTCTTTGGTGTTTATTTCTGGCTGTGCTGGGTCTCTGTTGCTGCATCGGCTTTTCTCTAGTTGCAGCGAGTGGGGGCTGCTCTCTAGTTGAGGTTCCCAGGCGCAGAGCACAAGCTCAGGAGTTCTGTTGCGTGGACTTAGTTGCTCCACTGCCTGTGGAATTGAACTGATGTCTCCTGCATTGGCAGACAGATTCTTTATCACTGAGCCACCAGGGAAGCCCAAATAACTAACTTTATAATTAGCTGTCAATGTAGGTTCCACTATGTGGTAAGTTCCATAAAGGCAGAGTGTGTGCCTGTTTGTTCATGGTTGTGTCGCATCACCTCGCGGAGTTCTGACACACTAGTGCTGATGGTTATTGGTGAGGGAGAGAATTGCCCAGATACTTAGCTATTTTTGGAGAGGTAAGAGGCATGGAATAGAAATGTAAAGAACTGGAGTTGTCATGTTGGGAGCTAGGGGATATCTGCAAAAAGAAGTGACTCTGTTGCTAGTGGTAGTTGACCAAGTCCTTCCTCTTCTCTTAATTTCATGTGGGAATTAATAGGTATGATATGCCTTGATTTTAGCCTAAGATGTCAAATGGGATGTGTCTCAGTCATATGTTTTCACATTGCAGATCCAAGATCTAGTGACTTTAGATTAGAGTGCTTTGTTTGCTCATTGTTCTGTAGGTTGCTAACATGAACAGTGTTCGTCAGGGGTGGCTCATCTCTGCTGCCCTGGGGGTTGGCTATGCTAATTCATGATTCTGAATCCAGCTGGCAGACTGGCTGGGGCCAGCTCGTCCCAGATGACTTCATTCATATGTCTGAGGTGTCCGCTGGGAGAGTTGGGATGGATGGGGTGGCTGGGACTCTCTTTCCACTGATGCCTCACTCCAGGAAGGCCATCATCCTTGAGAAGGCTTGCGCAGCTTATTTCTAAGATGTCAGTGTTCCAGAGGGTGACCGTGGAAGCTACAAGTGCACTGAAGCTTGGAAGTCACGCAGGTCATTTATCCCTCCTTCTAATGGCCAAAGCAGACCACAGGGCCAACTCAGATTCAAGCATTTGGAAAATTGACTCCATTTCTTGCAAAAAGAATTGGTGGTCATATTTGATCTATCACAGAAAGGCGAGGTGGAAGACACTGGATGGGGGGAAAGCATAAATTAATATTCCTATGTATAATCTCATGTTTTGAATGTAAGGCATAGAAAACCTTGAAAATTCTTTTTAGTTAAGTAAAAGATGAACAAGTGCTTAAGGATTACTAATGTAAAGTGATAACATATTGTCCTCTTGCTGGGGTTCTCATATGTCTTCATTGGGATCAGTATAAAGGGCCCATTAGTTAGAAATGGATACATCCTCTTGTCTAGGGGGTTCTTGACGTAGGAGCTTTTTATGTCAGATGATTTAAAATCCAATAAACAGAACTTAAAAACAATATAGAAAAAAATCAAGACTTTTTTTGAAGGGAAGATGTTAAGGATCATTGAGACAGATTACAAAGTTCTTTTCTTTTTTCTTTAAACCAATAAGCATAGCATGTCTCAGTTACTCAACCATCACTATTTGGCTTCATTGCAAGTTGTCTTTGCAATTGGAGTAATAGTTCAGATTTAAAGCCAGTTGGCCATCTTCAGTGTGGGAGCAGGGATGTCCTGGAGTCTCGCCAGGACAAGACTCTTACTAGGTGCTACTTGCCAATTATTGTTCTTTAAGCCAGTATTCTTTTCTAATATGTTATTGTTGTAGGAAGCCTTATAGTGCATCCACATTAACTGACATTGAACGGCTTGTTGGCTTTAGTCATCTGCATAATGGCTTTCTAAGCATAATTTATTAGTAGCTAATTGATTTATATCTGTTGTGAAAGTAAAATTGATATGGCCTTGCCACCCTTATGAATAGGCGTGCCCATCATTCCAAAAGAAAACCCACACTACACTCTGAGTCAAATAAAAAATAACAAATTTGTTCTGCCTAATTTTAGTCTCTAAGACAAAAGTCTTCCTGAGCAGTTCCTGTAAGCTACTGAGGCCCTAAAAAAGCAACTCCCTCTGACTTTTGTAAAACTAATGTCTGAAGATAGGAGAAGGCAATGGCACCCCACTCCAGTATTCTTGCCTGGAAAATCCCATGGACGGAGGAGCCTGGTGGGCTGCAGTCCATGGGGTCGTGAAGAGTCAGACATGACTGAGCGACTTCACTTTCACTTTTCTCTTTCATGCATTGGAGAAGGAAATGGCAGCCCACTCCAGTGTTCTTGCCTGGAGAATCCCAGGGATGGGGGAGCCTGGTGGGCTGCCGTCTCTGGGGTCGCACAGAGTCAGACACGACTGAAGCGACTTAGCAGCAGTAGCAGCAATGTCTGAAGATAGATTATGACATATACAGATGTTAGGTGTGAGAAAATTACAATTTTTTCTTCATGAATAGACTAACTGTAAACTCATTAACCTTGGCAATGAAAGAAGTTAATGCATTCTTTGTTTTTTGTTTGCTCAACCTGCTCTCTTGAAGTCTGTCTTCTCTGCAACTTACTTGCAAGCAAGTTTCTTCCTTCTTTGTATGCTTGTTTCTTCCTTTCACATATATTAAAGTTTGCTTATAGCCCAATGTGAACAGGGTGATCGGATTCCTACTGGATGAGTAGAAGATGGATAATTTGAGATTTTGAAGTTCGACCTAACCTTGAGGCTGATCATGGCTTATTTTGACAAACTACAGATAAAGCTGTTGGTCACTATGGCAAGATAAAGCTTTGCTTTACCTGCCTTTCTTCCTTGGTGACAAAAAGGAGCAGAATTTGAAGGAATTCAAATTGAAAAGAGATTTGGGAAAATAATTACAATTTTGAAATTCATAAGATCTTTGTGAAGTCTTTGTTGCCTAAATCAGACTTGACCTTGTACTTATGCCAGATTCACATGGTGTTGTAGGTATAACAAAGCTAATAACATCATTTAACATTCTACCGGCCTAATGACTTCCATACTCTTCTAAGATAGTATGAGTTTCCAAAAGAGTCATGAATGTGGGGCAGGGTGCCCTGACTTTTGCGATCTCGAGGTACTATTGTTCCATTTCGTTTCTGTCCTAAGACTGAGATTTTGGCCAAAATTACCCAGAAAAATCCAGCTACACACTGAATTCGTTAATGAACCCCACCTCTTTCCCATGAGTTCGTTTTCATCATGATGAGATAATATGAACTAGTTCCATGATAACTGATAGGGTCATCCAGTTAAATATGGCTGACTAAGCATGTGTGTTTGTCATTGTTACTTGTGTTACTTTTTGCATTGCAGACAGATTCTTTACTGTCTGAGCCACCAGGGAAGCCCTTATTTTTGTGAACACATTTATTTTTGCTGCTTTCCACAATCTCATGTATTTATCTTTGCTACTTCCTATAATCTCATAAGAAGGAAAATAAAGAAATGAGCATAAAATCATAAGGACAAACGAGGAAAGGAGAAGACGATAGGTAAGCATAGTCAAAATTTTACAACTTTCAAGATATGGAAACAACCTAAGTCCATCAGTGAATGAATGGATAAAGAAAATGTGGTATATATGTGTACAGTGGATAGTACTCAGCCACGAGAAGAAGAAAAACCTGCTATCTGTGACAAAAACATACGAACTTTGAGAAACAGAGGATAGAATGGTGATTGCCAGGAGTGTAGGTTGGAATGGTCCTTCTAGGGAGATTGTTGGTCAAAGGGGTTTTAAGATAAATAAGCTCTGGGGATCTAATGTAGAGCATGGTGACTATAGATAATAGCACTGTATTATATACTTGAAACTTACTAAGAGAGTAGATCTTAAATCTCACCACACACATACAGACAAAGTTATCTATGTGAGGTGATGGACGTATTCATTAACTTGATCATGGTAAGCATTTAACTATATATATAAATATATGTATACACACATCAAATAATCACATTGTAGACCTTAAATATATGTAATTTTTATCAATCTTACCCCAATAAAGTTGGAAAAATAAATATATAAAAAGTAGATTCTACTAAACGGGGAAGGCAATGGCACCCCACCCCAGTACTCTTGCCTGGAAAATCCAATGGACGGAGTAGCCTGGTGGGCTGCAGTCCATGGGGTCGCTAACAGTCGGACAGACTGAGTGACTTCACTTTCACTTTTCTCTTTCATGCATTGGAGAAGGAAATGGCAACCCACTCCAGTATTCTTGCCTGGAGAATCCCAGGGATGGGGGAGCCTGGTGGGCTGCCGTCTATGGGGTCACACAGAGTCGGACACGACTGAAGTGACTTAGCAGCAACAGCAGATTCTACTAAAAAATTTTATAACTGTGGCTATCGATTATAGCAGCCACTAACCACATGGGGCTATTTACATTTGAATCAAAATTAAATAAAATTTAAAAAATTTAGGCATCCGATTTTATTAGCTAGTGTTTCAAGTGCTCAGTAGCTCCATATGGCTGCCCTGTTGGACGGTACAGATACAGAGCATTTCTATTGTAACAGAAAGTTCTATCTGACAATGCTGTTGAAAAGATGGAAAGTAAACAGAGAAACAGAAACTAAGGCTTCTGTGCTCTGCTCAGAACTGTGGATACAAAGCGTCGAATGGGGTCTCCCCAAAATGTCTATCCATGTCCTAATTCCCAGAACCTGTGACTGTGATCTCACTGGAAAAAGACCCTTTGCAGATGTAATTAAGTTAAGGATCATGAGAAGATCCTAGATTATGATCCTAGATTACAGTAAGAAAGGAGAGGAGAAGGAGATATGAAAATGGAGGCAGAAATTGGTCTTTGGCTGCCATGGACCAAGGAATTCCTGGAGCCACCAGAAGCTGGAAGAGGCAAGGACCTTCCCTGGATTTTTCAGAGGGAGCCCTTCTGATTCCTCAGTTTTGGAGTTCTGGCTTCCAGAACTCTGAGGAAATAACATTTTTGTTGTTCTAAGTCACCAATTTTATGATGATTTTTTTACAGCAGACCTAGGAATTGGGGCTTCCCAGGTGGCTCAGTGGTAGAGAATCCACCTGCCAAGGCAGGAGACGCCGGTTCAATCCCGGGGTTGGGAAGATCCCCCTGAAGGGGGAATTGGCAACCCGCTCCAGTATTCTTGCCTGGAAAATCATATGGACAGAGGAACCTAGTGGGCTATGAGTACATGGGGTCTCAAAGAGTTGGACACAACTGAGTGTGTGTGTGCACACACACAGAAAACCAACAGATAGAGGAAGTCAAGAAGACTAAATGGGGAGTGTGAATCAGGAAAGGTCCTGAATGCAAGAAACTGGCATAGCATGAGGGCAGGGCTACGGTGCCTTCCTGTGAAAGTCTAAGAGTAAGACTTTAATCCCAAAGGGGAATTTATTAACAGTGCAGTAGGATCTCACAGCTCATAAGGGTATTTCTTAGAGAAGAGAGTTTTACATGGGGCACACATCCCCCTGCCCCGACCCGGAACCAAGAGCATCGGCTCTCTTTGGTCTCAGAAGGCAGAAAGGTAGTTGGGATTATCTTAGCTGTGGACTGAAGCACCAGTTGACCTCATCCCCTGAGCACTTGGCTTCCTGAATGTTTATTTCTTTCTCTAGATTCTTGAGAAGTTTTGCCACGTGCCTGATCTCTTCTTTGCTTCCTGCTTTGTTCTCCCCTGTCTACCTAGCCTCTTCACTCCTGAGAGTGTGCATCTAGGGCTAATTTTGTGATATCATTAACTGTAGCGAGGATAGACTTTAGCTGTACCTGACATGGGGTGCACAAATAGAAGAATCTCTCTCTCTCTCTTTCCAAAAGGCAGATCCTCTTTGCTGGGCTTCTGGGCCCACTTTAGGGAGCCCCGCTTTGTCCTCCAGAAGGTAGTTAAACTCAAGTGCCAAGAGAGCTACAAAGAAGAAGCAAGTCTAGAAAGTTTCTGAGAGTCAGAGAAAGTTTACCGACTGTTTGCTGGGTGGGTGATATAAAATGTCATTTAACCACCTGAGGCTCAACGTATAATGAGGGTTGTTGTGAGGAATATAAAAAAATAATAAATAAAAGAGAAGGGGTGAGGTGATACTAGTTTAGTTCGTGTATCTTCTTCTAAGTTCCATTATGGGCCTGCGCAAGATGGAGAAATTGTTTGTAGGGGTGATGGATTAAAGTTACATGTATGTATATATCTACGTGTAGTTATCAATGGGCCCCAAATAGTTACAGAATGTCAAGAAGAAAAAATATACAATTACTAGCCACTTGGAGTCTTTTCTCTAGGACCTGGAGAATAGAGAATATTCACAACATCTGGCTTCAAAAGTACATTTCACTTTCTGGTGCAACCAGAAATGCTGGCTTCTTTGGACATAGTGTAGTTTTGGTCCCCGGAGGTCTCTTACTGTGTTCTGAAAGTGCCGTTTGCATCTCATGAGCTTGGAGCTTCCAGAGGCACTGGTTAAACTGTTAAGGAATTTTAGCTCAACTTTGGTTCCTTCTAACCAACACAATGGCAGGAAGTGAGCCTCTTGATGAAGGTGAAAGAGGAGAGTGGAAAAGCTTAAAACTCAACATTCATACAACTAAAATCATGGCATCCAGTCCCATCACTTCATGGCAAATAGATGGGGAAACAATGAAAACAGTGACAGACTTTATTTTGGGGGGCTCCAAAATCACTGCAGATGGTGACTGCAGGCATGAAATTAAAAGATGCTTGCTCCTTGGAAGAAAAGCTATGACCAACCTAGACAGCATATTATTAAAAAGCCAAGACATTACTTTGCCAATAAAGGTCTGTCTAGCCAAAGCTATGATTTTTCCAGTAGTCATGTTTGGATTTGAGAGTTGGACTGTAAAGAAAGCTAAGTGCCAAAGAATTGATGCTTTTGAACTGTGGTGTTGGAGAAGACTCTTGAGAGTCCCTTGGACTGCAAGGAGATCCAACCAGTCAATCTTAAAGGAAATCAGTCCTGAATACTCATTGGGAGGACTGATGCTGAAGCTGAAACTTCAGTACTTTGGCCACCTGATGTGAAGAACTGACTTATTGGAAAAGACCCTGACGCTGATGGGAAAGATTGAAGGTGGGAGGAGAAGGGGATAACAGAGGATGAGATAGTTGGATGGTATCACCGACTCGATGGACATGAGTTTGAGCAAGCTCCGGGAGTTGGTGATGGACAGGGAAGCCTGGCGTGCTGCAGTCCATGGGGTGGCAAAGAGTCGGACACAACTGAGCGACTGAACTGAACCAACACAAATACTGGAAGAATCTGGATCTCTCATGTTATTTTAGTTTTTATCCTGATCTTGAAATTATTTATTTCTTTTAGTTTTCTAAATTATATTTAAATATCTGCTACCTAATGCACATAAGCTACCTGGAATCGGTTAGAAGGCTTCCTTGAGAATTTTGAGATTTGGCTTTCACCACAGAGTTCTGATTTAACACATTGCCTTTCATTTCACAGAAAAACCCTTGTTAAATTTTGCTATTGTAAGTTGAATATAGCAACCTAAGTTTTTTTCCCTTTCTTTGAGGAGAAGGTGCTTTGTTATAGAGTTGAAGGATTTCATTTTAATGTTGCAATCACTTCTTTAAAGCACTTTACATTTGAAAATATTTCCCCTATTATATTCCTCTAATTTCTGGCAGTGATTTGCAAAACAATGGTTTTTTGTTTTGGATGAAACACAATTTTCAAAGGTAATTAAAAGTAGTCTCCAGATAGGGAGACAACTGGAAGATTAACAAATTATGTAACTTCCTTAAGTTTTGCAATGTTTATAACAAACCCACATGTGTTTTATATGCAGATTTAACAACCTTTTGTATTTCCTTGGCCTGGGAATAGGGATGTTAGTGGTTAATGACTTTCATTATAACATTGGAAGAGAAGAGTCATTTTCATTAAACAGGCTAGGATCAATCTCTTCTATTAGAGTCTTTCTAGTCTTGTTTCTTCGTGCTCCACATTGCTCTCATAATTAGTTTCAAACTTAATCCTGTAAAATTTGGTGGGGAAAAGAAAGAAAGACTTAATGTGAACATTCACATTTTCGACTGGATGAGTTTTAAGTTATTTAGCCCAGACCTTTGATGACATATTAAAACAGAGATGCCCAAATGAAACAGTTAGAAGGTTTTCAGTTATGTGATAGCTAAAGAATTACTCTAGTTTCACCCCCAGAGGTAGAGCCATATCTGAGGGCTTGAAGTTTGTTCCTAAGAACGCATATCTACAGATATGCATGAACTACATTTATTCTGTTACATAAAAATTCTGTTATATAAAACAAGATACATAAAGAATTTTTACCAATCGGTAAGATGCATGCTTCTTAAAAAATAATAGTTTGATGGACATCAATATTTAAAATATAAAATATATATAGTTAATAAATATAGCGAAACATTTAGTTTTCTTAGTAATTAACAGATGAAAATGAAAGCAAAGATGTCACTTTGCCTATTAGATTTGCAGAGGTCAAACATTGATAATACTGCCCATTAGTGAAAGCAAGGGGAACCAAATATTTATTACATGAGCAGGCTATGAGGCTATAATAGCTTCCTAGAAGGCAAGGTACACATAAGTAAATCTTACAAAAAGCTTACAATAG
Organism: Oreotragus oreotragus; assembly: GCA_006410675.1. Taxonomy (NCBI): domain Eukaryota; kingdom Metazoa; phylum Chordata; class Mammalia; order Artiodactyla; family Bovidae; genus Oreotragus; species Oreotragus oreotragus. The sequence continues at coordinate 256,321 of SJYX01024318.1, read as the reverse complement.
TCTGATTCAGCAGTCCCACATCTTGAGTAATCACAAAGAAATTATACAAGTCCAAGAATGTTAATGATGGCTTCAGAAACAACTAAAAGTTCTCTTAAGATATTAGTTAAATATATCATAGAGCACTTATACCATTAAACAGGCAGCCACTAAAACGAGGGATATATATTCTATCAGGAACTGATTCTCTCCGTAAGTCTCTCAAATTTCTGCAAGCTTTGAGAGCAGAGGTTCTGACTGCCTTTGTTGCAGATTAATTCTTCAAGCACATTTGTATGGTGAATGGTCTTGTAAAAGAGATGTCTTCCTCCAGAGCAAAGACCAGGTGTGCTTGCTGAAAAGATTCAGATCCTTAAAGCTCAGGGTTATTTTTCTCGAAGTACAACCCAGGGTGTGTGCAGGGATCATCCGGCTCTCTTTGCAAAGCTTTATGGGAATTGGGCATTGGGAAACGAGTCTAAGGAAATAGTGAAACTCTGGCTATTGCCATTCTTGTCAGCAAGAGTCCTTTATCCCTGACCCAGGAGTCTTGTGTCTTCTGTCTGTGTTTATGAAACTACCATGTTAGACTGTAGTGTAAAATGTCAGGGTCGCCACAGTTCTTCACCTACCTTTTTTAAAAAATTAAATTATCCCCGATTCATTTTTACTAGTGTTTTAAAAAAAATTTGAAGTAATAAGTATACAGTGAGTGATAAAAAGATGAAAAAGTAAGAATTCTTACGAAAACTTCTTTCTGGAAATACATACTATTCTGGAACTTGTTTTGCAAGAGTCTATGAAGAAAAAAATTCTTTAAAGGTGAAAATCACTCACAGTAACTCTGGCTGTTTCTAAGCTAAAGTTATCAAAATATCAAACTTTTATTGAGTACTGAGAAAATATTAGGACAGCTAGTCTTTTTAATGGCTATTTATGATACCATACCTTTATTGTAAGCTTTCCAGGAGGCACAGTGGTAAAGAATCTGCTTGCCAACGCAGGAGATGTGGGTTTGATCCCTGGATAAGGATGATTCCCTGAAGAAAGGAAATTGTACCCACTCCAGTATTCAAACAAATCCCATGGACAGAGGGGCCTGGTGGGCTACAGTCCTTGGGGTCACAGTTGGACACTTAGTGACTGAGCAAGAGCGTGAGCCCCTTCACTGTGTGGGTTAACCAAACTCCCACTGATAATTTGAGTTTTGAGTAATACAAACAATCGTATGGTAAATCTAAAGCAAACTAAAAATAAAAACATTCACAGACTTCAGCTGAAGTGTTTTCAATCACCGCAGTCAGTTCAGAGCCATAGCATCATTTCATAGTACTAGGTCAAAGTACTAGGTTTTTGAAGAATAAAACAAAACACGAAGCTGTTAAGTAGCATGTTAAATAGTATGCACAGTGTGTCCTGTTTTGAATATATGAACAAGGAAAAGTCTGAAGAGAAGTCATTAAAATGTTACCACTGGTTAATTCTGGGTGGTGCGATTAACACTGACTTTTATTTTCTGTTCTTAATTGTTCATATTTTCTGATTATTTTTTTTGGAACTGAGCATGCATCCCTTTTATAACCAGAAGGTTAATAAAACAACTGAAATGAAGAGATGAGACCAAAAGGGCTAGGGTGAAAAATTGGGGTATAGACACAAGACGTCGAAAGATACGAATGAAAAGTTTCGTGTCAAAGACATTCAAATAAGGTGACAGTTTTAAATTAGAATGGTTTACACCCTTAGTATTTCTTGAGTTCAGAGGGAAGAAATACTTTTCAATGAAAATAAAGGTCTTTGTAAAAACCAGGCTTTCATTTATTCTTTCTCTATGCTTAAGATTTTCTGTCCTCCATTTATTATTAACCAGTTATATTTCCCAGTAACTATTCTATGCCTTGCCCTGCTTCAGATACTTTATCAGATTCAATATCAGGAACAGGGATAATATGCTTTACAGTTAAATATGAGGAATTTCAGTCATGGGTGGTTAATTGAGGGCTTTATTTCTCTTCTGTTTTATTGTGCTTTGGGTCATTTTATTGCTCATTAGTCTGTTTTCTGGAGTATGGATAAGTGAAAAGATACAGACACAAGATTCATTGTCATCAGTTGAGTCACATACTGGTCAGATGAGGGTCTTGCAGAGAAATTACAGTGAGTGCCCTGACACGGTAGCTGCTCATTTTTGGCTAGAATGGGTATGTGTTGATCAGATGGTTTATGGATTAACAGATAGAGTGGTTTAAATTGGCTTTTTCCCCTTAGCCAGCAGTTCACACGGAAACACTAAAAAAGCGTGTGATGACAGAAATGAAGTGGTTTTCTGGTTAGCAGTCATCAGATTTAGAACCTTATTCTTAGCCTCTGTAGTAGAGAGCTAGTTCCTGCTAACATTCCTTTTTAAATCCTTCTTCCCATCAGTAAAAATAACAGTCCTAATTTTCAGGGATGCCATCTTATATCTGCTGTTCATTTGGTACAGAGTCCTGTGTATGAAGTGTTAATGAATCTGACTTCTTTCATAACATTTCTGGCCTAGTACCTGGAAAGAATATAGGTTTTTAGCTCAGAAAAATTCATGGTAGGTCTAGAAGCATTTTAATTTATTTAAGGGGAGATGTTGATTTCATGTGGGGGGACAGTAGTTAATTTGCAAGTCTGTGGTGAGGCTTTAAATGCTGCCATTAAGCTTGACAGAGTAGTTGATGGCATTTGGTCACATTTTGTTCTCCCAGAAGCCTCTGGCTGACTTAAAAATAAATCATTACAGACAGACTATTAAACTTTATGAACTGTGAATGTGCTTAATAGTCCAGTATAATAAAATGCTCTAAGTTTCTCCATGGGCCATTGCTTTTACCTGAGGTTCTCTCCACATTTCAAATACACTGACCATCTAAAAGATGATTATATGACTGCATGGTCAAGGCCTTTTAAAAACATTTGACTGTGTTTGACCTAATGATAAGGTGAGATTAAAACTTTGCTAGTATTTCTGAGTGTTAAATCTAATAAATTTTTGGTTCTTGTCCGTGTCTAATTAAAACAACTTCTGACTGCATAAATGCTATCTATATTCCTTGAAAATGATAAAAGGTTTTCTTTTGTTTTTTAATTTACAGCATTAAGAAAAGCAACTCTAGTGCAACTCTAGTTTCTTCTAAAAGAGAACAGTGACTGACCTGAGTTGTTTCACCAGTATACATACAGCTACATAAGTTCTCATTTTATAAAACCTCTGCCAAAAAAATGGAAGGGAATTCATCATGATGGTTAGTAACTGAATTTGCATTGTGGTTGCAGTTCTTAAGCTGCTTGACAGTGATTTACAGACTTCATCTCTAAAATAAGAATGATGCCAGGATCATTGATTATCTCACATAAGGCAAAGCCACAAAAGCAAACTTATAATTACTGAACAAATGTGAAAATGCACTGCTATTGTTTTTGCTGATATTTGCGTCACACCTGCTAACTGCTTATAATACTCTAAAGTCTATGGGTTGGGCATAGGCTGTCTAGCTATCAAATAGTTTCACAAAACTTAGTATGATTTCTCTGTTCAATGGAAGTGGCATAGATGAAGAATCACTGGGACTTAAGAATCTGATAATGTCAAAGAAGCAGCCTCATTTTCTTTCTTTTTTCTCTCCATTTCTGTTTTCTTTGTCTTTTGCTTAAAAAAAATACCCCTTACCCACAAACCCTCTTTATCAAGACAGCATGTGGATGAGTGATCATATTATGACCTTTAGAAATGCAACTGACCAAAGGCCACCATAAACATATCTGTAGTCAAAAAATGTTGTCTACTAGTAGAGAAGTACGTATACATTGGTGACCCCGGGTGTCTCACAAGGAAAGTTACAGAGAGACAAAAACTTTTGGGAATTAGAGTTAGCCAGTGCGTGGTCTTGGTAGGGATTGGTCAGAATTTGGAAAATAAGTGAGCTGTGGTCTTATCTTGAACTACATGGTGTGAATGAGCTGCTGCTAATACATTGGGGCTAAGATAGTTCATCTTGCATGCCACAATTTAGTATAATTTACCCGTTTCATGAGTTGTGGTAGAAGTTTGCAAGCTGTGACTTTTGTTTCAACTCTTGGTTACCCTTGCGTGAGCCTGAGGTGAAGGAGAGGCCATGATCTCTGGAACATGTTCCACCCAGAGTCCTACGCCTGCTGATCAAAGGGTTGTTCAGAGAATGTTGTCTGCAGTTGAATTAGTTAGTTCCTCATGCTGCTTTAGTTGCAGGATGAGTTGCTGAACTACCCAATATGACATTGACTGCATGGCAGCGTTTAAAACTCTGGAGACCATATTCTTCACACTTGCAAAACAGGCATAACTATAACGAGTATCACTGAAATTCAAAGCATGCTGATATGTTCCATAATCTATTTAGATACTCCCTTACATTGGATATCGATTGATTAGCTCTGCCAGTGTCTGAATAATTAATCGTCCACCTGATGGTTTGTTAGGGCTGACATTTTTGAGATTACCATGATTAAAAATGGAGCCTTCTACTAGCAATTTATAATCTTGAGCCAGTAGAGACGCAAGAAAAAAAACCAAGAGGATATGGCACAAAGCCATGAAAAGCACTGCAAGATAATCAGCGGTTTCTGCCTCTGGAGAGGTTTGGTTTGGAAGATATTAGAAGAAAGCTATATCTACCTTATGTAGTCTTCAGTTTTGGTACTAAAAAGCCCTCCTCATCACTCAGTCACAGCTGACTTTTTGTGCGGGTATCAGGGGTGCCTGTCAATTACTTCCTTGTAGTACTCTAGTCCAGGGTACATGGCACACTCCTTTACTTAGGTTCTTCTGGGGTTTCTTCTAGGAGATTTAGTTTCTGATCTTAAGCTGATGGCAGGGGCTTTTAGGTGAATCTGAGGAGAAAACAGATACCCTTTCAGTTCAGTTCAGTCGCTCAGTTGTGTCTGACTCTTTGCGACCCCATGAATCGCAACACGCCAGGCCATTTCAAAGCATCAGAATTTCTGGAGTCTTTAAAAAGATGTTTTTACACGCCTACTCTTGGTGGGATTTAGGTTTGACTCCAGTGGGGCCCAAGCTCTGTTTCAAGGAAATTAGGCAACTTTACATGTATCAGAAGCTTCAGGGCATGAAGACTTACGGGATATTTCGCAAGCGTAGGGTGAGTTTATTTAAAAAGCAAACTTCTGTGATCAAGGGTGGATCCTGGGGAGGCCCTGTAGTCAGGAAGATGGGAAGGCCACGGGGAGAGGTTTTCACAAAGAAGGAAGTGAGAAACAGGGTCGAAGGCTATAAAGGCACGGGAAGAGTGAGTGACTGTTACTGGGTCACTGGCGACGGGCGACCGCAGTTTCAGGGAGGCTGGGGGAGCAGGCTCCCTGGAGGAAGCGGCTCCGCTCAGCACTGAGGGCCTCTGCGACCCTGGAGAGGTCGGAGGGGAAAGGGCAACTGCCCAGGGAGGAGGAGGGATGTGGCCGAGCAGGATCCCGGAAGGTGGAGCTGAACGTCCTTCGGGATGAGAAAATGAGACACAGGCATGGTGGGAAGTGGAATATCTCCAAGGGGGCACATCTACAAGAGACCAGGAAAACTGACGCCTCCCCAGAAATGAGAAACCCTCTCCTCTGAGACACGGACGAACAGTAACACCAAGGAGGTGATGGTGGATGGATGAGCGTGATCAGGAAAAGCCTTCCATGGGCAGAGTCTTAACAATGTCCAGAAAGCTGGTCACTTACTGACAGACCGAAAGCAGTGAATGGAGGGTTCCTGTTCCCTCTGGACGGGGAAGTTCACACGGTTTCGCAAGAGGAGGCAGAGCTGCTGAACGCAAATGTTAGGTTAGCTGGGAAGGGGCGAGCAACGTCCAAACGCAGACTGATCGCCAGGCTGGGGCGATGTCAGAGGGGCCACAGTCGTGCTGAGCACACAGGCCCCGGCCTCTGAGCGGCGGGGCTGGCCCGTCTGCGATTAGACACCAGGCAGGAGGAGTAAGGTCAGCCCGGGTGTCAGCCGAGAGCAGGGGCGTCAGACTTGAGCTGCTTGGACTCACTTGGGGGGCTTGGGAGAACCCCAGGTCTGGACCATCCAGCGATTGCGGGTCAGTGGGGGTGGGCTGGGGTCGGAGATTTCCCGCGTCTAGGTGCCTGGTGCTTTGAGGTCTGGGGCCTGGTCCAAGGGTCACCCATCCTGTGATCAGCTCCCAGGACCCACCTAGGACCGCAGGGGATAGCCAGATGCTAAGGACCCCAGGCCCGGAGGAGAGGAGGAGAGGGGTCCCAGGCCCAGGACTGCTGGGTAACCGTCTGTTCAGAGAGAAGACGGACTTCCCTGTCTGAGCAGAGAGGGACGTGTGCTGGGAACCAGGGGACCACTGAGCTCAGGCCACTGACGCACACACCTGCACTCACACCCACAAGTTCATACACACCTGCTTTCACACACCTACAGCCACACCTGAATTCACACTCACACCCACAACTGCATACACACCTGAATTCACACTCACACCCACTCATACGTGTCAGGTAGAGTTCGGGCCGAGGCAGAAAGAGGAGAGTCGACCTCAACAGAAGTTCAGTTCAGTTCAGTCGCTCAGTCGTGTCCGACTCTTTGCGACCCCACGAATCGCAGCACACCAGGCCTCCCTGTCCATCACCAACTCCCGGAGTTCACTCAGACTCGCGTCCATCGAGTCAGTGATGCCATCCAGCCATCTCATCCTCGGTCGTCCCCTTCTCCTCCTGCCCCCAATCCCTCCCAGCATCAGAGTCTTTTCCAGTGAGTCAACTCTTCTCATGAGGTGGCCAAGTACTGGAGTTTCAGCTTTAGCATCATTCCTTCCAAAGAAATCCCAGGGCTGATCAGGCAAGGAAGGGTGACAGTCGGCCATACGATCAGGCTGAGTGCGCAGAGGGATCAGGGAGGCTCCAGATTTGTAAGGTGGCTTGTGGAAGCGATAAGGGAAACGTTAATCAGGTGGGATGTTTTGGGTATTCTTTAGTTGAGATGGCATTTGTAGTTGGGCAGGGGGTGATAAGTCTGGGCAGGTGTAGGGGGTGGAAGGTTTCTGGACAGGGAGTGATAAGTCCTAGATAGATGCAACTGGCCTGGAGCATCAGGGTGGGGCCTAAAGTTCTGTTTTGTTTTCTCTGAAGTTAGATGATTCTGCAAGGGTCTTTGAGACTGTTGATCTTTTCTAGGCCCAAAATACTCCTTCATTNTGGGCAGGTGTAGGGGGTGGAAGGTTTCTGGACAGGGAGTGATAAGTCCTAGATAGATGCAACTGGCCTGGAGCATCAGGGTGGGGCCTAAAGTTCTGTTTTGTTTTCTCTGAAGTTAGATGATTCTGCAAGGGTCTTTGAGACTGTTGATCTTTTCTAGGCCCAAAATACTCCTTCATTCCAGACCCTGAAATCATTAAAAAATGGGGAAAAGGGCACAAACACTACAGTTCAAAAGCATCAATTCTTTGGTGCTTAGCCTTCTTCACAGTCCAACTCTCACATCCATTTAGGGTGATATAATTAAATGGCTCTGGTTAATGCATTATAATAACTAACAGTATTAGAGTGGAGGAGAGTGGAATTATATATTGAGCAAAAATACATAATTGTTTTTGTAAGGACTTAGTCATAGATTTTCCTAGATCTAGAACATGATATGGACTATGAAGATCTTGACAAATCTCCAGGCCTTCAATATATCCCAAAAGTATATTATAAATGTTCCTAGTTGACATATATGCTTTAATATAGAGGCAAAAATATTTTGTACATGGTCATTGTATCGTTTATATGAACATAAATACGCTTCTATGTTAAAACACATTATTGAAGCATATTTATATTAATTTACTTAACTTGTATATAATTAATCTTGGAAGGCTGAACTGCTCTTTTGAATGACACTTTTAGAATAGAATTTCTTATTTAGAAACATAACTTGTCCCATTTGAGTAAATGTTGAAGACTATGCAAAGAGACTGACCACTCAGTCTTAGAAGAAGAACCTATTACCCAAACTGCTTCTTTGCATCTTTTTTAATTTGTAGGAATTTAATTAGATTCTTAAAAACTTCATAAGCATCATTCACATCAATTTTTAAACACTATATTTATGTTAACTCCTTTCACTTGGACATAATTAATCTTGGCTGAAGTGAATACGCTTAGGCTTTGCTGTTGTTCATTTGCTCAGTCGTGTCTGACTCTTTGTGACCCCATGGACTGCAGCATGGCAAGCTTCCCTGTCCTTCACTATCTCCTGGAGCTTGCTCAGACTCATGTCCATTGAGTCGGTGATGCCATCCAACCATCTCATCCTCTGTTATCCCCTTCTCCTCCCACCTTCAGTCTTTCCCAGAATCAGGATCTTTTTCAATGAGTCAGTTCTTCCCATCAGGTGGCCAAAGTATTGGAGCTTCAGCTTCAGCATCATTCCTTCCAATGAATATTCAGGACTGATTTCCTTTAGGATGGACTGGTTTGATCTCCTTGCAGTCCAAGGGACTCTCAAGAGTCTTCTCCAGCACCACAAACAAAAGCATCAGTTCTTTGGCTCTCAGCCTTCTTTATAGTCCTACTCTCACATATGTATATAACTACTGGAAAAACCATAGCTTTGACTAGACAGACCTTTGTCAGCAAAGTAAGGTCTCTGCTTTTGAACACGCTGTTTGTCATAGCCTTTCTTCCAAGGAGCAGGAGTCTTTTAATTTCATGGCTGCAGTCACCATCTGCAATGATCTGGAGCCCAAGAGAATAAAGTTTCTCACTGGTTCCTTTCTTTTCCCATCTATTTGCCATGAGTGGTGGGATAAGATGCCATGATCTTTGGTTTTCGAATGTTGCATTTTAAGCCAGCTTCTTCACTCTCTTCTTTCACTTTCAAGAGGCTCTTTAGTTCCTCTTTGCTTTCTGCCATAAGAGTGGTGTCATCTGCATACCTGAGGTTATTGATATTTCTCCTGGAAATCTTAATTCCACCTTGAGCTTCATCCAGCCTGGCATTTCACATGATGTACTCTGCATATAAATATTCAGAGTTAAATAAGTAGGGTGGCAATATACCCTTGATGTACTGCTTTCCCAATCTGGAACCAGTCCATTGTTCCATGTCCAGTTTTTTTTTTTTTTTTTTTTCTTGATCTGCACACAGGTTTCTAAGGAGGTAAATAAGGTGGTCTGGTATTCCCAACTCTTTAAGAATTTTCCACGGTTTGTTGTGATCCACACTATCTAAAGCTTTAATGTAGTTAATGAAGTAGAAGTAGATGTTTTTCTGAAATTCCCTTGATTTTCCTATGAGCCAATGGATGTTGGCAATTTGATCTCTGGTTCCTATGCCTTTTTAAAATCCACCTTGAACATCTGGAAGTTCTTGGTTCACGTACTGTTGAAGCCTAGCTTGAAGGATTTTGAGCATTACCTTGCTAGCATGTGAAATGAGTGCAATTGTGCAATAGTTTGAACATTCTTTGGCATTGCCCTTCTTTGGGGTTGGAATGAAAACTGACCTTTTCCAGTCCTGTGGCCACTGTTGAGTTTTCCAAATTTGCAGGCACATTGAGTGCAGCACTTTCACAGCATTATCTTTTAGGATTTGAAATAGCTCAGCTGAAATTCCATCACCTCCACTAGCTTTGTTCATAGTGATGCTTCCTAAGGCCCACTTGACTTCATTACAGGAGTGTGTTTAGCTCTAGGTGAGTGATCACGCCATCATGATTATCCAGGTCATTAAGACCTTTTTTGTACAGTTCTTCAGTATATTCTTGCCACCTTTTCTTAATATCTTCTGCTTCTGTTGGGTCCATACAATTTCTGTCCTTCATTGTACCCATCTTTGCATGAAATGTTCCCTTGGTATCTCTAATGTATATGCTATTCTTGAGTAATATTTGTTTTGATTGAAAAATACCAAAAATTCATGTATGGTTGATGTTCTTGAGTGGAAAACCCATATCTTGATCCTAATGGTTTTAAAAGCTAACTTTTCATTTCATTTCTTTCTTCCTTGGTTGCTATCCAAGTCCTAATGTTTGTTATTTCCTAAAGTGACAGTTTTAGCAGAATTTGAAGTTTTGTTCCTATAATAGCATGAAACCATTAAAGAAATAAGTTCAGTTTCATCTTGGCATTTATTTGCAATTGGGAGACTATTATTGGAAGGCAGGCTCACATCTGTCTAAGTTATCTTCTAATTAATTTGACATAAGCTTTCTGAGGCACTATTTTTCTACACCATTGGTCTCTCAATTTTTAAACTGTGCCTCTGTCAGCAAAATATTTTGAAAATATCTTTCTGTAAAATGAGTGTATATCTTTTCAAATTGTATATGTGTAATATTGTCATTCTGTTATGTTAAAGATTAAGAAAGTCTTAATTTCTAATTTTGAAATTAAAAATAGAAATTTTATTCATTGAAGACATTTTCTGGGATATATAGCCCTGTTTGGGAAACTACAGTCTTATATTTCTCCTTCTTAATAATTTTTCTGCCCTCATTTCTTCAGGATGCATCTCATGCCTAGATTTTAACACAGTGGAGCAGTAACTCTCTGTTGAAGGGAGACTCTGAGGGGAGATGCCTGAGAAGCATAATTTGAAAGAAGTCATGTCCATGATTCTAATGGAAGCCCCCTGGACTGCAATTCTTACCACCTCAGCCATATCATGACAGTTGTAAATAATGCTGCTAAGAATATTGGGGTGCATGTATCATTTTGAATTAGTATTTTCATTTGAAATAGACAGGGATGAATTATTTTTTAAAAATTCCTAATGTATGCTTATTTTATTGGTCACAGTCTCAGTAACCTAAGCACTATTTCTGAAAGAATGTTCTAACAATAGTCCCAAGAGGAAGCCTTGAAAAAACAGTTTGGTGGCCTGATTCATTTGGGAAATAGTTCCTTCTTGTCCCTTCTTTGGAAGTCACCAGGCAATAGAGATTGTGAGACATCCTGCAGTAAACAACACTTTGAACTTCGTTTAACCCAGTGTTTCTTAAACTTCTTTGGAACCCTTCATTTATATAAAATTTGTTAATTTAGTGTAAAACTGGTGTTTGTTGAAATATACTTTGGGAAATGCTAGAGTAAAATGCAATTTCTATCTGTGCATGTGTGGTTGCTCAGTTGTGTCTGCCTCTTTGTTACCCTATGGACTGTAGCCCAACAGGCTCCTCTGTCTATAGGATTTCCCAGGGAAGAATATTGGAGACAGTTGCCATTTCCTCCTCCAGGGGATCTTCCCAACCCAGGGATCGAACCCATGTCTCCTGTGTCTCCTGCATTGGCAGGCTGATTCTTTACCACTGAGTCACCTGGGAAGCCCATCTGTCTATCTGTCTGTCTGTCTGTCTATCTATCTATCCACACACACCCACACCCCCACACACCCCCACACACCCACACGCACACCCACACCCACACACACACCCACCCACCCCGGAGGAGCCAATATGGCTGGGACATGAATGGACAGTGTGCCATACCTTCTCCCAAGGTGAAAGGCAAGGACTCTGTCAATGAAGACACAACAGAAAGCAGGGAAAATGAGACTGAAAAGAGAGAAAACCTTGAGCTCCCCCTAGAGGTAGATGTCTAGTCATCACTATTGTGGCAGGAAACTTGAAAATACAATTCTTTTAGGCTTGCATATCATAGATAATAGTGGAAGTTTCAATTAATCTCTCATTTAAAAAGTAAACAGGGTAGTTATCCTTTAATAATAGTGCTTATGTGAATTTTGATCTGAATTTTTCAATGGCAGTATTTATACAATAGCTACTCCTACATGGGACTATGAACCAGTCAGCACCTGCATCATTTTTGGGTAGGAAACAGTCACGTATGGTCAGTGCAGAAGACCAATCTGTAAATACTACATTTTGCCTAGATATGAGTTTCGCTAACATGACTTTTATGAAGTGTTCAGAGGCAAACACCTTATCTTCTTTCCCCAAAGTGAGCCACAGAAGGATTTTCCTATTTATTTACTTCTATTTGAGAAATGGCAGGCCCTTCTCTTAAATGTTATGACATTAAGAGATGCTTTCCTCTTAGTATTTCTGCAGTACTTATAATTCCTTTGAGACCGTTTTTGAACTGTGGCTGTTCTAAATTTGTGCCTAAATGCTTTGTTCTCTACTTTGTGTGTTTGTGAGGAAGGTGGGCTGAGCCTTAAGAGGTGGTCCCTTGTTGCGTCCCACCTTTCCCATGCTGTGATTTGGAGAAGGTCCTGTAACTTCTCAGGACCTCGGAGTTTTATATATTTATAATGAGATGCTGCAGTAGCCCAAGCTGAACTCATGCTATCAGTCATGCTAATGGAAAGACAACTCCACATGGATAGCAAATCGAAGCACATTTATCCCCAGTTGTCTAGAGAGGGTGCCAAGGGTAGGCAAAGTCACGATATAATCATGGCACTTCTCCACAGAGATTGAATTTTCTCAGAGATTTAGGAGGAGGCAATATTATTTTTATATTAAAGCAAAGACAGTTTTGTTTGAGAGCAACTTAAAAAGACATGAATTTTTCAACACAAAACTTATGAATTTTGAAACTACCAATAACCCCCCAGGATATGCATTCAGTTCTCTTTACAGTTAGGAGTTATTTCAAGAAAATGACTTGAGAAGTCCTGACCTGGACCCACAGAGCTGAGGATAACACTAGTGGAGCCTGAGAGCTGAGTTCTCCCACGATCACGCGGTCATCTTCTCAGGCTCCTCCTGGGTCAGGTGTCCAGGCTGCTGGTCTCCCTGTACCCCAGGGGTGTGTGTGCGCTTGGTTGCTCGTCGTGTCTGACTCTTGCGACTGCATAGACTGTGGTCTGCCAGGCTCCTTTGTCCGTGGGATCCTCCAGGCAAGAATATTGGAGTGGGTTGCCATTTCCTGCTCCAGGGGATCTTCCTAACCCAGGAATCGAACTCGGGCCTCCTGCATTGCCAGATTCTTTACCGACTGAGCTATGAGGGAAGCCCTACCCCAGAGGGTGGTCGCTTCTATTAAATGAATTACTATGTGCAGGCACTGTGCCAAGTCCTTGACACACTACTTCAGTTAATATTCTTGGGTCAAATTAATTAATTATAAAGTAATCATCCCACTTTACAGATGAGAAAACCAAAACAGAGATTTTAAGTTATTTGCCCCGTCAGCAAGTGCGAGTCAGAAAAGGAAAACCTGATCTCTTTAGCCATTTAGGGTGACATTGCCCCTCCGACGGCGTGGGAAGGCAGATGAGACTGCCCCCTAGAGTTGAAGAGGTGGGAGTGCAGGAAAAGGAGTGGAGCTGGAAACACCCCTACTGTCCGACACTGTTTAACAGCCCAAACATTGTAAGCCATGGTAGATCATGACCACATTATCAAGATGCCATTTCAGAATCTAGGAGATTCCACTGTATACAGTTTGGCCCAAGTCATATTTCAAACAGATTTATCACTTTGCCCATTTGTAGGGGAGCATATTTAATGAATGCCAAGGTCAATATAGAGAAGGTCCCAGATAGATAAAGTGCCTAGAGGTTTTTAGATCTTTTATGCTGCTAAGATTTAAAAATAGGGAACGAAGACATACTAGTTCAATTTAAGAAGCATATATTAGACATATATAGGGGTAGCAGCATAAGATATCCCAGCTTTCTGCAGGGCTGACCCCACTGCAGTGGTTCTTCAAGAAGCAGACAACAAGATTGGTATGTTAATGCATCATTTATTGACACAGTTCTCTTTGCTTAGCACTGTGACTCTTGGCCTGATGAGGGGAAACTGTGAGAAACTGTGTTTGCTTTAGAAGTCTTGGTTCCTAATCTGGCTGTCCCTTTGCTTCTGTTAATGCTGTGTGTAGATCCAGATTTGAAAATATTTGTTATAGGAAGGGAACCCCAAATGAGGGGCTTAATGTCATCTCATCTCCCAAGTCCTACTTGTATGGATGTAGTCAGATCCAGACACTGCTTAGCAGAGTTCTAGGCAGGATATACAGTGAATGATCCATGCCTTATTCAAACTCTCAGTTAAGCCTCTTAGATTTCTATTAGCCTTTAGGAGACTAGAATGACCCAAACTGTAATTAATCCTAAATATGAGATACAAAGGCATATTTTTCCTTTAATTTTTCTCTCACCAGCAAAGAATTTTAAACTGTAGCTACATTTTTTAAATGTTTGTATTTTGAACTGGCAAAGAGTAGAGAATATTGTGAATCATCAGCAGGTTGACATTTTAGAATATTTTTGTGAGAACATTAAAAACATCTACAGTACAGCTTTTTCATTTATCCTATGTCAGCTATTGCTTAGAGTCATTCATATCATAATCCATAATACTTTATTCTACTCTATAAAGGACTTTAACACAAATTATGTTCTGTGACATCTATCTACTATGATACTGGTGTTATCATCACCACTTTTTATTTGAGGATATAGACATCTAGAAAGGATAGCTGACTTGCCTAACATCATACGATAGTGGACATAGGAAAGCCATAAAGTTTCACAATGAGTTCAGGGTTTTGCCATTAAGCAGTTTGGTTTTCTGCTATTTTATTTTCAGTTTGGATTAATAATTTGATTGTAGCATCTGACTTGATGTTCTTGATGGCCTTCCAGTTGGCCATGGGCAGTCAAATAGCTATAATGCCAGGCAGCTAATGTAATTAAGTATGGTGTTGGGTGTCAGAATAGATAGTGGTGAAAACTGTAGCAGGTTGGAGAGAATACAATCTTTAAAAGAGAATGCCTTGTTTATCTCCACTGTGTGTGCTGGGTTAGCATTGCCAAAACTCTGAAATTTTTAAAAATTATTAATAGACTCACTTAACTTTTAATTAAATTATTTAATTTAAATGTATTTGACACAAAACATTGTATAAATTTAAGGTGTACAGTGTTAACTTGATACACATATCATATTATATATTTATATGATATGATTGCCACTGTAGGAATAATTAGCACAATCAAATTGCCAACATCTGTTGGATCATTGAAAAAGCAAGAGAGTTCCAGAAAAAATATCTATTTCTGCTTTATTGACTATGCCAAAGCCTTTGACTATGTGGATCACAACAAACTGTGTAAAATTCTGAAAGAGATGGAAATACCAGACCACCTGACCTGCCTCTTGAGAAATCTGTATGCAGGTCAGGAAGCATCAGTTATAACTGGACATGGAACAACAAACTGGTTCCAAATAGGGAAAGGAGTACGTCAAGGTTGTATACTGTCACCCTGCTTATTTAACTCATATGCAGAGTACATCATGAGAAATGCTGGGCTGGAGGAAGCACAAGCTGAAATCAAGATTGCCGGGAGAAATATCCGTAACCTCAGATATGCAGGTGACACCACCTTTATGGCAGAAAGTGAAGAAGAACTAAAGAGCCTCTTGACAAAAGTGAAAGAGGAAAGTGAAAAAGTTGGTTTAAAACTCAACATTCAGAAAACTAAGATCATGGTATCTGATCCCATCACTTCATGGCAAATAGATGGGGAAACAGTGGCAGGCTTTATATTTTTGAGCTCCAAGATCACTGCAGATGGTGACTGCAGCCATGAAATTAAAGCTGCTTACTCCTTGGAAAGAAAGTTATGACCAACCTAGATAGAATATTAAAAAGCAGAGACATTACTTTGCCAACAAACGTCTGTCTAGTCAAGGCTATGGTTTTTCCAGTAGTCGTGTATGGATGTGAGAGTTGGACTATAAAGAAAGCTGAGCACCGAAGAATTGATGCTTTTGAACTGTGGTGTTGGAGAAGACCCTTGAGAGTCTCTTGGACTGCAAGGAGGTCCAGCCAGTCCATCCTAAAGGAAATCAGTCCTGAATATTCATTGGAAGGACTGATGTTGAAGCTGAAACTTCAATACTTTGGCCATCTGGTGCAGAGCTGACTCATTTGAAAAGACCCTGATGCTGGGAAAGAGTAAAGGCAGGAGGAGAAGGGGACGACAGAGGATGAGATGGTTGGAGAGCATCACTGACTCTATGGATGTGAGTTTGAGTAAGGTCTAGGAGTTGGTGATGGACAGGGAGCCCTGGTGTCCTGCAGTCCATGGGGTCGCAAAGAGTTGACACGACTGAGTGACTGTACTGGTCTTATCGTGCTACATGATTACCTTTTGTTTTTTTTTCTGGTTGCAATACTTTAATTACCAAGTTTGATTATACTACAATGTCATTGGTTACATTGACTATGCAGTACATTAGATCTCTAGGACTGACTCACTACTCATTGTAAATTTGTACCCTTGAACAATGTGTCCTGTCCTCCCAACCTCCATCCCTTGATAACTACCACTTTCTCTTTTTATGAATTTGGCTTTTTTAGAGCTCATGTATAAATGATATCACACAGTATTTGTTTTTCTCTGACTTATGTCAGAGTATTGTGCGTATGGTCCATCCATGTTGTTGCAAAAGGCAGAATATCCTAATTTTTCATGCCAGAGTTATATCCCATTGTGTGTATCATATAATCCATTCATCGGTCGACAGGCATTTAGATTGTTTCCATATCTTGACTGTTGTGAATAACTCTGCAATAAACATGGGAACCCATAGAGCTCTTAGATACTGTTTTCATTTGTTCAGATATTACCAGAGGCAGAATTACTGGATCCAAATCTCTGAAATTTTAAGATGAGCCCCAAATCTCAATTTTATGTGAATTATCTCACTTTTAAGTGTTGACAAATTTAAAAAAAATTCTTTTTCTTTTAAACTCGGAGGCAAACAAAAGGGCTTCCCTGGTGGCTCAGACGGTAAAGAATCTGCCTGCAGTGCAGGAGAGCCCAGTTTGATCCCTGGGTTGGGAAAATACCCTGGAGAAGGGAATGGCTACCCACCCCACGGGAGAATTACGTGGAAGAGGAGCCTGGTGGTCTACAGTCCATAGGGTCACAAGGAGTTGGACATGACTGAGCAGCTAACACTTCCACTTTTTCACAAGGCAAACAAAGGCTTCCCCTCTAGTGGATTTAGCTCATGACTGTGTCATGGCATTTTTTTTTTTTTTCTTTTGTTGTGCATGTGGAGAGGAGGAAGGGAGGGAAGGAAGGTTAGCATCATTGACTCAGACTGTAGAGGCTCACTCTTCCTGAAGCCAAAAAGTCTGAGCAGAGCTGAGGAGATCCATTGGGGGTTTTCCAGGCTGCTTTAGTGTGAGCTATTTGGGGACTGCCTTCATTTTGCAGAACTGCCTGAAATGAGGGAGACTTTCTAACAGTTAGGGGTTGACCACCAAGGACTCACTCACTCTGCGCTCCAGTACTTGGCTCTGTGCATTGTTTAATATCTGTTCTGCTTTTCCTATACTTGCTTTATTCTTTGCCTCTCCTTGGGTAAATTTTACTTTGAGTTGATGATGAAACTGAAATCAGAACCATTTGCAAACTTCTCAAACAAAAAGCCTTTAGAAGAGGGAGAGGTTAAAAGTTTTAAAGTAAATTTATTGCTGTTGTGTGACCTATGGATTTTATTGATCCTGTTTCCTGTTCCTGAAAACACAGAAAATTGAAAACTAATTTGATTGAATTTTCCTAGATGCAATCAGAGTTTTATTTCATGTTAGTTTAGAGTTTTTGAATTTTAACCGATCTGTCACAAAGTGACCATGTCACTATCATATGCCTCCTTGCACAAGGAACCATGATTCTGAGATGTTTTCTTTATTGTGCAACTCAGATCTTCTGTGTGTGTCTAACATTAATATAACTCCACTGAGTTTAACGTGTGCTGTGACCAAGAGGTTCTTTTATTTGATTGTAATGGTTCAAACATTTTTGATCCTTGGAGGTGTGGTGGAAAGGCAGAAAAATGATGCATAAAGAAGGTTCAGGAAGTCCCAATTAAAAACTATTATTTACTGAGCACTCACTATTTGCCAGGAACCGTCCTAAGTACTTGGAAGTACCTTTTGTCATCTCGTTTAAGCTTTTAAATCATACGTAAAGTCTATCTATTTTTTTGGTATCAAAATGTTGATTTATTGATTTTTAAAAAAAAAAATTGACAGTATTATGATGTCAGTTTCATGTGTGCAATCAAGTGATCTGACATTGAAATACGTTATGGGATGATCACCATGACAAGTCTGGTCACTGTCACCATACCAAATTATTTACATTGTTATTGACTGTATTCCTTTTGTCATATATTACAAACCTGTGACTTAATTAGAAGCTTATATCTAGTAATCCTCTTCATCTGTTTTGCCTCATATCCCACCCTACTCCCGTCTGGAAACCACTAATTTGCTCTCAGTGTCTGTTTCTGTTTTGTTATATTTGTTTTGTGTTTTAGATTTCGCGTGCAAGAGAGATCGTATGGCATTTCTTTCTCTGACTTATTTCACGTAGCATGATACCCTCTGCCTACCTTCATCCATGTTTTCACAAATTGCGTAATTTAATTCTTTTCTATGGCTGAGTGGTGTTATTGTTGTTCGGTCACTCGGTCACGTCCAGCTCTTTGTGACCCCTTGGACTGCAGCATGCCAAGCTTCCCTGTTCTTCACCATCTTCCATAGCTTGCTCAAACTTATGTCCCTTGAGTTGGTGATGCCATCCAAACATCTTGGCCTTTGTCATCCCCTTCTCCTCCTACCTTCACTCTTTCCCAGCATCAGGGTCTTTTCTAATGAATTAACTCTTTGCATCAGGTGGCCAAAGTATTGGAGCTTCAGCTTCAACATCAGTCATTCCATTGAATATTCAGGATTGATTTCCTTTAGGATTGACTGGTTTGATCTGTTTGTAGGCCAAGGGACTTTCAAGAGTCTTCTCCAACACCACAGTTCAAAAGCACCAGTTCTTCGATGCTCAGTCTTCTTTATGGTCTGACTCTCACATCCATACATGACTACTGGAAAAACTGTAGATTTGACTATATGGACCTGTGTCAGCCGAGTAATGTCTTTGCCTTTTAATATGCTGTCTAGGTTTGTAATAGCTTTTCTTCCAAGGAGCAAGCATCTTTTAATTTCCTGGCTGCAGTCACCATCTGCAGTAATTTTGGAGCCCAAGAAAGTAAAGCCCGTCACTGTTTCCATTGTTTCCCCATCTATCTGCCATGCAGTGATGGGACTGGATGCCATGATCTTAGTTTTTTGAATGCTGGGTTTTAAGCCAACTTTTTCACTGTCCTCTTTCACCTTCATCAAGAGGTTCTTTAGTTCCTCTTCACTTTTTGCCATAAGGGTGGTGTCAGCTGCGTACCTGAGGTTATTGATATTTCTCCTGGCAATCTCAGTTGGCTGAATAGTATTCCACTGTATGTGTGTACCACATATTTTATATTCATCTATCAGTGGACATATAGGCTGCTTCCATAGCATGGCTGTTGTAAATAATGCTATAATGAACACTGAGGTGCATATATCTTTTCTAATTAGTGTTTTTTTTGTTTTCTTTGGGTAAGTACCCAGAAGTAGAATTGCTAGATTATATGGTGGTTCAATTAAAAAAATTTTGAGGACCTTCCATACTGTTTTTTGAAGTAGTTGTAGCAATTTATATTCCCACCAACAATGCACAAAGGTTCCCCTTTCTTCACATCCTTGCCATCAATTGTTATTTCTTGATTTTTGATCATAACCGTTCTGACAAGTGTGAAATGGTCTCATTGTGGTTTTCATTTGTATCTCCCTGATGATCAGTGATGTTGCGCATCTTTTCATGTGCCTGTTGGCCATCTGTGTATCTTCTTTGGAGAAATGTCTATCCAAAGACTTTGAACACTTTAATTGGATTAAAAAATGAGTTGTGTGACATCTTTATATAATTTAGGTATTAGCCCCTTATCAGATATCATGTAAAAATCTTTTCCCATTCAATAGGTGACCTTTTCATATCACTGATGATTTCCTTTGCTGTGCAAAAGCTTTTTCTTTTAACGTGGTCCCATTTGTTTATTTTTGCTTTGGTTGCCCTTGCCTGAGGTGACAGATTCAAAAAAGTGTTGCTAAGACCAGCATCAAAGAGCTTACTGCCTATGTTTTCTTTTCTTTTCTTTTTTTTCAGCTTTTATTTATTTATTTTTCAATTTTTTATTTTATTTTATTTTATTTTATTTTATTTTATTTTTTTTTTTTTGTATTTATTTATTTTTTTACACGAACTCCCAAACATGAACCCCCCTCCCACCTCCCACCCCCTATGTTTTCTTCTAGAAGTTTTATGGTCTCAGGTCTTACGTTTAAGTCTTTAATGTATTTTTATTTTTGTAGATAGTATATAAAATGGTCTAGTTTTATTCTTTTGCATATAGCTGTCCAATTTTCCCAACACCATTTATTAAAGACTGTCTTTTCCCCATTGCTTAGTCTTGCCTTCTTTGTTGAAGATTAATTGACCATATAAGCATATTTCTGTGCTTTGTATTATGTACCATTGATCTGTGTGTCTGTTTTTGTCATAATACACTACCATGTTATTTTGATTACTGAGGGGGGTTTGACTGGTGGCTCAGATGGTAAAGTGTCTGTCTACAATGCCGGAGACCTGGGTTCAATTCCTGGGTCAGGAAGATCCCCTGGGGAAGGAAATGGCAACCCACTCCAGTACTCTTGCCTGGAAAATACCATGGACGGAGGAGCCTGGTAGGCTACAGTCCATGGGTTCGCAAAGAGTCAGACATGACTGAGTGATGTAGGTTGTAATATAGTTTGAAATCAGGAAGTTGCAAATACCTTCAGTTTTGTTCTTCTTTCTCAGGATTGCTTTGATTATTCAATGTCTTTTGTGATTCCATACAAGGATTATTCTAGTTCTATGAAAAATGTCATTGGTATTTTGATAGGGATTCCATTGATCTGTAGATGACTTTGTGTAGTGTGTGCTGTGCTATGCTTAGTCGCTCATTCGTGTCTGACTCTTTGCAACCCCATTTGGTAGTAGTCCCAGTTTAAAGATGAAAAAACTCTGTCTCAGAAAACTTGACCAAGGTCCTGTGGCCAGTCAGTGGAATTTAATTCAAACTCAGATTTTTTGATTCTTAAGTGCCATCATATTGTATAGTGTCATTTTGAAGAAAGGATTATACCCAGTGTTTCTGAAGCCATGCAACTAAGTCAAGCAAACTGAACCAATTAAAATAAGAAATGAAGACTGTTTTATGTAATTAAGATGATATAAGACATTTAACAGACAAAGCAGGGGCACATTGATCATAATTAGCAGAGCACTAAATGCCACATACTTCCTAGAATAAGCAGAGAAATGAGTTATGCAAATGCTGGCGAGGGCAACAACCTCATCTTGTTTGGTCAGTGATGTATGGCTTATAATAGGTGAGAACATCATGCCTTCAGCAGTATCCGTGAGGCCGATGTTGAATGACCATTGGTGGAAGCAATGTCAAGCTTTGTGTTAATGTGGAATATTGACTTACGTCATGTTTTGCATGAATTCAATGCCTGCTTTGTGCTTCAGGATATGAATTCTCCTTAAAGTATTCAACCAGTTCACTCTTCACAAATACTGAGAATTTAGTATCTATTGATATATATTTTGGTCTCCAATATGTTTTTGCTGTAAGTAATCATTCTACAATGAAATTTACCATCTATAGACCTTCATTAAAATTCTAAAGTTTGATATCTTATTAGTCACTGCACATTGGGTTTGTGAAAAGTTAAGTCTAAATACCTCATTTTTGACAATCAACGTCTGCTACGATATTCCATCTCTGTATATGACTGACTAATAAGATAAGAGCCAAGATCTGTAGTTGAACCTCGTCCAAGTACTGATTGTGCTTCCAAGTACACACTTATGCCTGAACTGATGCCAAAACTGTTTGCCTCCAAACATGTAGAAGCCTGATGAAATTAACATAACTGGAAAATAGGGAAGAATTGAACAATTATCTTAGTACTTTCCCCATTCGAATCAGCTTTGTCTGTCTTCACTGGTCATATATTTGCTATCAAATATTTTGCTATTAAAATACAGATTTTAAAGTCTGTGGTGGGACAGCTTGTATATATGTTCTTAATTGTATGTGTTTAATTTCAAAAGACATCAATAAAGCTAAGTTGAAATAGATATTTTATGCCTGCTGATTTCTAAGTTTAGCTAATAGCTTTTACATCACACAAGCATGCACAGTTAGCAAGATGAAGGGAACAAAGAGTTTGAAACTAATAACCTTGGAAGAAATTCCAGACTAAGTACTCTGGGCTTCACTGATGGCTCAGACGGTAAATGATCCACCTGCAATGCAGGAGACCTGGGTTCAATCCCTGGGTTGGGACAATCCCCAGGAGAAGGGAACGGCTACCCACTCCAGTATTCTTGCCTAGAGAATCCCATGGACAGAGGAGCCTGCTGGGCTAAAGTCCATGGGGTCTCAAAGAGTTGGACATGACTGAGTGACTTTCACTTCACTTCACACTGGGGATTGCCAGCAAGGCTCTTCTGTGATAAAATCACTGGATTATCATTTTAGACTTTGCCTTCATATGAGTTATTAGTATAATTAATGTGAAAACTAGAGTTAGACATCCTGGAATGTGAAGTCAAGTGGGCCTTAGGAAGCATCACTATGAACAAAGCTAGCGGAGGTGATGAATTCCAGTTGAGCTATTTCAAATCCTGAAAGATGATGCTGTGAAAGTGGTATACTCAATATGTCAGCAAATTTGGAAAACTCAGCAGTGGCCGCAGGAATGGAAAAGGTCAGTTTTCATTCCAATCCCAAAGAAAGGCAATGCCAAAGAATGTTCAAAATACTGCACAATTGCACTCATCTCACATGCTAGTAAAGTAGTACTCAAAATTCTCTAAGCCAGGCTTCAGCAGTACATGAACCATGAGCTTCCAGATCTCCAAGCTGGTTTTAGAAAAGGCAGAGGAACCAAAGATCAAATTGCCAACATCCACTGGATCATGGAAAAAGCAAGAGAGTTCTAGAAAAACATTTATTTCTGCTTTATTGACTATCCCAAATCCTTTGACTGTGTGGATCACAATAAACTGTGGAAGATTCTGAGAGAGATGGGAATACCAGACCACCTGACCTGCCTCTTGAGAAACCTGTTTGCAGGTCAGGAAGCAACAGTTAGAACTGGACATGGAACAACAGACTGGTTCCAAATAGGAAAAGGAGTATGTCAAGGCTGTCTATTGTCACCCTGCTTAATTAACTTATATGCAGAGTACATCATGAGAAATTTGGGCTGGATGAAGCACAAGCTGGAATCAAGATTGCCGGGAGAAATATCCATAACCTCAGATATTCAGGTGACACCACCTTTATGTCAGAAAGTGAAGAAGAACTAGAGAGCCTCTTGATGAAAGTGAAAGAGGAGAGTGAAAAAGTTGGCTTAAAGCTCAACATTCAGAAAACGAAGATCATGGAGTCTGGTCCCATCACTTCATGGGAAATAGATGGGGCAACAGTGGCAGACTTTGTTCTTTGGGGCTCCAAAATCACTGCATATAGTGACTGCAGCCATAAAATTAAAAGCTGCTTACTTGGAAGGAAAGTTATGACCAACCTAGACAGCATATTAAAAAGCAGAGACATTCCTTTGCCAACAAAGTTCCGCCTAGTCAAGGCTATGGTTTTTCCAGTAGTCATGTGTGGATGTGAGAGTTGGATTATAAAGAAAGCTGAGCACCGAAGAATTGATGATTTTGAACTGTGGTGTTGGAGAAGACTCTTGAGAATCCCTTGGACTGCAAGGAGATCTAACCAGTCCATCCTAAAGAAGATCAGTCCTGAATATTCATTGGAAGGACTGATGTTGAAGCTGAAACTTCAATACTTTGGCTACCTGATGTGAAGAACTGACTCATTAGAAAAGACCCTGATGCTGGGAAAGATTGAAGGCGAGAGGAGAAGGGGATGATAGAGGATGAGACGGTTGGATGGCATCACTGACTCTGTGGACCTGAATTTGAGTAAGCTCCAGGAGTTGGTGATGGACAGGGAGGCCTGGCGTGCTGCAGTCCACAGGGTCACAGAGAGTCGGACACGACTGAGTGCCTGAACTGAACTGAATGTGATAACTTATTTAAATTTGTGGTAAATATGTTAAATGTTACAGAAGGGTAAAGTTGATAGTAAACACTCCACTCCTTTTGAACATTCTTGTGTGACAATTCTATGTGTTGACAGATTTTTCTTTTGTCCTTCCAGAAATTGTCTATGACTAGGAAAATCCCATGGTGGAGGAGCCTGGTAGGCTGCAGTCCATGGGGTTGCTAAGAGTCAAATATGACTGAACAACTTGACTTTCACTTTTCACTTTTATGCATTGGAGAAGGAAATGGCAACCCACTCCAGTGTTCTTGCCTGGAGGATCCCAGGGACGGGGGAGCCTGGTGGGCTGCNCAGTCCATGGGGTTGCTAAGAGTCAAATATGACTGAACAACTTGACTTTCACTTTTCACTTTTATGCATTGGAGAAGGAAATGGCAACCCACTCCAGTGTTCTTGCCTGGAGGATCCCAGGGACGGGGGAGCCTGGTGGGCTGCGGTCTATGGGATCGTACAGAGTCGGACACGACTAAAGCGACTTAGCAGCAGCAGCATAGAAATATCTATTAGTAGTCACATTGGTATGTACTATATATTTATCATATGTATCTATAGACATATTTATCTTATAAATATCCATCCTTGTTTTTTCATAAATGGTATAATATTCTCAGTTGTCCCATGACTTGCTTTTTTTTCATGGAACAGTGTCACTTTAACATATTTTTCTATTATTATGGGCGTGGCCAATGCATAGACTGAGAGTTCTGTGACCTTGCAACTATAAGGGCGAATTATGGCTAGAAAGTGTGTTTGGATCCCACAGACTTCTGGACAGCGCTGCACTCTACTTCTTGGTAGACTTGTGTACCACCTAGTTAAAAAAAAAATGCAAAACTTAAAAAGTCCTACCAGGCTAGTCTTAAATAGCCGGTCAAATTTGAAAAGCTTTGTTTTCATGCATAGTTGAGCAAAATTTGGATCGAATTTTCCAGTAGTGTCTGTGTGACCTTGAGAAAGTTACCTAACTTTCCTATGCCCCAGTTTGTTTTAACTGTAAAATGGGGATAATGGTAGTACCTATTTCCTAGACTGTGAGGATTAGTAATATGTTGTAAAGTAATCAGCATCATTTCTGACACTTAGTAAGTGCTCAGTAAATACTAGGTATTATTATTATTGAGTCTGAGGCGGTATTTTAGCTTTGTTTACAATTTCTGAAAATTCAAATATGAGATTATCTTCTATGAATATTAATGTGAGTGCTTTAAACCATCGGCTCTCCAAGGGCCACTTTAAAAAAATCAAATTAGGCTAGTTCTTTCATGCCAATCAAACCTGAGAAAGCTGTTTTCATGTAAAGCTATCAGCTTACTAATAAGTGTTATAAAATCTATATATCACATTTTACATATTTAAAAGCTAAGGAGAAATTAAACAGTATCTTCAGAAGACAAGAACTAAAAGAAAAATCTTAAAGTTAAAAAAGTTAAAAATACTGAAATTCATGAACCTAGTTAATGAAAGTTTAAGGGATGCCAATGGCTGTTTTCAGAACTATGAAGATAATTGGAAGAAGTGAACATGAGAGAATAATCAGATTATTCACTGGAGAGAGATAAGGAAGAAACTGTGTAGTGGACGTGACTGCAGATGAGGCCACCGGGAGAGGCTGAAGCATCTCTGGGACCCTGTCGGACATATTTGGGCATGTTTTTATGCACACAGACACACAGAAAATAATTTCTTGCTGGACATCTCCCCTTGCCTCTCAGATCCTCTCCACCCTCCTCTGTGCCCTGTGCGGGCTGTTCTCACGGGCTCCCCAGTGGCAGGCATTGGTAAGAGACTGGAGACTGGGGAGTTCAGACGTTCATTTTCTGGCTCGCTCTCTGCCTGCACTTATTTGGTGATGGTGATTGGTACAGCTGCTGCTGTTCTCTGAGATAGATCTTGTTTATTTCCTCAGGGTGGTTTCGTAATTATTTTATTTATTCATTGCTTCATTGTCTGTTTGCCTAAAAATATAAGTCCCAAGAAGGCAGGGACCATATTGATGTGTTCATTCCAGTATCTCCAGGCTGGCTCAGAGTAGGTGCTCAATAAATGACTGTTGCGTAAATGCATGGGAACACACAGATTCATTACCAGTGTAACCAATGCTCTTTATCAATACTCTCCATTCTTAATCTGTCTGACATTTCTGACTACTTGTGGTCTCTCCAACTAGAATGTAAACTTTAAGAGAGCAGATATATCATGCTAAAAAAATATCTCCCACAGTGCTTAGGGTCACATGGAACAGATATTAAGCTTCCAAGAGATACCTATTGATAGGTTGACTAATAGCATATGCTGTATTATTAGAATTATTAAATAAATATTTATTGAACCCCTACTATGTGTCAGGTATTATTGTAGGCTTCCTGGATGTTTCAGTGAACAAAACAAAGATTCCTTTCCTCACAGGGGGAGAGTATATTTAAACAGATAATATATATAAACATAAAAATTAGTAAAATATGTACTGTTAGTAGGTAGGGAACTGTAAGGTAAGTACTGTGGGAAAATTAAAAAGTAGTAGAGCATGCTAAGGAAGATGGTGTGGGCAGGTTCTGGGACTGTGTGGGGAGCAGGTTGTGATCATCAATAGCATAATTAGGGAAGGTCTCATTGAGAAGATTGGAGCAAAGACACGAGGCAGGTGAAAGAGTTGGGCAAGCTAGTACCTTGGGAAGGGGTTTCCAAGCCCTGAGAACAGCCAGTATGATGCTCTAAAGCAGGCATGTGTTCACGGTGCAGCACAGAGGCCTATTTGGCTGGAACAGAGTGAGTGAGGAGCAGGGTACTAGGAGATGAGGTCTGAGAAGTAACGGGAAGGGCCTGCAGGCCACCATTGTGAAGACCAGGGCTTTCCCCTCTGAGGACCTGGGGAGCCGTTGCAGAGTTTTGAGCAGCAGTGTGACATGATCTGACTTCTGTGTTAGAAGCATCAATGGCTTTTTTGTTGTATGTGAGGGGCTGTGGTAGAACCCAGAAGAGAGACATGGCAGCTCAGACAGGGTGATGGCAGCTGGTGAAGCATGCTCAAACTTGGTGTGTTCTGAAGGTTTCTGCAGCTACTTTACAATCGTGTTGAGCAGCATGTTAGATCTCTGATTGGAAATAGAAGACTAGGAAACCATGTTTGGGGTAAATTTTTGTGGGTGGCAGTTGTGACTAGCTCCTGGAAATGGAATCAGAGTAACTCCTTGGGGAGGCTTGGAAAGAGTATCTGAAGAGGTTTGTCCAAAAGTTAAGCCCACCTCTGGGATCCTCTCACTAAATAAACTACTGGAAACTTTCTCTGAAGCTGTTCTGCATTTTTGGGATAAGACTGCCAATGAATGCTTGGGGGAGAAAAGGTATGCTGTGCAAAATGATGCTCTCTTTTTCATTTGGGGGAAATACATGCAAGTTAATATGATACTTTCTAACTTAATGGGTGAATAGCTAATCTTCTTAGCTAATCTCAGTTCAGTTCAGTTGCTCAGTTGCGACCCCATGAACTGCAGCATGCCAGGCCTCCCTGTTTATCACCAACTCCAGGAGTCCACCCAAACCCATGTCCATCGAGTTGATGATGCCATCCAACCATCTCATCCTCTGTCATCCCCTTCTCCTCCTGCCCTCAATCTTTCCGAGCATCAGGGTCTTTTCCAATGAGTCAGCTCTTCGCATCAGGTGGCCAAAGTATTGGAGTTTCAGCTTCAACATCAGTCCTGCTGCTGCTGCTGCTTCTAAGTCACTTCAGTCATGTCTGACTCTGTGCGACCCCATGGACGGCAGCCCACCAGGCTCCCCCGTCCCTGGGATTCTCCAGGCAAGAACAGTGGAGTGGGTTGCCATTTCCTTCTCCAATGCATGAAAGTGAAAATTCAAAGTGAAGTTGCTCAGTCATGTGTAACTCTTTGTGACCCCGTGGACTATAGGCTACCAGGCTCCTCTGTCCATGGGAGTTTCCAGGTATGAGTACTGGAGTGGGGTGCCATTGCCTTCTCCGAACATCAGTCCTAGGGGTCCTTAAATTTTAGCAGTTCCAAAAAAAAAGATTTTTAAAAACTTTCATTTGAATATTCAAATTAAAATTTAAAATTGCCTTTTTGTTTGTTTGTTTGTAGTTTAATGGAAATATAGGTAATATTTTGTTTGATCTATAGTATTTTTATATGGCATAATATGTTGACTTTATTGAAAATCCAAAAAAAGAAAAAAATGAACGTTGGCTCCCTTGGTGAAATACTGAAAAACCAAATGTTAGATTTGATGCACTGGGTCAGTGGATGCTTTGTTTCTAAGCTTGAGTTGTTGCATTAAAACATGGATCTGTAACAGAAATGGTGACCTCTCTCAATAACTTTTGTATCAAGAGACAGCATGAAAATATTTTCCAGTGAGAATATTTGCCATGAAGAGGTGTAAGCTACCCTTGGGGACAAGGCATTCATTTTATAATGATTCCTTGAGGGTCTACCATGTGGCAGGTGCTGCTCTAGGCATGGGAGACACATCAGTGAACAAAACAACTCCTGCTCGGTGGCCTGACATTCCAGGGAGATAGGAAAACATATATATAATGTCAGATAGTTATTAATAGCTAAGTGTTCTGTGGAAATAAAGCATGTAAATAAACAGGATATACATCAAAGAGGGTGCTTAAGGAAAGTCCCCATGAGGGGACAATATTAAAGCAGAAGCTGGAATGCTGTAGAGCCAAGCTGGGCACATGGCTGGGGTGTGGGCCTTCCACTCCAGAGGCAGCCGAGGGCACAGTGCCTGGTGGGGTCTCACAGATCTCAGTGTTACACCCAGGTCTGTCAGCCACTGCATTTGGAATGACTCTCTGCTTTAGCCCACTGCTTCGGTCAGGGCTGCAGTGGATATTTCCTGCAAAGTGAGGTGGCTGTGGGCATGTTGATGTGGCCAGTGCCTCAACAAGGCAGGCATTCTTGAAATTACATAAAATATTGGGACCCTTGGTAACTGCCTCTCCTCTGCTCAGTCTGTCTTGATGGTGCCTCTTTTAGAAACTGATTTATTTGGCTGCACTGGGTCTCAGTTGCAGCTTGCAGTATCTCTTAGTTGCAGCCTGTCCCTGACCAAGAATTGAACCCCAGATCCCCTGGATTGCTCAGAATCTTAGACACTGGACCACCAAAGGAAGTCCTGATGGTGCCTCTTTTAAATGTCTCTTCCATTCATCTGTACTTTCCAGGCTCAAAATGATCATTTTGCTAGGTCCTCAGCAATTCAAACCTAAATTGAAACTGAACATACTGATTTGCAGTTTTCCAGCCTTCTAAGGATGGGGTTGTGAAGAATTTCATCCTGCTTTCCTAGTTTGTCTTCTGGAGCCACAAAGACAATGGCCTTTATTATTATTATTATTTTTTAACTCAGCAGTTCAGGTATTTGCAGACAGCTATTATAATATAATTCCTTTTAGCATTTTGTTTTCCAGGCTGAATCAGTTCTCTCAATAGTTTATTTACGAGATGGTTTCCACCTTCCTTGTCTCTTTGTTGCCCATTTTATGGACATTTTTGAGTGTTAAAAATCCTTTAAAAATGTCATGCTTAGAACTGAATATGCAGTCTGGATACGCTCTGCTAGTCTCAGGATAAAATGACTAAAATCCCCTATCATCCGAGTACTATATTTCCGTGATCTGAACACTATACTTTTAATCACTGAAGTCAAACATTGCATCATTTTGTTTAGCATCTGTATCTTATTATTAATTCATTCATAGCCTGTAAGCAATCTAAGTCTCAACAGCGAGATGGAAGTAAGTTAAATATACAAAGCTGTATGTCTTTGGGCAAATTATATTTAACCTCTCAGAGTCCCAGTTTTCCTAATTATAAAATTATACACATAATCTAATTTCTTACTTGGTTGTTGTAATAAGATTAAACATGAAAGTGTGAGACTGTTAAGTGGCATTCAGCAATGTTATCTCCTTTCTACTTATACTACTCTTAATTTTACTTGCACTGCTTAATCCATTTTTTAGGGTCAAACTCCTGTCAATTAATGTAGGAAAAGAAGAAAGATAAAAACCATCCCACCCTTTCAGGTTATGTATATATTGCCCGGTGACCCCCAGGGTGACCCCTATGTGACCGGTAGACCTGGCACAGAGTAAGCCCTCAATAAATATATATTTGTTGAATGATTTTATGGGATTCGATTTCAGACAGGAAGGGTGAATCGCTGTTGGTTGGCTGGTGAGACGGATGGGTGAATGGTCTTTTAGTTTGTCTATTTGTAGAGTTGGTTAGGTCTGCTTTTCTTTCTCATAATTATGAAGGTTTGGCAAGATGATATAATGGATGCCATTCAGTTCAGTCGCTCAGTCGTGTCCAAGTCTTTGTGACCCCATGAACTGCAGCACGCCAGGCCTCCCTGTCCATCACCAACTCCTGGAGTCCACCCAAACCCATGGCCATCAAGTCGATGATGCCATCCAACCATCTCTTCCTCTGTCGTCCCCTTCTCCTGCTGCCCCCAGTCCCTCCCAGCATCAGGGTCTTTTCCAGTGGGTCAGCTCTTTGCATCAGGTAGCCAAAGTATTAGAGTTTCAGCTTCAGCATCAGTCCTTCCAATGAACAACCAGGTCTGATCTCCTTTAGGATGGACTGATTGGATCTCCTTGCAGTCCAAGCAACTCTCAAGAGTCTTCTCCAACACCACAGTTCAAAAGCATCAATTCTTTGTCACTCAGCTTTCTTTATAGTCCAACTCTCACATCCATACATGACCATTGGAAAACCCATAGCCTTGACTAGATGGACCTTTGTTGGAAAAGTAATGTCTCTGCTTTTTAATATGCTGTCTAGGTTGGTGATAACTTTCCTTCCAAGGAGTAAGCGTCTTTTAATTTCATGGCTGCAGTCACCATCTGCAGTGATTTTGGAGCCCAGAAAAATAAAGTCAGCCACTGATTCCACTGTTTTCCCATCTATCTGCCATGAAGTGATGGGACCGGATGCCATGATCTTAGTTTTCTGAATGTTGAGCTTTAAGCCAACTTTTTCACTCTCCTCTTTCACTTTCATCAAGAGGTTCCTTAGTTCTTCCTCACTTTCTGCCATAAGGGTGGTATCATCTGCATTTCTGAGGTTATTGATATTTTTTCCGGCAATCTTGATTCCAGCTTGTGCTTCATCCAGCCCAGCGTTTCTTATGATGTACTTTGCATATAAGTTAAGTAAATAGGGTGACAATATACAGCCTTGATGGACTCCTTTTCCTATTTGGAACCAGTCTGTTGT
Source organism: Oreotragus oreotragus (assembly GCA_006410675.1). Taxonomy (NCBI): domain Eukaryota; kingdom Metazoa; phylum Chordata; class Mammalia; order Artiodactyla; family Bovidae; genus Oreotragus; species Oreotragus oreotragus. The sequence goes on along the minus strand of SJYX01024318.1, from coordinate 225,015 downwards.
TCCATATCCAGTTCTAACTGTTGCTTCCTGACCTGCATACAGATTTCTCAAGAGGCAGGTCAGGTGTCTGGTATTCCCATGTCTTTCGGAATTTTCCACAGTTTATTGTGATCCACACAGAGATTTTGGCATAGTCAATAAAGCAGAAGTAGATGTTTTTCTGGAACTCTCTTGCTTTTTCGATGATCCAGTGGAATCATCGAATCATCCAATTTGATCTCTGGTTCCTCTGCCTGTTCTAAAACCAGTTTGAACATCTGGAAGTTCATGGTTCACTTATTGCTGAAGCATGGCTTGGAGAATTTTGTGCATTACTTTACTAATGTGTGAAATGAGTGCAATTGTGCGGTAGTTTGAGCATTCTTTGGCATTGCCTTTCTTTGGAATTGGAATGAAAACTGACCTTTTCCAGTCCTGTGGCCACTGCTGAGTTTTCCAAATTTGCTGGCATATTGAGTGCAGCACTTTCACAGCATCATCTTTCAGGATTTGAAACAGCTCAACTGGAATTCCATCACCTCCACTAGCATTGTTCATAGTGATGCTTTCTAAGGCCCACTTGACTTCGTATTCCAGGATGTCTGGCTCTAGTGATTATCATCATCGTGATTATCTTGGTCATGAAGATCTTTTTTGTACAGTTCTTCTGTGTATTCTTGCCACCTCTTCTCAATATCTTCTGCTTCTGTTAGGTCCAGACCATTTCTGTCCTTTATCGAGCCCATCTTTGCATGAAATATTCCCTTGTTGTGTCTAATTTTCTTGAAGAGATCTCTCTTGCTCTCTATAGATCTCATTCTATTGTTTTCTTCTATTTCTTTGCATTAGTAAATGATAAGTAAAAGGATTACCACTTGCACGGTTTTAATTCAGCCTGGCTGCTAGAGAGTCATTTATTGCCTTGGAATGTATAATTTGTTAAATGACACATAAGAAAGTTGAAAGAATTAATGTTCCTCCCCAAAGACCAATTTACTCCTTTTTTTCATTCGGGCTAAATATTTGTTCAGAGCTTTGGGTTCCTAATAAGAGAGAAGCTGGTTATAAAATAACAATATAATCATCTCATCTTTTTTTTTTTTTTTTAATTTACTAATAGCACTGTAAGACCTGAGGAAGAACTATAATATTCAGGATGGGTCCTGGTACACTTAGAGGAATTCCTGTAGAGAACAGATGCTTGCCAAACTGAATGTAAGAAATCACAGATGACATGTACAGTTTTGGAAAATATATGAATTTGCATAGAACCTTGATAGATACGTGACAGCTAAACCTGACATACTTTCATAATCGAGATTGATAAATGTGCTGGTGTGAATTTTGATCCTGGTTCCTTGGAATACTGTAATTTTCCAGATTGGTGGTATGCAGCTTGTAACATAAGGTGGAGATTTCTTCCTATCAGAATAAGGGATTCTTTTCTCTTGGTGTCTTTTCCTGTGTGGGTGTAGAATGCCTGTGTTGGACAATCTGAGACTGTTCAGTTCACAGAGAGTCCAAAAAGGGAAGAGTCTACGGACATTTTCAGTTTTCTTAGACATGTCCAGATCATTTAACTACAGGGAAAAGTTAACAATTCGACTTAAAAGACGAATTTCACCAAAACACTATCAAAATACTCAGCATCGAGAAGCCAACTGTTAAGAAATTCAAGCACACTAAAAAGTCATTAAAAAAATAAAATATAAAGCCTACATAATTCACTGAGAATGTCAGACTTGTGAGACTCACAGTGAATTTACGTGAAAGGCAATACTCTGAAATCCAAAGGGAGGCTTGATGCAAATTACAGTTGATATGGTTTATTTACCAATGTGAATATTTAGTGAATCAATCATGCCATGCTCATCCATTCAGCTGTTTCAGTTTTGCCTGTGTGCACTGAAAGTCTCAACCATGAATTGCTGAAGGAGTAATCTGTGAAGCTTCACTATCAAATGGAGTTTTCTACAGGAAATTTCAGATTACACTTTTATTGTCTTTTATTTTCATCAGACCTCAGTCTAGCGATAGCCTCGGGAAATAAGTGGGGTTTACCCAGACAATGCTTCTGGACCCAGAGATCCTTAGGAAATATTATTGTGACCATTTATTCCAATCCCCAAATAAGACATATGGTCTAATGACTGAGGGTTATGTTGTTTATTTGGTTTTTGTGGAATAAAAGTGCCCTGGGAACACTGGCTGGAAATCATTAGCTTGGAGAAGTCATGAGTGCTGGCTTTCCTCAATGTCTCAATGAGTGTGTGTTGCTGATCACACCAAGATAGGCCTGTGGGCACCCAAGCAGTCTCTCCTACTCCCGTTGGGACATTTGTCATCCTCCTGCTCTTCTGCTGCTTCAGTTTGTGGGCCAGGCTGCATGGATGGGGAATCAGCAGGACAGAGCTAGTCCCACTCACCTTGGTTCAACCACCTGTTAAATCCTGGCCCACCAGCCACATCCCTCTGACTGTTCCAGTTCCCTTATTGTCTCCAACGTGCCCCCTTCTTAATGAATATCTACTTGGACACCAGTTGGAAAATATATATATTCAAGGCTCAAATCAAGGTTTGTCAGTTCCGGTGTAGTAATCGATGGGGGAAAAACACGATTGAAAGGGGAGTGTTGAATAATGGGATTGCTAGGGCTTCCCAGGGGGCACTACTGGTAAAGAATCCCCCTGCCAGTGCAGAAGATGTGGGTTTAGTCTCTGGGTCGGGAAGATCCCCTGGAGGAGGGCAGGGCAACTTGCTTCAGTATTCTTGCCTGGAAAATTCTATGGACAGGGGAGCCTGGTGGGCTACAGTCTATGGGGCCACAAAGGGTCGGACGCATCTGAGCAGACACGATGGTAGGTTAGCAAAGCTGTGCAGATAGGGGGAGAGAGAGGCATTGGTGTGCGCAGACAGAGTTTCCTTCAGGACAGGCCTCGTATTGCAGTCAGACGTCAACTCTTTCAAGGGTGGTGGCAGCACTTGACTCATTTTAAGTTACAGGCATCCCTGATTTTTATGCCCAAAGACACTTTCTCCAGTGTGCTTCAGGAAGGCCAGATGGCCTTGTCTTGGCTAATCAGTGGATCACAGGGCTCTGGAGAGCAAGCTGAGGCCTCTGGCTTTAGCTAATTAACACAAGCTTCAAGTCAGAGGCAAGAATTAAGCAATCAATTCCTTTCTATAATTCTTAGACGTTTTGGAAGTGTGCCCGTGATTTGCTTGGTCTAAAAAACCTCAAAATAGCAAAGAAAAATCACTTGAGCTAAGTAGGAAATGATAGGAAAACTCTCACATGACCTTGGAAAGAGAACTTAAATGAAATACCTAATTAGGGCATGATAAATAAAAACAGAGTAAAATCCATAGTACTTTTTTAATAGGGGAAATGTTGATTTCTATTGTGGAGGTTGTGCAAGGTTTTAAGAGTTAGGCGAAATCTAGTGGCCTCTGATTAAGTTGCAATTTAACGTTCAATACAATTTTGAGACAAAGCTACCACCAAGCAGACCTTTTAAAGGATGCAAAGATGCTTGTTTTATTGTTGTTAGAATAGAGTGCTTCATAAAGACATTTCTCCTTTTTTTCAGCCCTTTTGTGTTTATTATTTCTATACACACAGCATCTAAGAGTGATTGACACACAGGTGAATACTTAAAATCTTTGGAAACTGTTTGAGAAAAATGAATGGCAGATTCAGAACACGACTCTGTGGTACTGTTGCTTTGGGATTATTCCATGAGAAGCTATTGAACTGTTTATTAATTTGTTTGCTAAGCGAATAGTTGTCAACCTTCTATTATGCACCTCTTTTATAGGTTCTGGAGATAGAACAGTGAATAAAAGACAAAAATCTTTTTTTTTTTTAAGGGCATGTCTAATCATGCCCTAATTAGGTATTTCATTCTTGTCCTTTGGTAGCTGACTGGGTGCTATGAATCTTTGAATTTGTGAAGATGATTGATACTGGCACATCATTTCTTCTAATANTTATAGGTTCTGAAAATAGAACAGTGAATAAAAAAAAATCTTTTTTTTTTTTAAGGGCATGTCTAATCATGCCCTAATTAGGTATTTCATTCTTGTCCTTTGGTAGCTGACTGGGTGCTATGAATCTTTGAATTTGTGAAGATGATTGATACTGGCACGTCATTTCTTCTAATAGGATATATCTCTTTCAGTTGGATAGCAGTATGATGGTTAAACGCAAAAAATCTCCCCCAAAACAAAAAACCCAACTGCTCTTTGGACTTACAATCCAAGCATGTACATCTTCCTCATTTTCCATCTCCTTGCTTTACCTCTGCTACCTTCCTTTATAGGGTAAAGTCTCTATTTCCTGGGTCAGTGTTTGTTTCAGTGAGGCCAGTGGATAGAGAGCAGAGAGACGACGTAAATCTGTAGCCACATGATTTGTCACCTCTGCTGGCCTGGAAAGAGTCAGTTGGTGAGAAAAAAATAAAGTTACAATATCCAAAGTTCTCTCTGCTGTCCATGCTCAAACTAATTTTTGTTTGCTACAAAGCCCCACATCTCTCTTATCATGCAACCTTTGTCCATAGCACAACTTTCTGACAAAATCCTCCCAGATTTTTCCTAAAGTGGTGCAAGTTCTGCTGCTGCTGCTGCTAAGTCACTTCAGTCGTGTCCGACTCTGTGCGACCCCATAGACGGCAGCCCACCAGGCTCCCCCGTCCCTGGGATTCTCCAGGCAAGATCACTGGAGTGGGTTGCCATCTCCTTCTCCAATGCATGAAAGGGAAAAGTGAAAGTGAAGTCGCTCAGTCGTGTCTGACTTTTCACGACCCCATGGACTGCAGCCCACCAGGCTCCCCGTCCATGGGGTTTTCCAGGCAAGAGGACTGGAGTGGGGCACCATTGTAGAAGATCTAGGCTCGTGCCATTCAGTGGATAACTATATGGGGCTATTGGGCATTTGAAATGTGTTGAGTGCAACTGAGGAACAAAATTTTACATTTTATTTGATTTTAATTTAACACTGATAATTCAGAGTTGGAACTATCTTAGGAATGTTTGGATCTACATAGTATCTTGGTGAATCTACTTTTCCAACTGTTAATTTTATGAAATCTAAATACATATTAAGTATTTCCAGTGAAAATTTCGTGTCCAAATTGACACACAAGTATTAGAGACCAGATTTCAAAGACTTAGTACAAAAACTGTAAATTATCTCATATATAATGTTAAAAATATGGAGTACATATTGAAATGATATTTTTTATATATTGGGTTAAATGCTGATAAGTCACTTCAGTCGTGTCCGATTCTGTGTGACCCCATAGACGGCAGCCCACCAGGCTCCCCTGNCTGAGGAAGAATAAAAAGCTTCTAAAATATTTTTTAGCAATAAAGTATTAATATTCTTATTTAAGGTATGTACATTTTTAAACTGAATAGACAACAGTATAGTATAAGCATAATTTTTATAAGCACTAGGAAACCAACCGGAGAAGGCAATGGCACCCCACCCCAGTACTCTTGCCTGGAAAATCCCATGGACGGAGTAGCCTGGTGGGCTGCAGTCCATGGGGTCGCTAACAGTCAGACAGACTGAGCGACTTCACTTTCATTTTTCTCTTTCATGCATTGGAGAAGGAAATGGCAACCCACTCCAGTGTTCTTGCCTGGAGAATCCCAGGGATGGGGGAGCCTGGTGGGCTGCCGTCTATGGGGTCACACAGAGTCAGACACGACTGAAGTGACTTAGCAGCAGCAGCAGCAGCAGGAAACCAACAAATTCATTGATTTAGTTTATTGGTATTTGTTTTATTGTGGTAATCTGAAACTGAACTTGCAATACCTCCAAGGTACACCTGTATGTGATCAGATAGGTTTGACCCTGTTGTGTCAGGACGGTCAGTGGCAGATCTAACCTCAGTAAAATTGTCATATATTATTATAGAGTTTCACTATATGAGTCCACTAGTCTTTTAAAGAAGCATGTTGCATCTGCATGTGTGGGATAAATGATGTAAAAACCAATAGCTCCTGCTGTGCAGGCTGCAAGGAAAACGTTTTCTTTTGACCAAAGTAGCCATCTCGCTTGTGAAACTTTTCACTCTAGGCCCTGTCCTCTGTGCTAAGCCCTTTGAGTTATATCACAGAGAACTCAAAGCCAAAGCCCAGATCCATGTGAGGTTGTCTAAATGTGGCATGAGGCCCTGGGGAACAAACTCCTAGAAGAGGGAGGAGGGAGGTGAGAACCATGGTGAAATGAACAGAAGTTGAAAATAAACGTGGATAGATGGTGGTTTCTATGGTCACCAGATCATGAATGAAATATAGCATGTATCCTTCTGAGAAGTTAAACCATCATCAGGATATGAAGGGGGTTAAACTTCCAGCAGCTATGGAAGGCAGAGGGTCAAGTTATGCAAAGTTCCCTGCTGAGCAAATAGACCCTCTCAGCCATGCCCTCTGTTGGCAGACAGTGAAAATATTTTCCAGAGGAGGACTCAAGTCATCAGTCCTTGGTTCATTTTCTGTTCCAAGAGAGACCTTCTCTAGGGAGGGGATTGGCCCCATGAGTTGTTCCCTTGAGGTCAAATTCCCCTGAGCCAGTCAGAATGCACCAAGAGTGCAAACGGCAGAGAATCTGGGCCTGGGCCAAGTCTTGGTATGGCCATGCAATCCCTGAGTGTGGTTTGGGGTGTTTGTAATGAGAAGAAAGGGAGAGTGAATGAAAACTCTCTCACCTATATAATTCCTGGGGGAAAAGTGGAGACTAGACACCCTTAGAAATTGTATTATTGATATATTCTGAGGAGCAAATGCAGGGCATGGGGAGGTTTCTGTGGTGCTATGTTAAGTTCACACAAAGCACAGCTGGCTGATCCCCAAGAGTAAACACAGAGTTTACCCTGGCCCAGTCCCCTCTTCTCTCAGTAGAACCAGGGAGAAACAGCTACATGAACCTTCAGCATTCTTGCTCTGCATCCTCTGCCAGAGCACAGCAGGTTGAAGTGAGAGACACAGCAAATAAGACTGTAGCTTTCTCCTGTTGACACAACAGGGGGACTTTTACTCTTTTTCTGGGGTTCAGGAGTAACAGGGCAAGGATAATTCTAGTTGACTAGGTTCTTCCCAGCCTATTCCTCATGTTGTTGTTCAGTCCCTAAGTCATGTCTGACTCTTTGCGACCTCATGTACTACAGCATGCCAGGCTTCCTTGTACTTCACTATCTTGTACAGTTTGCTCAAATTTATGAGTTTGAGCATTCCTCAAACTCGTCCATTGAGTTGGTGATGCCAACCAAACATTTCATTCTCTGTTACCCCTTTCTCCTCTTGCTCTCAATCTTTCCCAGGATCAGGGACTTTTCCAGTGAATCAGCTCTTCACATCAGGTGGTCAAAGTGTTGGAGCTTAAGCATCAGTCCTTCCAATGCATATTCAAAGCTGATTTTCTTTAGGATTGACTGCTTTGATCCCCTTGCTGTCCAACAGACTCTCGAGAGTCTTCTCCAGCACCAAAATTCGAAAGCATCAGTGCTCAGCCTTCCTTATGGTCCAACTCTCATATCCATACATGACTACTGGAAAAACCATAGCTTTCACTATATGGACATTTGTTGGCAAAGTGTTGTCTCTGCTTTTAAATACCCTGTCTAGGTTTGTCATAGCCTTTCTTGCAAGGAACAAGTGTCTTTAATATCATGGCTGCAGTCAAAGTCTGCAGTAATTTTGGAGCCCAAGAAAATAAAATCTACCACTGTTTCCAATTTTTCCCCATCTATTTGCCACGAAGTGCAAGATGGGACCAGATGCCATGATCTTAGTATATTGATGGTTGAGTTTTAAGCCAGCTTTCACTCTCCTCTTTCACCCTAATCAAGAGGCTTTTAAATTGTTTTAGTTCATGCTTTCTACAATTAGACTGGTATCTTCTGCATATCTGAGGTTGCTGATATTTCTTCTGGCAATTTTGATTCCAGCTCGTGATACATCCAGCCTGGCATTAAATACGTGGTGTACTCTGCATATAAGTTAAATAAGCAGGGTGACAATCCTTTCTGAATTTTGAAGAAGTCCATTGTTCCATGTCTGGTTCTAATCGTTGCTTCTTGACCTGCATACAGGTTTCTTTCTTTCATTTATTTATTTATTTTAATTGGAGGCTAATTACTTTACAATATTGTATTGGTTTTACCATACATTGACATGAATCTGCCATGGGTGTACAGTGTTTCCCATCCTGAACTCCCTCCTACCTCCCTCCCCATCCCATCCCTCTGGGTCATCCCAGTGCAGCAGCCCTGAGCACCCTGTATCATGCATCGAACCTGGACTGGTGATTCATTTCACATATGATAGTATACATGTTTCAATGCCATTCTCCCAAGTCATCCCACCCTCGCCCTCTTCCACAGAGTCCAAAAGACTGTTCTATACATCTGTGTCTCTTTTGCTGTCTTGCATACAAGGTTATCGTTACCATCTTTCTAAATTCCATATATATGTGTTAGTATACTATATTGGTGGAGAAGGCAATAGCACCCCACTCCAGTACTCTTGCTTGGAAAATCCCATGGACAGAGGAGCCTGGTGGGCTGCAGTCCGTGGGGTCGCTAAGAGTCGGACACAACTAAGCGAATTCACTTTCACTTTTCACTCTCATGCATTGGAGAAGGAAATGGCATCCCACTCCAGTGGACTGCCCCAATCCCAGGGACGGGGGAGCCTGGTGGGCTGCCGTCTATGGGGTTGCACAAAGTTGGACATGACTGAAGCGACTTAGCAGCATACTATATTGGTGTTTTTCTTTCTGGCTTACTTCACTCTGTATAATATGCTCCAGTTTCATCCACCTCATTAGAATTGATTCAAATGCATTTTTAATGGCTGAGTAATATTCCATTGTGTATATGTACCACAGCTTTCTTATCCATTCATCTGCTGATGGACATCTAGGTTGCTTCCATGTCCTGGCTATTATAAACAGTGCTGTGATGAACATTGGGGTACACGTGTCTCTTTCAATTCTGGTTTCCTCAGTGTGTATGTCCAGCACTGGGATTGTTGGGTCATATGGCAGTTCTATTTCCAGTTTTTTAAGGAATCTCCACACTGTTCTCCACAGTGGCTGTACTAGTTTGCATTCCCACCAACTGTGTAAGAGGGTTTACTTTTCTCCATACCCTCTCCAGCATTTATTGCTTGCAGACTTTTGGATCGCAGCCATTCTGACTGGCATGAAATGGTACCTCATTGTGATTTTGATTTGCATTTCTCCAATAATGAGTGATGTTGAGCATCTTTTCATGTGTCTGTTAGGCATCTGTATGTCTTCTTTGGAGAAATGTCTATTTAGTTCTTTGGCCCATTTTTTGATTGGGTCGTTTATTTTTCTGGAATTGAGCTGTATAAGTTGCTTGTATATTTTTGAGATTAGTTGTTTGTCAGTTGCTTCATTTGCTATTATTTTCTCCCATTCAGAGNGCTGTGATGAACATTGGGGTACACGTGTCTCTTTCAATTCTGGTTTCCTTGGTGTGTATGCCCAGCAGTGGGATTTCTGGGTCATAAGGCAGCTCTATTTCCAGTTTTTTAAGGAGTCTCCACACTGTTCTCCATAGTGGCTCTACTAGTTTGCATTCCCACCCATATTTACATTTTAACTTATGTGCTCAACAGTCACATGTGACTAATGATGACCATGTTGGACAACGCAAATTAGAGCACTTCCATCATCAAAGAAAGCTTTGCTGGCCAATTCTAGTTGGAGAGTTGGGGGTTGTTGTTGTTGTTGGAGAGATTTGAGATCACTGACATAGAGATGATAGTTGAGACTGGGAACTTGATAAAGTCACTGAAGTGGAGAGGGTGTAATGAGAGAGGAGAATTAGACCCTATCGTAGGAAAACTCCCATTTTAACAGAATGAGCAGAATAAAAGAAGCGGAAAACACCATCTTAACTTTTCTCTTCTTGTTTTGTGCAATATGAAAAAGGGGATTTATTGTATTAATTGTGAAGCTCCTTATACATAATAGCTATTGAATACTGTAAGGGACAGCATATTCACCATATAGTTTGGTGAAAGACACATTGTATTAAAAACAGTGACTTCTTGTGCCAAAGCAGCATGTTTAGATTGGTATTGGATCATTTCTACAAAGGAATGAGTGAGATAGTTGGAGACTTAAAAGAAAATTTTTAAGTGAGTTCAGGTTTAGAGTTTAGATAATTAACATGTTCAATAGAATCTCTTTCAAATACAATTTGCTTTAATAAGCTTTTAGTAAGAACAGGGAATAGTCACTTTATGGATTGGATTCTGAAACAAGTTTTTGTAGTGCAGGTGTTCTATTTTTTTGGTTAAAGCAAGTGCCTTATTCTTTAGATGTAAGTAGGCGGAATCACTGACTTCTGTGGGAGTCTCAGAGCTTGGCTGGAATCTTGTCCAGACCAGGGCTACTCCCATTGCTCTAGAAATGGGATCTTTGAAAGATCCGAGGATGACTGAAAATAGTTCTGATGTTTTCCCTAGATGTGTACACTCCCTTGAATTCATAGATCGGTTCATGAAGTTGGAGAAATATATGATTGAAAATGTAAAATACTTCACCTTAATGTGAAGCACGTAATTTGAGAGTAAAAATGATAAAATTTCAAATATTATAAAACCTAGTTTGACCACAGGATGTCTTTTGAAAGATCCTTGCCTGTGCAGCCCTTGGAAAATATCTCATTTGAGAGAGGATTATATCATGATGATCTAACAGGATACATTAGATATAAAAGGAGACTTCAGTTCAGTTCAGACTATTCAGTGTGGATGTTTGGTATTTTTCCTTGAATTGCCAGCATATGTCTCAGTTCAGTTGCTCAGTCATGTCTGCCTCTTTGCGACACCATGGACTGCAGCACACCAGGCTTTGTGGATTCTTTACCAGCTGAGCCACCAGGGAAGCCCAGCAAATGCCTATCCCATTAAAAAATATATTTTTCTTTGTATTGGGGTATAGCTGATTAATAAACAATGTTGTGTCTATCTCATTTTTTATTTATTTTAGCTGATGTTGAGCTACTCTTTCTGAGAAGTAAATTAGACTTTTATCTGCAATTTAAGACTACTTATTCTCAGAAATAATTTCAAAACAAAAATGAGATTGCTTTTCTCCCCTAGAACTGTGACTTCTTGTGGCCTTGTCCCTTCTCCACTCCTGTTCTTCCAGCCCAGCAGCAACGCATACGCATGTGCACAGGAGAGTCACCTTGTCTATACCTCTCTTGGGCACAGAGGTCATGAGTTTGACTCCCTTGCTAGACTTTGAGCCCCTGTTGGCTACAACGACTCCTTATTCATCTCTGTGTTCTAGTCATCTTCCAGAGAGCTGCAGTAGGCTCTCAATAATTTGTTTGTTGATTCTCTACTTCAGTCCACAAAATATTTGAGGCAGCTAATAAGTGAATATTTATTGAATTGTGTTTATGTTTCTAATTTTTGGTAAACAAAATATGCATCCAGTTACATTAGTTTGCTAGGACTACCATGGCAAAATACCACAGATGGAGTGGCTTAAATAACAGAAGCTTATTTTTTCATGGTACCGGAGATTAGAAGTCTGAGAGCCAGGTGTCAGGAGAATTGATTTGTTCTGAGGCCTCTCTTGTTGGCTTTCAGGTGTCTGTATTCCTTCCAAGTCCTCATATGATCTTTCTTTGTGTGTGCATGCCCCTTGATTTTTAGATTTCCTCTTTGTCTAAGGACACTAGTTAGACCGAATTAGGGTATACAAGAAGAGCATTGTTTTAACTTAATCACTTCTCTAAAGGCCCTCTCTCCAAACACAGTTATAGTCTAAAGTCTTCGGGATTAGGACTTCAACATGCAAATTTAGGAGGAGAGTTACAATTTAGCTAGGATATGGCACCCACGATATCATGTAGCATCAGGGTTTTATCTGATGAGAAATTGTTTCTGCCCACTGTCATTTTCTAACTCAGAGAATCAAATGGTTTGTTTCAGAGACCAAAGAAATCGACTGTATTTTATTACAAGATTGGAGAGGTTGCACGCTAAGAAGCAACTAGAATTAGTTGGTTGGCAGCTACTGGTGCCCACCCCTCAGGACAGGTTCCCAATGGAAGATAACCAAGAGGTTATTTTCTAAGATTCTTTTCAGTTGAGTAATGGTTTAGAGAAGACATATTTACTGGAAGGAACCTGTCATCTATAAAGTACAGTGTTTTTTATGGATGTACAAAAAATATGTGCTGAAATTGGCTTCCTCCGATGAAATGTAGGGCTTGAGTAATTCAAAGAATAGCTTGTTTAATCTATTTTGAATATAAAATGTAAGCATCAAAGTAGAGTTTGCTTGTCAGTAATTTTCTTCCCTGCATTGGTCATTAGCCAACATTAAATACAGCTATCTGGAAACAAGGCCCTTTGAAATGTCTGGTTAATCGTTAATGTTTATGATCAATGGGCTGCCGTCTATGGGGTCACACAGAGTCGGACACGACTGAAGCGGCTTAGCAGCAGTAGCAGCAGCAGCAGCATGAACAATAGGAAAAGCAGTTCTGAAAAAGCAGAAAAGGGAGTATTAACTCCTGTGCCCTTCCTGAGGGCTCTGAACAGGGTTGGCACCTGCTGGGGCNTGGGCTGCCGTCTATGGGGTCACACAGAGTCGGACACGACTGAAGCGGCTTAGCAGCAGTAGCAGCAGCAGCAGCATGAACAATAGGAAAAGCAGTTCTGAAAAAGCAGAAAAGGGAGTATTAACTCCTGTGCCCTTCCTGAGGGCTCTGAACAGGGTTGGCACCTGCTGGGGCCTTCACCCACCCAGGTGGTGCTGATGCAAGACAAGGAAATGAGCAAGGCAGGGGTTCTGGGGACAGAATCCATCTGATACTGATAGCTTCTGTGCTGACAAAGACTTGATGCACATGGTTTCTGAATCTCAGGATGGAGAGGTGGATGGAGTTGCATATTCGCTTGCTTGGTGTTGCTTAGCACTCCGCCTTTCCCTATTTGAACCATCATTTCCTGCTCAATAGGAGGAGATCAAGGATTGTAGGATGGGGCAGAGCCAGCCAGCTCCGATGCTCTCTTAGGGCCTTTATGATTACAGAAAACTGACTTGCTGACTTTCTGTCTAGCTTTTTCTCCTCCAGACCCTGTCTATTTCCCTCATCTTTTCTTCACTTTCTTAAATATAAAATTTTTGTTTTCTACCCGATCTATGAAAGACTTAAAAAATTTAAACCTATAAATGCAACATAGATCTTTAATACTTGAGGATGTTACAGATGACTGAGTGAAGTGTTTCCTCACTTATCAGTGATATTACTATTTTTTTAATTTTGAAATGGGTGTTCTGAGGAATGGATGATAGAGGTTAGATGATTCTGGTTTTATGACCTCACCAGCCTTTCAGGCAATGTGAACATAATGAATTCTAGAAAATAGTGAGTGCCAGAGGAGGGAAAAAAATGCAGTGCTATGCAAGAACAAATGGAGAAGGCAACGGCACCCTACTCCAGTACGCTTGCCTGGAAAATCCCATGGACGGAGGAGCCTGGAAGGCTGCAGTCTTTGGGGTCGCTAAGAGTCGGGCACGACTGAGCGACTTCACTTTCACTTTTCACTTTCATCCATTGGAGCAGGAAATGGCAACCCACTCCAGTGTTCTTGCCTGGAGAATCCCTGAGATAGCGGGCCCCCGTCTATGGGGTCGCACAGAGTCGGACACGACTGAAACGACTTAGCAGCAGCAGCGTGCAAGAACAAAAGAAGGATGGGGCTGGGGACTTGGGTAGGCTTCATGGAAGAGATGGGCAAGAACTTGGGTTTGTGAACAGAAACATGGGGGTGACCTTCTCTGGCTGGTTATCATTAGCTCTGGGGTGATTTCTTTTTATGGCAGAGAGGTAGAATATAGAATATAAAGCCATAGCAAATGCCCTTTCTTCCAGGACCCATACTATACAAAAGTCAGACAAACGGAAAGCAAACAGTACCCCTCCCTGCGGGCTTCCCAGGTGGCGCTAGTGGTAAAGAACCCACCTACCAATGAGGGAGACATAAGAGACAATGTGGGTTCATTCCCTGGGTCAGAGAAGGGCAGTGTAACCCTTTCCAGTGTTCTTGCCAGGGTCCCATGGACAGAGGAGCCTGTCAGGATACAGTCCATGGGGTCACAGAGTCAAACACAACTGAAGCAACCTAACACATACACACCACCCCTCACACCCCCTCCCTGCAAGAAACCCCTCAAAATTTCTTTTCTCCCTATACCATTTAACCACGTAACTAATGTTCATGATGTGTTACCTTTAAGGCCTAATAAGATCCTACAGGGATCTCAGAAACAAAGGAAGATTAAAATATATTAAAACAGCTTGCCAGTGTAATGCAATCATACTCTGATTCACTGTTAGTCATGGCTGAATATGAGGTAGGTATTCGGATGGAAACCATCCCAAACGTTCTTGATAAATGGACTTTTCTAAAATAGAGCATGCTGCTGCTGCTGCTGCTAAGTCGCTTCAGTTGTGTCCGCTTCTGTGTGACCCCATAGACGGGAGCCCACAAGACTCCTCCGTCCCTGGGATTCTCCAGGTAAGAACACTGGAGTGGGTTGCCATTTCCTTCTCTGATGCATGAAAGTGGAAGTCGCTCAGTCGTCTCTGACTCTTAGTGACCCCATGGACTGCGGCCCACCAGGCTCCTCTGTCCGTGGGATTTTCCAGGCAAGGGTGCTAGAGTGGGGTGCCATTGCATGAATGGACTCTAAATATGAGGAGCTTATACTTCAAAAGGTTGTGCCTCCTAAAGCCTGATTATAGGAAAAATTATAAAAAGCAAAGGAATATCATTGCCTTTCTACTTCATTAAGTCATTCACTTAATATGCATTGTTCTATGCTAAACGCAAGGAAGTACAGAAGACAAGACAAAATCCTTCTTAGAAGGGAGTTGCGGGAAAGCAGATAGGAAATTAAGTATGTACAAATTATATTTGATCTCTAAAATTCAGTGAGAGCCAAGAGAAATGAGAAAACACGGGTAGTATTAAAGAGTGGGTTAAATTTGTGTGTGTGTTTTTTTAATTGAAATAAGTTGACTTGGTCATAAAACCTCCTGGTCTTCAAAACCAGTTATGGGATTGGTCTTCCCGGTTGCCAGTCCCCTGGGCTGGGGTTCCTGAAGTGAGGCTCAGGCTCCCTGCTCCGTAGAGAGGACCTCTGAGTCTGAGATATCCTCTTCCTCTTGTGTGTTGCCTGCTGGAGGTGTGGGTCCTGACCGGGCTGTGTCTCTGTACCTCCCATCCATCCCGATGTGTTATTTTCCTCTATATATTGATTATAGGAGAGTTGTTCTGATAGTCTCCAGGTTGTTCTCAGAGAGTCCTTCTGTATATAGCTGTAGTTTTGGTGTGTCTGTGGGAGAAGATAAGCTCACAGTCTTCATACTCCATCATCTTGATGCTGCCTCCAGGTGAGGCTAACTTTGTTATTATTTCTGCAGCTTTCAGTACAAAGGAATCCTGATAGTATTTGTGATGGTGGTGGGTAAAATTCAGCCACGTATTGAATGATAGTGTGTCCCCAGCTCACAACGAGAGAGTGTGAAGTCAGCCCACCTGTAGTGGAGGACTGGTTTGGAGTGCTGATTCTCTGAGGGTGACCCTTGTCCAGTCAGAGAGCAGGACAGATGAAATGCTTTTGTCCTGGTTCCTTCACTTCAGATTTTTCTCTCCAGGCTCCAGTCTGCTGAGGGGACCACTGTTTATTGCCTTTTGCTTTATGCAGGGGACCTAGTCCTGGGCCTGGAGACTTTTCCACCAGTATAAACATCAGCTTCCACTTCTTTTAGCTCTGAGTTCCCTTATTGTTTCTGGCATTCCTGGAGATGATTGTTTTTTTGCTTCCAAGCCCACTATATAGTTTTAAGTGATGTTCTTCATGTCAAGCCTGTCTCTGTGCTTGCCATAGAAGCACTCACTCTTCCATTTGAAGTGAAAGTGCCAGACTGCTGCTTTTGACACTGAAGTACTCACTAAAGGAAGCTGGACTCTGACCTCTTGTTCTGAACATCTGTGCAGAGTTTCTAGTAGATAATCAAAATCACAAGTTAGGGTTTTATTTTCTACACTTTTCTTAAAGTGCCAAGGTATCAGATGCTCCACACTAGTATGAGAGTCTACACTGTGTTCATGCTGAGGTTAAGACATTTTGGGGGATTCCAGATTTTTTTTTTTTTTTGATGTGGACCATTTTAAAGTCTTCATTGAATTTGTCACAATATGGCTTCTGTTTTATGTTTTTCTTTTTTTTTTTTTCTGTGAGGCATGTGGAATCTTAGCTCCCTGACCAGAGGTCAGACCTACACCCCTGCATAGAAGTGAGTGAAAGTCGCTCCGACTGTTTGTGTCCCCATGGACTATACAGTCTATGGAATTCTCCAGGTCAGAATACTGGAGTGGGTAGCTGTTCCTTTCTCCACAGGATCTTCCCAACCCAGGGATCGAACCCATGTCTCCCACGTTGCAGGCAGATTCTTTACCAGCTTGAGCTACTTTAGGGAAGAACCCTGCATTGGAAAGTGAAGTCTTAACCACTGGATCACCAGGGAAGCCCCCGCCTCTTCCCCGGCATGTCACATTTAACTCTTGAAGGATGGACTTGTCAGTAATCTGATTGCAGCAATGTCCATCTCAGGGCAGGAGAGCAGAAGAGTTCAGGTTTGAGTCAAAGACAACTGGCCAGCGTGAGAAGGGCTGGGCAGTTCTGAGCATCATTCATGTCATCTTCCCGGGGTCTAAGTCAAACTAGCCTGGGAGGGAAATATGAAAATGCTGCTTGAGAGAAGTGGCTGTAAGATGTTAGGCTTACAAGGAAACCGAGTCTGGGGAGAGATGTGACAGGATGTAGTTTGTGATCGGGGGAGAAGGCCCCTGTCTGCTTTGGTGAAGAGCACAGCAGGACTGGGTCGCGTGGCAGGCTTCAGTGCACCAGCTTCTGCATCTTCCTGGCAGCCTCTGGGGCAGCCTCCACGGGGGACCGCACAGGCATCGGCATCGGCTTCCCACTGAGGCACTGGAGGAGGGAGGAGAGGAGGGAAATGTAGAGCTGGAGAGATCTGTGCAACCACAGACTCGCAGTCATTGAGACGAGAGTGTAAGGTGTGGAGAAAAGGTGGATTGGGGTGTATACAAAGGTCCCTCAGAAGTGTGACTGGTATCGTGATCTGAGACTCCCTTGGCTTGGATATGGGTAAGGACAAGCATAGAGAAGTGAAGACTGAACACCCCAGAAATTGTCAGAAGGTGATTGTCCTCACAAAGGAACAAAACTGACCTCTACTTGGTCAGTCTCCCCTAAATGAACTTTGCACTTATTTCCTGTTTTCCTCTCTTAAATTTACTTTCTAAATAGTTTGAACTATGGGTTATTATCATCCCTTCCAACCCGCTAAAATAAAGCATACCTATTATCTTAACCTGGCCTGTTCCAATAACCCTGTTCTCTAGTTAGCACAGCATCGTAGAGATCTCTCATGAGGTATTGGTAAGGGCTGTTATATAGGCAGAAACATGCATGAAATGAATTGAAGTTTCATTAAGGCAAATTCAGTGCGCATAAACCGTGCAAAGTACTTTTCAGTGGAAGAGATGGATGTTTAAGACAGAGTGTGTTTCTGACAAAATCATGCCTTGTGTAAGAGTTTTATGTTTACAAAATGTGGTAAGATGTATTGAAAATGTACACAATGAGTATTCTTTCTATGTATAAAGATTCTAGAGGAAAAACTCATTTGGGAGAAAGAATGAGAACATGTGATGGAGGTACAATAATGATGATGATGGTGGTCCAGCTGGGATAACCATTCATCCCTGGCACAGGCTGTGAGAGTCAGGCTGGAGGGGATCATGACTGTCTGTCTGGAGGTCTGCTTCAGCAGTCTGGGGGCTTGGTCTCCCAGTGTCCTCATTCCTTTATGACTCACAATGAATACTTTCATCCATGAATTTATGTAAACATGTGGATATACAGACCTCACATGTACCCTTCTTCCATCATAATCTTGAACCAATTATTTCATCTTTCAGAACACAACTTTATTTTTTTAAATACATATTTATTTATTTGGCTGCGTTGGGTCTTGGTTACCGCAAGTGGGATCTTTGCTTTTTGCGGTATCTTGTTGTTGTGGGGCATGAACTCTCTAGTTGTGCTGTGCAGACTTAGCTTTTTTGGGGCACGTGGGATCTTAGTTCCCTGACCTTGGATCAAAACTTAAACCCCCGCATTCCAAGGCAGATTCTTAACCCCTGAACCACCATCTAAGTTCCACAGAGCACAACTTTCTTTACAGAGTAAATTGGAATGGAGTTACTTAATAATTGATGGTTCTATATACCAAATATCTATAGCAAAAAACACAGTGGCATATAAAATAATCATTCATTTTTCATTCGTGTGTCTGTACATGCCTCTGCTTCAGGTTATGGGTCAAGTTCACATTCCGTGTGAACTTATTCTGTGATTAGGATGAAGGGCAGAAACTAACTGGGACACGTTCTTCATTTGGTAGTGGTCAGAAACTTGGAGGTTAAGCAGATACATTCAATGGCTCCTTTGTTTTATTTTTTATTTTTAACTGAAGGATAATTGTTTAGAGTATTACATTGGTTTCTACTAAACATCAACGTGAATCAGCCATAGGTTTATCCATGTCTCGTCTCACTTGAACATCCCTCCCACCTTCCTCCCCATCTCATCCTCTAGGTTGTTACCAAGCCCCAGTTTGAGTTCCCTGAGTCATACAGCAAGTTCCCATTGGCTATCTATTATGGTTACGTATGTTTGCATGTTACTGTCTCCATACCTCCCCACCTCTCCTTCTCCAACCAGCCCCCACCCCCTCCAAACCGTGTCCATAAGTCTGTTCTCAATGTCTGTGTCTCCACTGCTGCTCTGCGAATAGGTTCATCAGTATATTCAATGGCTCTTAAAGTTTCTGCCCTCATTCCACTGGCAGGAGCAGATCACATGAACAAATCTAAAATTCACAGAGCAGAGAAGCATTCTCCCTACATGGAAGTGAATATTTGCTAAATAATCTACCACACTTTACTTCTTGCCCTTTTAAAGCTTTAAAAAATGTATTTCCAGACTCTTCTAAATCTAGTTCAAAGCCTACCACAAATGTAGGAAGCTCTCCTTAAAGTAGTGCTTCCTCTTTACTGTTGTAGAATTAAACCTTTATTAGGGAGATGATCTCTTACTTCATTTATGATGCCATTCTGATTATTTAGGTTGATAGTTGCAATTTCTGTTCCATTTAATCTGGGCTGACTGGCCTGATTACTCACTGAAGATTGTACCTGCGGTGCCCTGTATGGTAGCTACAAGCTACATGCAGCTATTTAAATTTGGATGAAATTTAAAAAAATGTAAGTCCTTGGTAGTTCAGTGATAAAGAATACATCTACCAGTGCGGGAGATGCGAGTTTTATCCCTGGATTGGGAAGATTCCCCTGGAGGCAGAAATGGCAACCCACTGCAGTATTCTTGCTTGGGAAATCCTGTGGACAGAGGAACCAGGCAGGCTACAGTCCATG
Source organism: Oreotragus oreotragus (assembly GCA_006410675.1). Lineage (NCBI taxonomy): Eukaryota > Metazoa > Chordata > Mammalia > Artiodactyla > Bovidae > Oreotragus > Oreotragus oreotragus. Next base: position 205,437 of record SJYX01024318.1, on the reverse strand, counting down.
GTGTCACAAAAGAGTCAGACACAACTTAGAGACTGAACACCAACAATTCCAGAGTCGCAGAAGCCGCATTTCAAGTGCTCGAAAACTACATGTGGCTAGTGGCTATCATGTAGGGTAGCACAGAAATAGGACAGTTTCATCACCACAGAAAGTTCTACTGGACAGCACTGGGCTACATTCAACAATAACAGTCATAATGACCTTCATTTATCTACACTAACCATGCACCAGGCACCCTGATATATATGCTGTTTGTAAGTTCATCCTTGTGACTATTCTGTGAGCTCACTACTCTTATTCTCATTTTTCTAATGAAGAAACTGATGCTTAGCGATGCTAAAAATAGGAGCCAGCTTGCCCGTGGGTAGTAACTGGCAGTGTATTGTGTATTTGACTCCAAAGCTAGGCCTCTGAGCCATTAGAATGCTTGGTTTTCTAGTTTCAGGCCGTCTCAAGAACAGATGCTGTGCTGTGTAGTGGTGGTGGCAGGGTGCTTAGCCGAGTAGTGGTGGTGGCAGGGTGCTTAGCCCCAGGTACCATCTGGGATGGTTAGGGGGCCGATGAAGAACTGGTTGACTGAGGAGCACAGTAGTGGTTCCCCGACCCCACAGCTGGTCTGAGGAGCAGGGAGATGGCTGTGGCTATAGTTGGTCCAATGGTTCCCTGCAGGATCTGCTGCTTCTTCAGACAGAGGCCCTCATGATTCTGCCTGATTCTGCCCAGTAACTGCTGTGGAGTTCAGTCAGCTGTGCTTTTCTCTGCAGAGGGTCCTTAGCATGCATGCATGCGTGCTGTTGCCTCGGTCGAGTCCAACTCTTTGTGACCCCAAGAACTGTGGCCTTCCAGGCTCCTCTGTCCCTGGGATTCTCCAGGCAAGAATACTAGAGGAGGTTGCCTTTTCCTCCTCCAGGGGATCTTCCTGAGCCAGGGATCCAACCCACACCTCTTGCTTGGCAGGCAGATGCTTTACCACTGAACTACCAGGAAGCTCCTCTTACAGTAGTGGACTAGTAATTTCATGGAAGCAAGATAAGAGAAAAATTATTGGAGATACTTGGAAATTTAGTTAGATTTACATTGGAATGAGAAGTTACTGAAAGGCCATAGAATAGATATGGAAAATTGAAAGGAATAACTTTCCTGAGACTAGGGCTTTGGGAATATTTGGGAGTTTGTAGAAATGCAAGAAAGGAATGAGAGAGAACCTGCTATGATTGAATGAAGTTGAGAGAAAAGATAGGGAAGGGAATTTTTAAAAATGTAGGTTATAAATGGAATACTACTTTGGTGATTGGACTGTAGCCTACAAGGCTCCTCTGTCCATGGAATTTTCCAGACAAGAGTACAGGAATGGGTTGCCATTTCATTCTCCAAAAGTTATAATTAGGGTTTTATTATTATTATTATTTTTCAGCTCTCAGGATTATTCTTTCCTTGAGTGCAAAACCATGCTAAGAATGGGCCATGAGGCCACTGAGCTTTATGTAAGAAAACTGGCATTTGATAAATATAATAGTTTCAGTGGAAAGAGTAGATTAAGAGCTAGAGAATTACAGTAGTAATAGAGTTATATTTCTCACTGGAATTTAAGAAAATGAATGTCTAGCTATAAAACCTGAGCATCACTGAGCTTATCTATAGTTTAAACCTAGCATCCGCTCAATAATAGTGATCTTTGTTTCTCTACCCCAACTTGACACTGTTATTATACATTTTTTTAATATCACCTTTCTTATCCATTGCTTAGTAAGTATGGATTTCAAGCTGAGTTGCAAGTGTTACAGCTCTTCTTGTATTCTCTGTGGTTATTACATTATAGCCAATAGTGATTTGTAAAATGCAGGTTAGTGACTATTATAGTTAAATTGCATCTGGGAAATTTTTGATGTAGGAGAAAAATGTATTGTGAGGGGAAAAGGTTCCATGATGAACCATTTGATGTTTCTGTGTGCTTTTTCCCACTCTGTTTATGGTGTACTGTGATGACAAAGTTTTTTTTATCTTGATAAAGCCTAGTTTATCAATTTTTTCTTGTGTTGCCTGTGGTTTTGGTGCCTTTTCTTCAGGTTATAATTATGCTGCTGGTTTTTAAAATGATCTGGAGATCTTGTTTTAATAACTTTTCCCCATTCCTGTATTTTGAATTGTTGATTAGATGTTTATATCTTTAGATGTGGAGCCTTGATAACTTTCCTGCTCAAAGCATTATTGTTATCTGTTTGGTGTGTGTAAGAACTCTGAATTTGAAGATTTGCTGTAGTATCTAAGGAAAAAAATAGTTCTAAACATTGCTTAAAGGAATAATTGTTTTAGCAGCATTGAGACTAATTGAATTAAATACGTGTAAGAGTAGAAAGCACGGTTCCCCCCACCACAGGACGTATAAGCCTACCTTATGATCAAAATTTAATATGATTATTATGAATATCCTATTTTCCATGAAGTGCATAGGCTGAGTATACTTGATTGGATTCAGGCTTATATCTGATCTTTTAATCAATCAGTGTATCTTAGGTAAAAGATTTACTCTAGAAGTAACATTAGATTCTAAGAAAATAAACTCTGTGAGCCATTTTCATTGATAGGCACGGATTTCTTTCAGATGATTTGTCACAATTACTTTGAAAATATTTTCAGAAAACTTACCACAAGGTGTGTGTGTGAAACGATGGCCTCCTTTATCACTATTTGTGATATCCCAAGGAGGAAGATCCTAATTGATTTAAAAGTTATTCTGGTGGCATACTCTGCTCACCTGCCGAGAGCGCAAGTGGTATGTCCTGATTAGCACTCTGAGGTCAAGTGTTAATGACTCTGGAGGAGAACTACTGGGATCCTGGAAAGTGTCCTGTCTCTGAAACGTCCAGTCTATGACATTGTCCGTGGTGTGAATCCTGCCTACCAGAAGGCTCCCCACCAAAACAGGCACCGAAAGCTTGGTTAATCAGATAACCACACTATTTTCCATGAAGTGCATAGGCTGAGTATACTTGATTGGATTCAGGCTTATATCTGATCTTTTAATCAATCAGTGTATCTTAGGTAAAAGATTTACTCTAGAAGTAACATTAGATTCTAAGAAAATAAACTCTGTGAGCCATTTTCATTGATAGGCACGGATTTCTTTCAGATGATTTGTCACAATTACTTTGAAAATATTTTCAGAAAACTTACCACAAGGTGTGTGTGTGAAACGATGGCCTCCTTTATCACTATTTGTGATATCCCAAGGAGGAAGATCCTAATTGATTTAAAAGTTATTCTGGTGGCATACTCTGCTCACCTGCCGAGAGCGCAAGTGGTATGTCCTGATTAGCACTCTGAGGTCAAGTGTTAATGACTCTGGAGGAGAACTACTGGGATCCTGGAAAGTGTCCTGTCTCTGAAACGTCCAGTCTATGACATTGTCCGTGGTGTGAATCCTGCCTACCAGAAGGCTCCCCACCAAAACAGGCACCGAAAGCTTGGTTAATCAGATAACCACTGTCTTTTGGTAAAGGTCAAGTTTACAAGTGGAGGTTTATGGATCCTGCACCTAAATGAGTACAAAGTGCATAAATTTCTAAAACATTTTTTTCTAGTCTCATCATTCCCACCTATTTCTCTCTCATTTTTCCTTTTGGCTTATTGGTCACCTCCTCAATTCCTCTATGATTCATTGGTTAGGGTGTCAGTGGCTCAAGAAATCCAGACTTAAGGGTAGAAAATTCTTAGGTACCAGGTAGCTGTGAGTCTGATGTGGGTAGGCAAACCAGAGTGCTATTTTCATCTTAGAGTTAGGGTTAGGACTGACTGGGTGAGAAATTGTTTGATGACAAAAACTGGAAAAACATATTACTAGACATTATGCAAGATAGAAAACACAAGAGTCCAGACACATTGGCAAGAGCCAGAAAACCTACAAGGACTGAAGGAAAAAAATTCATGTAGAAATTTAATGCTGCAATACCTCTTTTAATTGGCTTCCTTTTTTCACCCCAAGACTGCTACTTTTTGGCTCAGGTCCTAATTATCTCTTGATTATACAAGATGGCTTTTAAGTGGTCCCCATCCTTTCCATCTCTGATTCATCAGGTCTTTGGGTTCAAATTGGTCTTCCCAAACCCAAAATATCCAGTTGAGCCACCCCACTACTCTGGAACCATCATCAGCTCCCCATAGCTTTAATTATCTATGTTTGTTAGCTTGTTCTTTAAGGACATCCATTCTCATACTTCACGCTGTTTTTATCATGTTGTCTCTCCTTATCTTTTATAGTTACTTTAAAGTGGTAGTTGCTCAATTTTGTCTGACTCTTTGTGACCCCATGGACTATAGTCTGCCAGGCTCCTCTGTCCATGGGGATTCTCCAGGCAGGAACACTGGAGTGGGTTGCCATGCCCCCCCTCCAGGGGATCTTTCCAACCCAGGGATCGAACCCAGGTCTCCTGCATCGCAGGCAGATTCTTTCCTCTCTGAGCCACTAGGGAAGTCCTAAAAGTTATTTTTAAATCTCGTGTGTGTGTGTGTGTGTGTGTGTGTGTGTGTGTGAGAGAGAGTCTCTCAACATGTCTAATTCTCTGAAACCCCATGGACTGTAAGGGGGTAGCCTATAGTCTGTATATAGCCTATAGCCTATATTCTTCAGGCAGGAGTACTGGAGTGGGTTGCCGTTTCCTCCTCCAGGGAAGATCCCCGACTCAGGGATTGGACCTGGGTCTTCTGCATCGCAGGCAGATTCTTTGCCACGTGAACCACCAGGGAAGCCACTATAAGTGATACCCAAATGGCCGGTTTCTGAATGTGCCCTGTGCGTTCCTTCTTCTGAGTGATTCCCATCACTCTCTCTCCCTCTTCTTTAGTAAAAAAGCTACTGATTAAGTCTTTTTTCAATTGCCATCTCTACTGAAGATGAAGTCCCTTCTTTGACCTTTCTTTTTCTTTCATGAATCAGTACTGTTGAGTTCTTTCGTGGTACTTTTTTCATACAAATTTCTGTAAAATGATTGATTTACTTTCTCATATACTCTAATTAATAATCAAGCAGGACTGTTTTATTTACGACAGACTATAAGCAGAGCTCTTAAGACCTAGAAATTTTCAAGAGTTTTTAAAAAGGATTTTAAAGATATGTACCAGAAAGGAAAAAATTTAACCAAGAAAGTAATTTGGTTGTAAAAAAGAAAAACAGTGGTAAGCAAAGAAATTTCTAAACATTTAGGTAACTTGAGTAAGTATTTGCTAAAAAACTAATAATGATGACTAATTTAGAGAGTTTAAAAATAAAGTTGAATGAAAATATTAAATATTCAAGCTTGTGGGAGATGGAATCTGAGGTCTTTTAATTGTTCAGGTAGAGAGTAAAAATATTGACTTTTGTCAATTCACAGATTTGTGTTAAAAATTTAAGGATAACTATTGGAGGGAGGGAAACAAAATTATTACTTCTAACCAGCGAATAGAAGAAATTGGAGTGAAGAAAAACTGATCATTCTGAAGATGGAAAGAGAACGATAAAGCATCTTCCTCTCCAGTAAAAAAAAACATTAAATAGAACAGTAAGATAAAATGGTAAAAGTAATAGATAAATTAGTAAACTAGATAAAAATACACATTCCTACTATATTCATTTTATACCTATTATATTTTACACAATGTCAAAAACAATATGTCATTAAAAATTTAAAACAAAATATACAAGGCAAATACTATAAACACTAGTGCAAAGAAGGCTAGAATAGCCAAACTAATATCATTGAACTAGACATTAAAAACATTAATAGGAATAAATGTCACTATATAATGATAAAAGGAACAATTCACCATGGCAATGTAACAATCTTGAACTTTAAAGCCCTAAACAACACATTTCCAAAAAACAGTGGTAAGCAAAGAAATTTCTAAACATTTAGGTAACTTGAGTAAGTATTTGCTAAAAAACTAATAATGATGACTAATTTAGAGAGTTTAAAAATAAAGTTGAATGAAAATATTAAATATTCAAGCTTGTGGGAGATGGAATCTGAGGTCTTTTAATTGTTCAGGTAGAGAGTAAAAATATTGACTTTTGTCAATTCACAGATTTGTGTTAAAAATTTAAGGATAACTATTGGAGGGAGGGAAACAAAATTATTACTTCTAAACAGTGAATAGAAGAAATTGGAGTGAAGAAAAACTGATCATTCTGAAGATGGAAAGAGAACAATAAAGCATCTTCCTCTCCAGTAAAAAAAAACATTAAATAGAACAGTAAGATAAAATGGTAAAAGTAATAGATAAATTAGTAAACTAGATAAAAATACACATTCCTACTATATTCATTTTATACCTATTATATTTTACACAATGTCAAAAACAATATGTCATTAAAAATTTAAAACAAGATATACAAGGCAAATACTATAAACACTAGTGCAAAGAAGGCTAGAATAGCCAAACTAATATCATTGAACTAGACATTGAAAACATTAATAGGAATAAATGTCACTATATAATGATAAAAGGAACAATTCACCATGACAATGTAACAATCTTGAACTTTAAAGCCCTAAACAACACATTTCCAAATTATACACTTTAAATATGCAAAGAGTCACAAAAATAATTTCATGATGATAGTGGAAACTTTTAATATACCTGTCATTGATAAATCATCTAGAGGAAAATAAGAATTAAAAAAACTTGAACAACAGCTATGATTTATTAAACTCTGAACCCAACAATTAGAAAAGACACTTTGAAAAGTTATGTATGAACCATTTATAGAAACTGCTCATATTCAAGTCTCTACATATATAATTAACATTATCATATAGACCGTGATCTTTGACAAAAATGCAATAAAGTTAAAAATTGATAACAAAAGAATACACAAATAGATCAATGGAATAGAGGGCCCAGAAATAAACTCACAGAAATATCATCAACTGACTTTTGACAAAGGAGCAATGGCAATAAAATGGAGGAAACTTTTTTCAATAAATGGTGTTAGAAAAACTGGACATTGACCTGCAAAAAAAAAAAGAGAATCTGGACAGACATTATACCCTTCACAAAAATTAAAATGAATCATAGAACTAAATGTAAAGTGCAAAACTATAAAACTCTTAGAAGATAACATAGGAGAAAGTCTAGATGACTTTGGTATGGTGAAGACTCTTTAGATAGAACCCCAAAGACACAATCACCCATCAGAGAAATAATTGATAAGCTGGACTTCATTAAAATGAAAACTTCTGCTTTGCAATAGGCACTGTCAAAAGAATGGGAAGACAAGCCCCAGACTGGGAGTAAATATTTGCACAAGATATACTGGTAAATAATTGTTATCTTAACTATATGAAGAATTCTTAAAATTCAACAATAAAAAATAAGTAGGTTAAATAATGGGCAAAAGACTGAACAGACTCACCTCATCAAGGAAGATAAACAGATGGCGAATAAGCGTATGAAAGATGCTCTGCATTATATATTGTTAGGGAATTGCTAATCATGACAACGAGATAACCCTGTACATCTACTAGCGGCTTTATATGTAATTGCCCCAACTTGGAAGCAGTCAAGATGTCCTTCAGTAGGGGAATGGATAAATAAGCTGTGGTATATCCAGGTGGGCTTCCCTGGTGGCTCAGAGGGTAAAGACCCTGCCTGCCATGCAGGAGACCTGGGGTTGATCCCTGGGTTGGGAAGATCCCTGGAGGAGGGCATGGCAACCCACTCCAGTGTTCCTGCCTAGAGAATCCCCATGGACAGAGGAGCCTGCTAGGCTACAGTCCATGGGGTTGCAAAGAGTTGGACCTGACTGAGTGACTAAGTGCAGCACAGCATATCCAGATGGTAGGATATTATATAACACTAAAAAGAAATGAGCTATCAAGTCATAAAAAGACATGGAGGAACATAAAATACATATTACTAAGTGAAAGAAGCCAATCTGAAAAGGCTACATACTATTCCAATTATATGAAATTCTGGGAAAGGCCAAACTATGGAGACTGTAAAAAGATCAGTGGTTGCCAGGGGTTGAGGGACAGGGAAGGATGAATAATTGGAGCACAAAGGAATTTTAGGGCAGTGAAAGTATTCTGTATAATGCTATAATGGTGGGTACGTATCATTATACATTTGTCAAAACCCATAGACTGCACGGGCTTCCCTGGTGGCTCCGTGGCGAAGAACCTTCCTGCCAGTGCAGGAGATGCAAGAGATGTGGGTTTGATCCCTGGATCAGGAAGATCCCCAGGAGAAGGAAATGGCAACCCACACCAGTATTCTCGCCTGGGAAGCCCCATGGACATAGGAGCCTGGCAGACTACAATCCATGGAGTCGCAAAGAGTCAGACACAACTTACTGAGTAAACAATAACAATAACAGCAACACAGACTGTACACCAACAGTGAACCCTGATGTAAACTGTGGGCTTTGGGTGATGATCTGTCAGTGCAGGTTTATTGATTATAAGCAATGTAACACTCTGGTGTGGGGTGCTGATAGTGGGGGAGGCTGTGAGTGTGTGTGGGGTCAGAGTATATGGAAACTCTGTACTTTCTGATTAATACTGCTGTGAACCTAAAACTGCTATAAAAATTAAAGCCTTAAAAAAATTGCTAACAGGAAAGTAGTTAAAGAAAGTCCATCCTCTAAGTTGAATCAGACACAACTTAGTGACAAAACCATAAGAAGAACCATCCCCCACTATTCCATTCCTTCCTTCCTTTCATATTCCCCTGCTTCTTGCTTGTAATAAGTAAAATGGCTCATTGTCAAAAAATAAAGCAATACATGGATTATGACGTAAAGGACAAAATAAATATTCACGATTAGATGCTGATATAAATATATAATTGAATAAAATTAAAGGGGGCGGACAGACAAATCTCCCAAACAGTAGATACTTCCCTCTCAACTTGGGGGAGAATAACTCTGTATTCTATGGACATGAGTTTGAGCAAACTCTGGCAGATAGTGGAGGACAAGGAAGCTTGGTGCTGCAATCCATGGGGTTGCAAAGAGTCAGACACAACTGAGCAACTGAACAACAAGGCAATGGGAATGATCAATATTTATTGAACATTTTCAAGGGCTCATTCAATTCCTGGGTTGGGAAGATTCCCTGGAGAAGGGAAAGGCTACCCACTCCACTATTCTGAACTGGAGAATTCCGTGGACTGTATAGTCCATGGGGTCACAAAGAGTCGGACACAACTGAGTGACTTTTACTTCAAGGGCTAGGCATTGTTTTTGGCTCTTCACATTTTCTTTTACTTATTTAATACCCTTTACCCAATGAAGTACATAGATTTTATCATAAACCAAGGCAGGAGATTAAGTAACAGCAAGTAAATGGTGAAGCTGAGATTCTGAACCCAGTCAGATTGATTTCATACAGCACCTTCACTCTATGGCACTGTTCTACACAACAGTGCCTTATATAGCAAGAAAAATGTGCACAGCAAAATTCAGAATAAGATCAGAAGAAAAATAACACAGGAAATTCTGAGCAACACCTAGAGACAGAAACCAATTTGCCTGACACACAATGAACACTTAAAAATTAGTATGAAAAAGGAAAACCACTTAATACACAAATGGATACATTTCATGAAGAGGTAATTCACACAATAAAAAACACAAGTGACTAATAAACATATAAAAGATATTCATTCCAACTAATAATTAAATTAATACAAATTGAACAATGAGACGGGCGTTCCTGGTAGCTCAGTGGTAAAGATGCTGCCTGCTGATGCAGCAGAAGCGTGTTCGATCCCTGGGTCGGGAAGATCCCCTGGAGAAGGAAATGGCAATCGACTCCAGTATTCTTGCCTGGGAAATCCCATGGACAGAGGAGCCTGGCGCGCTACAGTCCACAGGGTCAGAAAAGTATCAGACACAACCTAGTGACTAAGCAACAAGAACACAACAAACAAGGAGGTAGCTTTTTCAGCTATGTTGTTAGTAGTTTAAGTACTGATAATGCCAGTGTGTCGAAAAGGATGGAGAAACAGTTTCTCTTTTACACACCATTTGTTAAATGTTGTGTACATGGTTTTAAGTAGCAGTTTAGCTATTTTTATTAAAATAGAACATTTACAAAAGCAGGTTTACATCTGATAATGTATTTTGTAGAAATATTCTTACATATATGCTGAAAAATATGTGTGTGTGTATATATATATACACACATAAGTATATGTGTGTGTGTATATATATATATGAGATTATTCACTACAGTGTTGTTTATAATAGCAAAACAGTTGAAACCATCCAAACATTTATCAAGAAGAAATTAACTAAATTCAAGATAAGCCAAAGGACTCATAGTGATAATTTTTAGAGTGAGACTTAAAGGATCATGAGGGAATTCTACTTTTTTCTCTTTTCATGTGTTTTTAATGTTTTAAAATATTAAAGCAGTACTTCTGTAATAAGAAAAGTAATTTAAAGTTATTTTTAGAAATAGCTTACAATCATTAAAACAGACTATTGATACTAAACACAAGTGGATAAAGCCCTACATTAAAAAGATTAAATTATGGTAATGAAGAATCGTTTTAAGAATCCAAGTATGGATTGATATTAGAAAATTTATTTGTAATTTGTCAGAACCAAAGGAAAAGTAGATCTAACCATTTTAGTAGACATACAAAGACTTCAATTAAATGTCAGATCTGATTTAAAAATTTCTTACTGGATGGAATCTCTCACTGAAATATCTAAGATTATCTATCTGAAACCAGTTGCTCACATCATACTTGACAGAAACCTCTGGAATTATTTCTTTGAAATTTGTAAAGAAAGTAGGCTATCCCAAGGATGCCCAAGATAATCACTACTCTGATTTGACAAGATTCTAGACATTTAAATGAGAAAATATACAAATATTTCTAGAGGAAAAATATTCTTTTTCTCAAATGATGTAACTGTCTACTTGGACAACTCAAGAAAAATAGTTAAAATGAAATTACAATTAGTAAGAGTTCAGCAGGTATTCAGTTATAAAATAAGTTTGTAAAGTATTTACAGTTTTCTTACATCCAGTAAAAACCTATTAGAAACAGAGAGATTCCACTTATCTTCATAAATAGTTTAACAGATAGAAAGTATTCTACAAATATTTTAGAAGGCAATTTTAAGCTGTGTTACAAAGAAGATTCCAATAATAGCTATCAAAGCACTAACTGTGGTCATTATTGAGTGAATAGTGATTATCATGATCAGATAGTGTTAGACTAAAGAACATACTATTTTAATTTTCTTCTATTGAATATTTTTAAAAAATATTGTCTACTTTTATAATCTTTCTATGTTACTTCAATAATAATTTTTTAAAAATGCATGTTATAATCTGTGATTGTCACATTCCCTAGGAATATCACCTATAAATCAATATTGCAACAGTAAGCCATATTCCAATTTGTACTTTTGAGAAAATATCAAAATTTGCATAACATTTTTCCCAGCATATGCCAAATCATTCAGTTGTATTTTAAAAAAATAATCATGGGAGATAAGTGTGGATAAGAGAGATAATCTCTCTCTCAGAGTGAGAGTCAGCATTTGTTCAGTGTATCCTGAACATTTCACACTGAAAATGTGCTGCTCGTTTATCAAAGCTTTGCAGCTACTTCTAGTTCTTAGTGGAGCATTTTTTTGAAATATCTAACCATCAGCAATAAAACAAACTGTTTCAAACTTTATTGTACTTAATTTAAAACAAAACAAACCTAAGGTTTACAAGTCTTGACATTGTATTTATGGAAGAAAAATGTATTTCCCTACTGAGGTAAGTTCTTACTGTCTGAAGCTACGCAAAAGCTTTTAATAATGATTTTATAGCGTCACGATCCTATTGTCACTGTGTTATTTGCCACAGTGCTTCAAGATACGTTTATTTTCATAAGTAATACAGCAGGGTGGTTGAAGAAATTTGTAGTACTTGACCCATTTCTTTTAAAGCAACCGAGTCCCAGCACTTTAGGGTAAGGGATAGCTATGGTAAGAACTCTCTCTGCTGTTAAACTAAAACCCAGTTAGTTATTAAGTTACCTCAGAACTGCAGCACACAAACCTGAGCAAGTTCTGAGGCAACTTTGGTGAGACTTTTTTCTCTAAAGCTATTAACAGGCGAGAGAGACCCAGGAAAATAGTGGGGGCCAGAAGGGAAGGAGAGAAACGAATTCACGGTGAGCCTTCCTATTTGAAAAAGAAGCATTGTAGGCAAGCTCACACCTGAATGAGTCAAGAAAACGTATGAAATATCGTCCTGATTCAGGCAAAATGGGAATCAGATAAGGTTAATCTGAGTGAAGTCAAGGTGGAACCAGGCTTTAAATCTGGGGTTCTGGGGTGCTCTGTTGGTTGGGGTTTGTGTGCTGCAGTGAAAGGAATTTGCACTTGCCTGCCTGTACACCGAGTCTTGGGGACCCCTCTTGCTGTGCCCTCCACTATGGCTCTGTGAAGGAAGAGAGTAAAGGATTTGCTGGATAGTGTCATTGATGCCTGGGGAGCCCAATTAATTAGGCTGTGGATTGTCAGCAATGAGACCTGGGCTGCGACATTCCTGTTTCTACTGCTTGCCTGAGCCAGTAGAGGGGCTAGAGGTTCTGAAGAGGCTGGTGTGCCAAGAGTGAAGGATGGGCTTGTTGAAATGCTGACTCCTGGCCGCTTTCCCCGATTCTGATCAGCAGGCCTGCAATAGGACACAAGCATCTACATTTTTAGTAAGACCTCTAGGTGATTCTTAGGTGGTTTAGGTGTTTCTGAGAGGAGGGGAGGAGGGCTGAGTGGGAACAAGGGGCAAGATGGCCTAGGAAGTTTTGGGCAATTTGCTCTCTTTGCCCAGCTTTCTGCTGCATCTGATTTGCTCTAATGGACCTTGCAGGTTGGGGAAGAGAGAGAAGGAAATGGTGGGGGTAGTGTGGGGGGNTTGTAAAGTATTTACAGTTTTCTTACATCCAGTAAAAACCTATTAGAAACAGAGAGATTCCACTTATCTTCATAAATAGTTTAACAGATAGAAAGTATTCTACAAATATTTTAGAAGGCAATTTTAAGCTGTGTTACAAAGAAGATTCCAATAATAGCTATCAAAGCACTAACTGTGGTCATTATTGAGTGAATAGTGATTATCATGATCAGATAGTGTTAGATTAAAGAACATACTATTTTAATTTTCTTCTATTGAATATTTTTAAAAAATATTGTCTACTTTTATAATCTTTCTATGTTACTTCAATAATAATTTTTTAAAAATGCATGTTATAATCTGTGATTGTCACATTCCCTAGGAATATCACCTATAAATCAATATTGCAACAGTAAGCCATATTCCAATTTGTACTTTTGAGAAAATATCAAAATTTGCATAACATTTTTCCCAGCATATGCCAAATCATTCAGTTGTATTTTAAAAAAATAATCATGGGAGATAAGTGTGGATAAGAGAGATAATCTCTCTCTCAGAGTGAGAGTCAGCATTTGTTCAGTGTATCCTGAACATTTCACACTGAAAATGTGCCGCTCGTTTATCAAAGCTTTGCAGCTACTTCTAGTTCTTAGTGGAGCATTTTTTTGGAATATCTAACCATCAGCAATAAAACAAACTGTTTCAAACTTTATTGTACTTAATTTAAAACAAAACAAACCTAAGGTTTACAAGTCTTGACATTGTATTTATGGAAGAAAAATGTATTTCCCTACTGAGGTAAGTTCTTACTGTCTGAAGCTACGCAAAAGCTTTTAATAATGATTTTATAGCGTCACGATCCTATTGTCACTGTGTTATTTGCCACAGTGCTTCAAGATACGTTTATTTTCATAAGTAATACAGCAGGGTGGTTGAAGAAATTTGTAGTACTTGACCCATTTCTTTTAAAGCAACCGAGTCCCAGCACTTTAGGGTAAGGGATAGCTATGGTAAGAACTCTCTCTGCTGTTAAACTAAAACCCAGTTAGTTATTAAGTTACCTCAGAACTGCAGCACACAAACCTGAGCAAGTTCTGAGGCAACTTTGGTGAGACTTTTTTCTCTAAAGCTATTAACAGGCGAGAGAGACCCAGGAAAATAGTGGGGGCCAGAAGGGAAGGAGAGAAACGAATTCACGGTGAGCCTTCCTATTTGAAAAAGAAGCATTGTAGGCAAGCTCACACCTGAATGAGTCAAGAAAACGTATGAAATATCGTCCTGATTCAGGCAAAATGGGAATCAGATAAGGTTAATCTGAGTGAAGTCAAGGTGGAACCAGGCTTTAAATCTGGGGTTCTGGGGTGCTCTGTTGGTTGGGGTTTGTGTGCTGCAGTGAAAGGAATTTGCACTTGCCTGCCTGTACACCGAGTCTTGGGGACCCCTCTTGCTGTGCCCTCCACTATGGCTCTGTGAAGGAAGAGAGTAAAGGATTTGCTGGATAGTGTCATTGATGCCTGGGGAGCCCAATTAATTAGGCTGTGGATTGTCAGCAATGAGACCTGGACTGCGACATTCCTGTTTCTACTGCTTGCCTGAGCCAGTAGAGGGGCTAGAGGTTCTGAAGAGGCTGGTGTGCCAAGAGTGAAGGATGGGCTTGTTGAAATGCTGACTCCTGGCCGCTTTCCCCGATTCTGATCAGCAGGCCTGCAATAGGACACAAGCATCTACATTTTTAGTAAGACCTCTAGGTGATTCTTAGGTGGTTTAGGTGTTTCTGAGAGGAGGGGAGGAGGGCTGAGTGGGAACAAGGGGCAAGATGGCCTAGGAAGTTTTGGACAATTTGCTCTCTTTGCCCAGCTTTCTGCTGCATCTGATTTGCTCTAATGGACCTTGCAGGTTGGGGAAGAGAGAGAAGGAAATGGTGGGGGTAGTGTGGGGGGAGGGGGTGGGAACTTAAGGGGGTAAGGAGAATGAGAGTGAATCCACCAAGGAACCTGATTGAAATGTGCCACAGAATCCTCTCTGAACGGGAGTGGGAACCCCTCCTGCCCGGCACCCCCCATACTAACTGCATGTAAGGAGGAGTCAGTAGGAAGATACCAGGAATAGTCTCTTTTAGAATCATATCTTTTTCCTTATCAGTATCTCAAAAGTTGCCAGGCCCCAGAAAGAGAAAGTTGATACAACTTTTGGGCAGATGGCTCAGTACACAGTACATTATGTTATCACCAAGTCTTAATATGACTGAGGGTTGAGTCAAGTAATCATCTCACAGTGGGAATAATAAGCTTCCCCAGAGCTAATCCTGACCCATTTGGGAATTCATAAATGAACCATAACTGGTTCATTTGATTATACTGGTTCAAATGATTATAACTGGGCAAGCAAGACTCCACAGAGGCCATGTTTTTATATATATATTTATTTGGCAAAGCCTGAAAAACACAGTCTCTAGTTCTAATCCATCAGCCCATTTAGAAATTGTACCTACTTAAACTCTAGTGTAATAGACTATTTGATCTTTATTTTAAGATAACTAAAGACTTCTCAGATTGTATATAGAGCTCAGCCCTTTGAGTAGGTCCTTAGCAGTTAGTGTCTTTTTGAGTCATTAATTTTAAACCATTTATAGCAAAATTGTTTTCTCTCAATTCATCCTGCCAAGGGTGCAGATGCACTAAGATAACTATTGTGACAAAAGTGAAGTGAAAGTGTTAGTTGCTCAGTTGTGTCTGATTTTTTGTGACCCCGTGGACTCTCGCCTGCCAGTCTCCTCTGCCCATTGAATTCTCCAGGTAAGAATACTGGAGCGGGTTGCCATTCCCTTCTCCAGGGGATCTTCCAGACCCAGGGATTAAACCTAGGTCTGCTGCACTGCAGGCAGATTCTTTACTGTCTGAGCCACCAGGCAAGGTACCTACTCTACTAATTCATAAATTGGCTGGAATGATGGAAGGAAATGATCAAATGGCTCTGTTTTCAAATTGTGTGTTCGCAATTGTGGGAGTCATTCAATGATGAGTTTTCCTATCATGCGCATTGCAAGAATTTAAACAGTATGGAAGTGCAGTGCTTGCACCTGCGAGCAGAAGTGGAAAAGGGCTTGAGAAGGTGCTTCTCTGGCAAGGAAGACTGCAGAGAAAGACAGAGAAAGCTGCCACTCACAGGGTCAGCCTGTAGGGCAGTTCTCCGCCTGCACCCGAGACGACCTCGTCCTTTTATGCTCAATAGAGTTTGCATAAAACCACGATGTTGGAATGCCATCTAGGAAGAAGAGACATGCATTTTAAATTATAAGTTTGGTGTCATTGGTTTCATGCTTAGAAGGGGAGAAAATCTGGTGATGAAAAATTTGGTAAAGCATTAGACTGGGCTAGATGCTGGATCAGATGTGGTGAGACCACATCTTTAGAGCTATGATTTAATTGTGTTAAGGTCTATTTCATCCTCTTTCAAACAGTTCTGGTTCATAGGTTTATTTTTGTTAAGTGGTATGTTTAGGTAAAGTTTGATTTGAGTGATAAGTTAAAGGAGTTGCCATAGACTCTTTTCTGAGCTAGATCATCTGGAAGAAAATACACACATCATTTAAAGGTGAAAGATATGTTGTTCTGGAGCATGTAGCATCACAGATTATACTTACAAGCTAACCCTAAATCCAGTGACAACATAATGCTATGTATTTTGTTTCCCCTTCAATTCTGAGGCAGGAACAACAGGGGATATAGATAATAATTCCTGTAATTGTAATGAAAATCACTGAAGCAGCCAATCTGGCAGCCAGCTTTTGAATAATACAGGTGTTTTATGGAGCTAGAAGAATCTGCCTGCAGTGCAGGAGACCTGGGTTTGATACCTGGGTCGGGAAGATCCCCTGGAGAAGGAAATGGCAACCCACTCCAGTATCCTTGTCTGGAAAATTGCATGGACAGAGAAGCCTGGTGTGCTGCAGTCCATGGGATCACAAAGAGTTGGCCACGACTGAGTAAATCATGCACATGGAGCTACCTGTAGGATTTAATAAGATTCATATGTTTATCCAATCTATAGACATGTTTTCCTCAGTTGGGGCCTCTGGAGTGATATAAAATCAGGACTAGTGTTTTTCATATATATTTGAAATAATAACACCTGGTTTTCATGGTGTGTTAGCTAATTGTATGAGTTGTGGGATTACAAAATTTGTGAAGCATTACAGATTTCCTTTTAATGGAAAGAGTTTAACAAGGAAATGAAAAGCACATTTGATTTTGTGAAATATAACCAAGGGGCAAGCAGTAGAAGTCAAATTGAATCCTCCTCAAAGCAACATTTCATTTCTTGTACTTGCATCTCCAGCTATCATTCCACATGTTCATTCCCAGTGCTAATTAAAAATTTTTTTCAGCATTAAAAATTCATTTAATAATTAGGATTGGTGTTAACAGCAACCTTACAATACATTTGTCAAAATAGAAATGTTCCAGGTGTTTTTGGTCACAGACATTTTCATAATATTAGATATTCCTTCTGCCTCCCTTTCCTTTTTCCCCTAAGCACCAAAAGTGAAAAGTGAAAGTGTTAGCTGCTCGGTCGTGTTGGACTTTTTGCGACCCCATGGACTGTAGCCCACTAGGCTCCTCTGTCCATGGAATTCTCCAGGCAAGAATACTGGAGTAGGTTGCCATTCCTTTCTCCAGGGGATCTTCTTGACCCAGGAATCAAATCTGGGTCTCCTGCATTGCAGGCAGATTCTTTACTGGCTGAGCCACCAGGGAAGCCCCAGTGTCAAAAGGCCAAGCCTAAAGCTCTGATGCTGGGAGGGATTGGGGGCAGGAGGAGAAGGGGATGACAGAGGTTGAGATGGCTGGATGGCATCACTGACTCGCTGAACGTGAGTCTGAGTGAACTCCGGGAGTTGGTGATGGACAGGGAGGCCTGGCATGCTGCAATTCATGGGATTGCAAAGAGTCCGACATGACTGAGCGACTGAACTGAAGCGAAAGGACTAAAGCTGTCCATAAGACTGTAGAGAAACCCACATGTTATTACAAAGTTGCTAACACCAGGAAAAAAAAAAAAAAAGAAAAGAGAACCCCTGTCAATATTCCACAACCAGAATCTCTTCAATATGTTAACTTTCATAATCACTTTAGAAGAGGTTTCTGTGGCCTCTGAATTTTGGAAGATCCTGGAGGGCTTTCACTAGAGGGACATATGTTGCAGTGGAGAGAGCAGTGAACTGGGAGTCATAGCTTCCTCCCAGTTGCATTTTCCACGTTGCATTCATCTTATGTGGCCCACCCTGGGGAAGATTTGCTTTACTTTCCCAGGTGGCTTGACTGGAATGAGACTTTTCAGGTGCTGGCAATATTCTATTTCTTGATTTTTAGTGAGGATGACATGGTGAGTTCATTTTACGTGCTTTTTTTTTCATATGTGTCACACTTGAATGAAATGTTAAAAAAGTTGAAATATCTTCCTCTCCAGTCGTGATTTCCACATTGCATTCTAATTATCTGTTGCATGACTGTCACCATTATCAGACTGTGAGCATCACTAGTGTAGGAAAGGAAGTAAGTTTGCAGAAAATGTCTAGAGCAGTGCCTGTAACTCATTTGAACCCCCTAGCTGACTGCTTAGTACTCAGTGATTTAATGAAAGGAAAATGGCTTCTAGTTTCTACTCTGCTTGTGGGTAACTGTGTTATATTGCACCAAAAAAACCTGTCATGTAGAGAAATAAGAGATTTCATTACAGAATGGCTAAGACTTTTTCCAGTTTAAAAAGTCTATAAGAATATATTAAAATATAAGTGTACAAGAAATATTTTAGAATGTTAAATATATCCCATGGTGATTGAAATTAGTAAAAGTAAGGACAACTGAAAAAAATGGCAAATAAAGGTGACTTCAAAATAGAACCATGGCTTCCAATGTATGGAAATAAATGTTGAGTTAATTTCTGAATGTCATATTTTCCAACTTAATTCAATTGTTCACTTTCTGAAAGAGAAAAGCATTTTATCTAACTTAAATGTGTGATGATGAAGCAAAAATAAAAAGCCAATTTCTCTCTAAAAAATGTCCTTCTAGACAGGAAGGAAAGTAGAGACTGAATGTATCCTCCCACTTGAAAACTGGACAAAGTATATGAAGCAAAGTTTTTCAGACATTGTCTATCAGGCAGCACAGGACATTTATCTCCGAGGCTGGAAGAACAAACGGTGAACAGTGTGACTTCCCTGGCTTAGCGCCTGGAGTGAGTTCTAGGGGGCAGTATGCATGCGTGTGTGCTAAGAGACTTCTGTTGTGTCTGACTCTTTCCGACCCTATAGACTGTAGCCTGCCAGGCTTCTCCGTCCATGGGATTCTCCAGGCAAGAATACTGGGTTTGGGTTACCATGCCCTCCTCCAGGGGATCTTCCTGACCCAGGGATTGAACCCGTGTCTCTTACATCTTCTGCATGGGCATGCCGGTTCTTTACCACTAGCGCCACTTGGGAAGCCCAGGCTGCAGGGAAGAGGAAATGAGGGATCCCAGTGACCTCCATGATTTGAAAAGTTGGAGTTTGGAGTCTGGGGAAGCCAAAATGTCTCTAGTTCACAAAGAGGGAGCTGGATGGATCTAGAGATCCATCCTCCTGAGATCTTCTTCTGACTCCTGCTACATGCTTGTGGGAGACTACACAAATTTGGGGAAAGAAATGACAAAAAGGAGCAGTGGGAACATTTCATGACACTCATACAGAGCTGGAAATAGTTATGTTCCAAGCACCTAAGAGTGGAAAATGTCATAGTGCACAGGACATCAGAGAGATGAGAGTATTCTGAAGGGTATTGCCTCAGTGGGGCAGCAAATGTATACCTAAACAAAAGCTACTGAATCCTACCTAACAAATCTTAACAGCAAGCCTCAAAAAAACCAGAACTCTTTCCAAATGATATGACTGTATCCCAGAATAAAGCTTGAAAAATATGAGAATATAAAAATATCCAGCACTCAACAAAGAAAAATTCACTATGCCTGGCATCCAATAAAAATTTGCCAGGCATACAGAGAAACAGGATAATATGACCCATAAAAGGAGAAAAATCAGTCAATAGAAACATGCCCATAAGTGACACAGAGTATAAAATTAGTAACTAAGGCATTGAAATGATTATTATAACTACTTCATATTTTCAAGAAAAAGAGGAAACACTGCATATGTTAAGTAGAGACATAGAAGATAGAAGAACTATATAAAATTTTCTAGAGATGGAAAGTAGAATATGTAAGATGAAAAATAAGATGGATAGGATAAACAACAGATTGGATATTGAAGAAGGAAAAGATTAGTGAACTTGAAGATTTAGTAATGGAAGCTATCCAATATGAAACACAGGAAAAAAATCTGAAATAAATGAAAAGCACATCAGTGAGTCATGGGACTACTTAAAGCAGCCTAATATACATGCAATTGGAACCCTGAGAGAGGAGAGAGAGGTATGATAAGGAGATTACTATGAATATGCACTGCTGCTGCTGCTGCTGAGTCGCTTCAGTCGTGCCCGACTCTGTGTGACCCCATAGACGGCAGCCCACCAGGCTCCCCCGTCCCTGGGGTTCTTCAGGCAAGAACACTGGAGTGGAGTGCCATTTCCTTCTCCAAATGAATATGCACACTTGACCTAAACATTAATCTCTACAGATTCCCAGCATATTTCTTATAGACAAGGGAAGTATGACCTGACTACCCTCATCTCCCCCCAAAAATGGTTCAAAAATCACTGGGGCTACTACTTACACCAAGGATTTGGTGTGTAAGAACCCGTGAGGCAGAGTGGCTTCAAAGGGTGAAGCTGCCAGTCCAGTCTGACTGGCCAAGAGGCTTCCATCTGGAGCCTCGGTGGTGGGGCCACTGCAGAACTGCATTGGTGGCCCTGGAAGAGGGTTGTGATTGGGTAGGGCCACTGCAGACAGCTGTCCTGGGCAGCATTCTGCCAAGCTGTGGGGCTGACAATACCATTCCAGTGGGTCTAGAAGACAGAGCATCAAGTCAAAGAGGATTATTCTCCAACCTTAAGATCTAATGGAAGTTTTACCCCATTAGGTTTTGAACTTTAAGATCTGGTACTCCTTTCTTCTTTCCTGTTTCTCTCTTTTGGGATAGGAATGTCTACGCTATGCTTGTCCCACCACTGTATTTTGGAAACACATACATAGTTAGGGTTCAATTTCAAAACTGGAGAGAAATTTTGCCTTAGGCCAAATCAAACCTTGAGTCTCATCCATATATGATTTATTTGATATTTCAACAGGACTTTGGACTTCTTAAGAGTTGATGCTGGGACAAGTTAAGACTTTTGAGGTAAAATAAGTATATTTTGTGTGTAAGGAGGACATAAGTTTATTTTCTTGGGCTCCAAAATGACTGCAGATGGTGACTGCAGCCATGAAATTAAAAGACGCTTGCTCCTTGGATGAAAAGCTATGACAAACCTAGACAATGAATTAAAAAGCAGAGACTACTTTGCCGAAAAAGGTCCATCTAGTCAAAGCTATAGTTTTTCCAGTAGTCATGTATGGATATAAAAGTTGGACCATAAAGAAGGCTGAAAGCCAAAGAATTGATGCTTTTGAACTGTGGTGTTGGAGAAGACTCTTCAGTGTCCCTTGGACAGCAAGGAGATCCAACCAGTCAATCCTAAAGGACATCAGTCCTGAATATTCATTGGAAGGACTGATGCTGAAGCTGAAACTCCAATGCTTTGGCCAACTGATGCAAAGAGCCAACTCATTAGAAAAGACCCTGTTGCTGGGAAAGATTTAAGGCAGGAGAAGGGGATGACAGAGGATGAGATGGTTGGATGTCATCATTGACTCAATGGACATGAGTTTGAGCCAGCTTCAGGAGATGGTGAGGACAGAGAAGCCTGGCATGCTACAGTCCATGGGGTCACAAAGAGTCGGACACAACTGAGTGACTGAACAACAACAAGAAAGTCTAGAATGCTATGGATTGCATGTATATGACCCCTCCCCCCAGATTCTTATGTCAAAGCGTACGTCCCAAGGGGACAGTATTAGGAGACGGGTCTTTGGGAGATGGTTAGGTCATGAGGGTGGAGATTTCACAAAAGGGATTACTGGCCTCGTAAAAAGACCCCTGAGAGCGCTCTCATCCCTTCTGCCATTTGAGCACACAGTAAGAAGGCAGCGGGCTATACCAGAAAGTAGGTTCTTACCAGACACTGAATCTGCTGTCATCTTGATCTTAGACTTCCTAGCCTTCAGAGATGCAAGATGTAAATATTTGTAGTTTAATCCATCCAGCCTATGGTATTTTAAAAATTTTTATATAAGCCTCAACAGATGAAGATATCATCTCTCTTTTTTTTTTTTAAATTTTTTTTCCACCTCCCACCCCACATCATCCCTCCGGATCATCCCCATACACTAGCCCCAAGCATCCTGCATTGAACATAGACTGGCGATTTGTTTCTTACATGATAGTATACATATTTCAGTGCTATTCTCCCAAATCATCCCACCCTCTCCCTCTCCCTCTCCCTCAGAGTCCAAAAGTCCGCTCTACACATCTGTGTCTCTTTTGCTGTCTTGCATACAGGGTCCTCATTACCATCTCTCTAAATTCTATATATATGTGTTAGTATACTGTATTGGTGTTGATCTCTTAAACTTGGGAAATTAGGCTTCTTTTCATTCTCTGACCGTCGTCTTTCTTCTCCTACCCCGCTGTCACTTCTCTGTAAGTTGATAATCATTTTCCTGTAGTGTCTTGGTGGGAGTGGGAAGGATAATTATACTGCTTTTAGCTACCAACTGAGACAAAAAATACCCCTTCAGTTGGAACCAAGATAATGTTTTTCCTCTGTTTTATAATTATGTTCTTTTTTTTAAATTTTATTTTTTTACTTTATAATACTGTATTGGTTTTGCCATACATTGACATGAATCTACCACAGGTGTACATGAGTCCTTTTTCAGTATTAGAAAAGCTATGCTTCAGCATCTGGCTGTCAGTTCAGTTGCTCAGTCATGTCCAACTCTTTGCGACCCCATGAATTGCAGCACGCCAGGCCTCCCTGTCCATCACCAACTCCCAGAGTTCACTCAGACTCGCTTCCATTGAGTCAGTGATGCCATCCAGCCATCTCATCCTCGGTCGTCCCCTTCTCCTCCTGCCCCCAATCCCTCCCAGCATCAAAGTCTTTTCCAATGAGTCAACTCTTCACATGAGGTAGCCAAAGTACTGGAGTTTCAGCTTTAGCATCATTCCTTCCAAAGAAATGCCAGGGTTGATCTCCTTCAGAATGGATCTCCTTGCAGTCCAAGGGACTCTCAAGAGTCTTCTCCAACACCACAGTTCAAAAGCATCAGTTTTTCGGTGCTCAGCTTTCTTCACAGTCCAACTCTCACATCCATACATGACTACTGGAAAAACCATAGCCTTGACTAGATGGACCTTAGTCGGCAAAGTAATGTCTCTGCTTTTGAATATGCTGTCTAAGTTGGTCATAACTTTTCAAGGAGTAAGCGTCNAAGGGACTCTCAAGAGTCTTCTCCAACACCACAGTTCAAAAGCATCAGTTTTTCGGTGCTCAGCTTTCTTCACAGTCCAACTCTCACATCCATACATGACTACTGGAAAAACCATAGCCTTGACTAGATGGACCTTAGTCGGCAAAGTAATGTCTCTGCTTTTGAATATGCTGTCTAAGTTGGTCATAACTTTTCAAGGAGTAAGCGTCTTTTAATTTCATGGCTGCAGTCACCATCTGCAGTGATTTTGGAGCCCCCAAAAATAAAGTCTGACACTGTTTCCACTGTTTCCCCATCTATTTCCCATGAAGTGATGGGACCGGATGCCATGATCTTCGTTTTCTGAATGTTGAGCTTTAAGCCAATTTTTTCGCTCTCCTCTTTCACTTTCATCAAGAGGCTTTTTAGCTCCTCCTCACTTTCTGCCATAAGGGTGGTGTCATCTGCATATCTGAGATTATTGATATTTCTCCTGGCAATCTTGATTCCAGCTTGTGTTTCTTCCATTCCAGCATTTCTCATGATATACTCTGCATAGAAGTTAAATAAGCAGGGTGACAATATACAGCCTTGACGTACTCCTTTTCCTATTTGGAGCCAGTCTGTTGTTCCATGTCCAGTTCTAACTGTTGCTTCCTGGCCTGCATACAGATTTTTCAAGAACCAGGTCAGGTGGCCTGTTATTTCCATCTCTCTCAGAATTTTCCACAGTTTATTGTGATCCACACAGTCAAAGGCTTTGGCATAGTCAATAAAGCAGAAATAGATGTTTTTCTGGAACCCTCTTGCTGTTTCCATGATCCAGTGGTCAGGTGTAATCTAATGTGTGCTTGTATGCTTTCTCCCAGTATTCTAGATTTCTTCCCTTCCAGGCCCATAGTGGACTGTACTTCTTGGTCACATTGTGGGTAGGTGGGGCCATGTGATTGATCCTGGCCAATGAGTTGTGAGAATGAACTGTGCCACTTTTGGACTGGGTCATGAGCCAGTGATGTGAGTTCATTGGGTTTTAGGAATAGTGGTTGCTTTATCAGCCCAGGTTCCTGAGTGATGATGAGTAGAGTCTATCTGTAGTTGGACCTATAGCATGAGTTAAAAATTCACCTTTGTTTATTTTAAGCCATTAAAACTTACTTCCACAAAAAAATAAAGGGTATTTGTAAGACTGTTTCATTTCCATAACATGTTTTAAAAATATGAATATTTTAATAACTAAAAGTGATAGAGAAAATGTATAGCTTTAGTTTTTTCATTTTTTAAAGATGCAGTAGAGTGGTAATACAGAAAACCCATTCACTTTAGGGTTAGACACTAGGGTCAAATCAATTTTGTCACCTCAAGGTCAAGGCAGATAATTCTCTGAGCTTCTCAGATGAAGAAGACAAACTTCTGTCTGAATTGCTGTGATTTTTAAGCAAGATCATATATAAATTTTTGGAGAAGAAAATGACAACCCACTCCAATATTCTTGCCTGGGAAATACCATGGACAGAAGGAGCCTGGCAGGCTACAGTCCATGGGGTGGCAAAAAAGTTGGATACAACTTAGTGACTAAACAAACACAATATATAAGTTACCTGGCACAACCAAACAAAGTAGTTATCATTTATTTAGTAATTAATGCATAACCTCAGATATGCAGATGACACCACCCTTATGGCAGAAAGTGAAGAAGAACTAAAGAGTCTCTTGATGAAAGTGAAAGAGGAGAGTGAAAAAGTTGGCTTAAAGCTCAACATTCAGAAAACTAAGATCATGGCATTCAGTCCCAAACTTCATGGCAAACAGATGGGGAAACAGTGGCAGACTTTATTTTTTTGGCTCCAAGATCACTGCAGATGGTGACTGCAGGCATGAAATTAAAAGACACTTGCTCCTTGAAAGGAAAGTTATGACCAACATAGACAGCATATTAAAAAGCAGAGACATTCCTTTGCCAACAAAGGTCCGTCTAGTCAAGGCTATGGTTTTTCCTGTGGTCATGTATGGATGTGAGAGTTGGACTATAAAGAAAGCTAAGTGCTAAAGAATTGATGTATTTGAACTGTGGTGTTGGAGAAGACTGTTGAGAGTCCCTTGGATTGCAAGAAGGTCCAAACAGTCCATCCTAGAGGAGATCAGTCCTGAGTGTTCATTGGAAGGACTGATATTGAACTGAAATTCCAATACTTTGGCCACCTCAGGCAAAGAGCTGACTCATTTGAAAAGGCCCCGATGCTGGGAAAGATTGAGGGCAGGAGGAGAAGGGGATGACAGAGGATAAGATGGTTGGATGGCATCACCAACTCAGTGGACATGAGTTTGGGTAAAATCTGGCAGTTGGCAATGGACAGGGAGGCGTGGCATGCTGCGGTTCATGGGGTCACAAGGAGTTGGACATGACTGAGTGACTGAACTGGGCTATAAGGAGATCCAACCAGTCCATCCTAAAGAAGATCAGTCCTGAGTGTTCATTGGAAGGACTTATGTTGAAGCTGAAGCTCTAATACTTTGGCCACCTGCTGTGAAGAGCTGACTCATTGGAAAAGACCCTGATGCTGAGAAAGACTGAAGGTGGGAGGTGGTTAGATGGCATCACTGACTCAATGGACATGAGTTTGGGTAAACTCCAGGAGTTGGTGATGAACAGAGAGGCCTGGTGTGCTGCAGTCCATGGGGTTACAAGGAGTCGGACATGACTGAGCAACTGAACTGAACTGAGGCACTGGTCTAAACTCTTTATACCTACTGCTATGGACTGACTTGCTTTCCCTCAAAATTCATGTGTTTGAAGACCTAACCTGCAATATGACTATATTTGGGGATGGGATCTTAGGGAGGTAATCTGGATTAGAAGAGGTCATGAGGGTGGGACCCCTGTGATGGAAATAGTTGCTTTATAAGAAGAGGAAGAGGGAGATTGCTGTCTCCACCACATGAGGACACAGTGAGAAGGCAGATATCGGAAGCCAGGAAGAAGGCTGTCACGAGGAACGAAACCCTATTGGAACCTTGATCTTGGACTTAGGCCAGAGATATGAGAAAATAGTTTAAGTTATTTAAATCTCCTAGCCTCTGGTGTTTTGTTATAGTGACTCAAGCAGATTAATACACACATTAATTCATTTAATCATCACAACAGCTCTTATTATCCCCATTTTACAGATTTAAAAAAAAAAAGACTCAAAGAAGAAAGTGACTTTCCCAAGGGTGCACAGTGATTCCAACCTATGCAGTCAGACTCCAAACTTGTGCTCTTAACCACTGTGCGATATATGAAAACACAGGTGTAAATCCTCAAAGTTAATCTCTGCTAGTGCTGACAGTCTCACTCTCCAGGAGGAGCACCGCCCGCTCAACGAGGGGTCCCTCAGGGGTACAGGGTGTAGAGTGGTTGGCATAGTCCTTTGCTTGCTTGCTTATAATTATAATGTGGGAAGCAATAACATCTGTGTTGTTTCTGAATCCAGAAGGGAAGGTTCTATTTGGGGGTATGCGGTTGGGAAACAGACAAAACATTCAATTTGGCTCCTAACCAATGAGAGGGACCTGAAGAATCCAAGCATGAGTTCTTTGCACCCGAGGGTGGGCAGCTGTGGAGTACCTGCCACCCCCTCCCTGTAATGGTGCTGAGGGCCTTGAAGGAAGAACATTTCTGTACTGAGGGGACCCAAACCTACTGAGTAGTTGTGCATTCAGTGGTTCCTTCATCCTGTCTCTAAAGGGCAAGTTGGTCTTTGTGTAGCCACAATGCTAATGTCATTCTCTTTCCCCTGCATACAGAGGCCCAGATGGGTTTGTGGTGCCTTGAGGACAAGGCTTCCGTAGGAGATTATACTAGGCCTGAGAGCTTGAGTTCTATGTAGGTAAGTCTACAGTGTCTTTCATAAACACAAAATTAAATGCAAACATATTTTTTATATTGTCATCACTTTGAAGAGATTTATCTTTCAAAGCAAAGTATTATCTCTAACTCATAAATTCAGTCCATGCTTCACTTAAAGAGTGTTTGTTTTTCTAAATCTAATCCTCAGAAATCAGCCATGAGGCTCCCAAATATTTCAATCTTTTTAATGACACTTGCTTTAAATTCAAATCCCATTTCTCAGTAGCTTTTTGAAATAGTCGAGAATCCCTGTCATTTTTCAATTATTCCTAGGATGTTAAGAGGATTTTGAAGTTATCTATTAATGAGCCCTGCTCCCCTCTCATTCCACCCAGCAGCTCTCCACTGAAGGGAGGAGGGTGAAAACTTATATGACCTCAGATTCGGGAAAGGAGGATGGACTGATCTAAGTTGCCATGCTGTTAGATATTGAAATAGATGACATTTTGGTCACAAGCATACTACCCACAGTTCAGTTCCCTAAGGGGAGATGTTTGATATTTGAGTTTGGAACAAATTTAAGAAAATGAGCAAGACATTCCCCATTTCTTGAGCATTCACAACGTACAAGGTGTCAGGCTAAGAACACTGCAACATATCATTAAATCTTTGTGGTAATTCCATTATGATTACTCACCATTAAACAGTGAGTAAATGGAGGCTTAGATAACTTCCTTAATTAGAAGGGGTGAGGTTGCAAAGCTAGTGTATAGCCAGGATTTGAAACCAAGTCAGTCTGAGTCCAGCAACTTAGTTTTTCACCTCATGTAATGCTCCTTTTATTCAATGTTGATTATTGAGGAGAATCAAAGAGAGGCGCCAGAAGAAAACTTTTCCTCACTTCCCTACTGAAAGATAACAAGAGCCGCAGTTTTCCACGTATTCAGCAGACGTTCCCTAAGCCCCTGTGGTACAGGGGGTGCTCTGATCCAGGTGGGATATCAGGGGAAGCGTGTCATGAACACTCCTGGAGCACCAGCATTTCATATGTGGACTCTAGCAGAACGAAACCTTCTCTTTTCCCACTTGCAACAAGACTTAGAATGTAAACAACTCCCTCAGCTGATGTGGACTGAAGTGCTGAGACAGCAATATAAAGTTCTAAATTGCTTTTAGACTCTTCCAAAGATTACCTGGGGATATTTCAAAATTCAATCCAATAAGTGTTTAGTAAGTGTTGCCAACATGCCAAGTCCGGGATTGGTACGAAGGAGACAGAGATGAGTAAGACCTCTTCCCTGTCCTTGAGGAGTTCTCCGTATAATGGGGGTTGTTTATCTGTTCCAGATGCAAACACAGAGATTCTGTTACATACAAATCAATAAATGGGTGAATGCTTCTACCCTGCATAGGGTTTGAACGTGTTACATAAAAGTCTGCTGTAAAATATCACAGGAGAAAAAAGGTATAATATAATGAATAAAAAGGGGAAAGAAAAATGTTAGAGTNCTCAACGAGGGGTCCCTCAGGGGTACAGGGTGTAGAGTGGTTGGCATAGTCCTTTGCTTGCTTGCTTATAATTATAATGTGGGAAGCAATAACATCTGTGTTGTTTCTGAATCCAGAAGGGAAGGTTCTATTTGGGGGTATGCGGTTGGGAAACAGACAAAACATTCAATTTGGCTCCTAACCAATGAGAGGGACCTGAAGAGTCCAAGCATGAGTTCTTTGCACCCGAGGGTGGGCAGCTGTGGAGTACCTGCCACCCCCTCCCTGTAATGGTGCTGAGGGCCTTGAAGGAAGAACATTTCTGTACTGAGGGGACCCAAACCTACTGAGTAGTTGTGCATTCAGTGGTTCCTTCATCCTGTCTCTAAAGGGCAAGTTGGTCTTTGTGTAGCCACAATGCTAATGTCATTCTCTTTCCCCTGCATACAGAGGCCCAGATGGGTTTGTGGTGCCTTGAGGACAAGGCTTCCGTAGGAGATTATACTAGGCCTGAGAGCTTGAGTTCTATGTAGGTAAGTCTACAGTGTCTTTCATAAACACAAAATTAAATGCAAACATATTTTTTATATTGTCATCACTTTGAAGAGATTTATCTTTCAAAGCAAAGTATTATCTCTAACTCATAAATTCAGTCCATGCTTCACTTAAAGAGTGTTTGTTTTTCTAAATCTAATCCTCAGAAATCAGCCATGAGGCTCCCAAATATTTCAATCTTTTTAATGACACTTGCTTTAAATTCAAATCCCATTTCTCAGTAGCTTTTTGAAATAGTCGAGAATCCCTGTCATTTTTCAATTATTCCTAGGATGTTAAGAGGATTTTGAAGTTATCTATTAATGAGCCCTGCTCCCCTCTCATTCCACCCAGCAGCTCTCCACTGAAGGGAGGAGGGTGAAAACTTATATGACCTCAGATTCGGGAAAGGAGGATGGACTGATCTAAGTTGCCATGCTGTTAGATATTGAAATAGATGACATTTTGGTCACAAGCATACTACCCACAGTTCAGTTCCCTAAGGGGAGATGTTTGATATTTGAGTTTGGAACAAATTTAAGAAAATGAGCAAGACATTCCCCATTTCTTGAGCATTCACAACGTACAAGGTGTCAGGCTAAGAACACTGCAACATATCATTAAATCTTTGTGGTAATTCCATTATGATTACTCACCATTAAACAGTGAGTAAATGGAGGCTTAGATAACTTCCTTAATTAGAAGGGGTGAGGTTGCAAAGCTAGTGTATAGCCAGGATTTGAAACCAAGTCAGTCTGAGTCCAGCAACTTAGTTTTTCACCTCATGTAATGCTCCTTTTATTCAATGTTGATTATTGAGGAGAATCAAAGAGAGGCGCCAGAAGAAAACTTTTCCTCACTTCCCTACTGAAAGATAACAAGAGCCGCAGTTTTCAACGTATTCAGCAGACGTTCCCTAAGCCCCTGTGGTACAGGGGGTGCTCTGATCCAGGTGGGATATCAGGGGAAGCATGTCATGAACACTCCTGGAGCACCAGCATTTCTTATGTGGACTCTAGCAGAACGAAACCTTCTCTTTTCCCACTTGCAACAAGACTTAGAATGTAAACAACTCCCTCAGCTGATGTGGACTGAAGTGCTGAGACAGCAATATAAAGTTCTAAATTGCTTTTAGACTCTTCCAAAGATTACCTGGGGATATTTCAAAATTCAATCCAATAAGTGTTTAGTAAGTGTTGCCAACATGCCAAGTCCGGGATTGGTACGAAGGAGACAGAGATGAGTAAGACCTCTTCCCTGTCCTTGAGGAGTTCTCCGTATAATGGGGGTTGTTTATCTGTTCCAGATGCAAATACAGAGATTCTGTTACATACAAATCAATAAATGGGTGAATGCTTCTACCCTGCATAGGGTTTGAATGTGTTACATTAAAGTCTGCTGTAAAATATCACAGGAGAAAAAAGGTATAATATAATGAATAAAAAGGGGAAAGAAAAATGTTAGAGTAGTGAAATTAAGCCTGGGAAATTAGTGCATGAGGCACAGCCAAGTGTTCAGTACAGTATTTTGTGGTCAGTGGGTCTTAAGTTTCCTAGCTGTCAAAGTGAAAAGGGAAACACAGTCAGTCATAAGGTTTACAACAGTCTCATAACATGCTCATACCTGTTGCTCAAGAAAGGCATGTAAAAACTGGCGTCAGAACCTGAGAAAATTTTTTGCTTGGAGTCTTCCTAAATGAGACTCATACGAAATAGTGACCCATATTCTCAAAAAACACAGCACATTCAAGTAATAAACACATGAGGTATTTCCAAGTGGCTACTTACTAGCACACCAGCTAATTTAATAGTGCCAAAGAGAAATTCTGAAAATAAACATCTCTAAGGACACGACTGAGTGACTGAACTGAACTGAAGGGTCAAAATGGTTAAGTCCAAGGGTCAAGGTACTATTTATTGTTCTCAGTCAACCTAGGGGCTAGAAATTCACCTCTGTCTGGGCCACGTATTTTGAGATGATCTCTGTTCTAAATGTCAGCTCCATGCGAGCTGGTGGCTCAGAGGTTAAAGCGTCTGCCTACAATGCGGGAGACCCCTGGGTTGGGAAGCTGCCCTGGAGAAGGAAATGGCAACCCACTCCAGTACTCTTGCCTGGAGAATCTCATGGATGAAAGAGCCTGGTAGTCTATAGCCCACGGGGTCGCAGAGTCGGACACAACTGAGCTACTTCATTTCACTTGGGAGGAGAGAGGTTTGCTGCTTTATCGTTTATATACCAGGTATACTCAACCTTGAGCAGCTTGATCACCTGCCTGTGGGTGTATTTTATTTTTTTTCGTGGTTATCACATGCTTTAGAGTGAAACAGATTGGGGTTGTCTTACACTATGTCACTGTGGGCAATTTGCTTAGACTGCCTCAGCTTCAGTTCTTCTCTCCCGTGAACTGGGAGAGGAATACCTGCTTCATAGGTTTACTGGGAGAAGCAAGTGAGGTCCTGTATAATCACAGAGCTCTGTGCTCAGGGGAGAGCACACACTCAACAGTAGCTATCAAGGAGATGAAACTACTGATAGTGGTGTCCCTCTTCTTTTTTTTTAAATACTGTTGGAGTCTTTTTATTTATTTATTTGGCTGTGCTCGGTCTTTGCTGCTCCGCAGGCCTTTCTCTAGTTGCGATGAGCGGGAGCTGCTTTCTAGTTGTGGTAATTGGGCTTCTCATTGCAGCAGCTTCTCTTGTGGACCGTGGGCTTTCAGGTGTGGGGGCTTCAGGAGCTCAAAATCTGGGGCGTATGGGCTGAGATGCTCTGCAGCATGTGGGATCTTTCCCAATCAGGGATCGAACCCGGGTCTCCTGCATTGGCAGGCAGATCCTTTCCCACTGAGCCACCAGGCAAGCCCTCATTCATTGTGTTTAGATTGCAGGGGAATGGCCTTTCTCCCTCCATGACTTTAGTGTCATCAAACAACTTTTATTATGTTTGTATATTTTTGTTAGATTTTATTCCTGCTAAAGATTCAGTATAGCATTTCTAATACTTGTTTAATTTTTAAATATAATCCTAAAGCTTTATAGCTAAGAGCCAATATAAACATTTGATTATCTCAGGTTTATGAACGAAAAGGCAAAATAAAATGAAGCAGAACAAAGCCATTTCAGGCCCAAAAGCTTCACCAGGCTTTCCCAAGACCCACTGTTCGCATCCAATAGAAAACAACATCCACAACTTAAAGATATGTGCTGGAGACCTGTGAGGCTGTAGATCTAATTTAATTAAAATTAAAATTTATGGAAGGAGTGATTTCATTAATGCCCTTGGTTAATAGACAAATACTAATTTGCATATCTTGACAATGTATATTCAAAGCAGGTGATGAAGGCCTGCTCTGTAAAGGCTCAGAAAGCAAATTGCTGGCTGACTTTGGACTACGTAGGCGGGCATGTGTCAAGTCCACATATCTGTGTCTCTTACAAAAAGGCCTGTAGCTCTTTAAGTGCTCATAAATATAAATGCGTGCTTTCTCTGTTTTTCTTAAGAGTCTGTTGCTTGTTCAGCTTTTCTCAGGTCAGGGGCAGAGGGGTCAGCTAAGCCTCTGACCCCCCTCTCAGTCAGTTCTCAGGGGACAAATCCTAGTAGACTTCAGAGAGATGGGTCAACATTATGTGGCTTTGTTGAGCTTCCCTGGAAATAGGAACAATTTGAATTTCAATGACTGTTTGTTGAATGTCAGAGCCCTGTGAACTTGAATCAGTAGCCGTGATTTGAATGCCTTCAGTATGGCATGTTGCATGGCATAAAGTCACATTGTCCCAGTCCTATTTCATATTTTGATTTGAATGGTGGACCAGAGAACATCTCATTAAGTGTGCAAATGAGATCATGTTAAGTAAGTGGCTTGAGTACCTGGTAGAGAAAGACTGAATTTCAAAGTAACGTTAGAGAATGAGTCATAAACAGAGGAAGGTTAGGCATGATTTTATATATGTTTATATCCCCTTTCCCTTCCCACACATGAGATCATCATATCCACAGTGCCTGTGGGTACTTGGCACAGGCTGACACTAAATAAATGCCAGTTTAATTGAAGTGGCTGCAGTGTTCTTGCCTAGAAAATCCCAGGGATGGGGGAGCCTGGTGGGCTGCCATCTATGGGGTCGCACAGAGTCAGACACAACTGAAGAAATTTAGCAGCAGCAGCAGCAGCAACTAAAGGATTCACTCAAGAAGATTAGGAATGCTTTTCTAGCAACTTGGATCACAAAGGATCTGAAGTTCAGGATATTTTTATCAACTAAAAAGTAAACCTTGTAATTTTCAGCTGTCCTCTTTGCTAGTTCCTCTGGTTGCCAAAATGAAACCTCAAAACAAAACCGTAGAACAACAAAGAAACAAAAGCTGGTGTTCTTTTTTAAAAAACAATTTTACTTTATCTGTGGCCGTGCCGGGTCTTTGTGGCCACGCAGGCTTTCCTCTAGTTGTGGTGAGCGCGCTGCTTTTCCTTGCTGTGGGCAGGCTTCACGTGGCAGTGGCTTCTCCTGTCGCAGAGTAGGGCTCTAGGGTGCTCAGACTTAAGTAGCACAGGCTAAATAGTTGTGGAGCATGGGCTTAGTTGCTCTGTGACATGTGAGGTCTTCTCAGCCCAGAGATCAAACCCATGCCTCCTGCATTGGCAGAGGGATTCTTTACCACTGAGCCCCCAGGAAAGCCCACTCCTGTTCTTTTTTACTGCTTTTGTTTCCTCTTTCCTTAATCCGGAAGATGCAGTTAGGGCTATGCCTAGGAGATGTTGAAGTAACTTCTAATTTAGATTTGGGGACTGATTGTGGTGGGCCTCATTCCCATTGATCATTGCCACAGAATTCCTCCATCCCGTGTTCTTTCTCCCCCATGCTATGGACACAGTTGGAACAGATGCAACCATTGGAATCATGGATAGTTAAGATCCTCTGGAGGGCAGAGTTTGGTGAAGAATCATAATGAACTGTTAGAAGACCAAGTTCAGGGGGAGGGGTGTCTTGTTCAAGGTGCTCCCTGCCGGATGCCCAAAGAGGGTGCCTCTGTTTATGGGACTGGCCAACTCTGGAGGGCAACCTTCCCTGGCACCTGCCAGTGCATATTCATATCTCTTCCTGGAAGTCTCTTTTGCTTTCTGACCTTGGATGTTGTCTTAGTTATTTACCTCACTACTTATTCTAACCCCCTAATGTTTTCTTTCAGTGTTTCACACCTCTATTTTTTTAAGCTTTAAATAAAATTTACCCAGGCTAGAGAACTAACGCATAACTTGAAACAAAATCTCACTTTCATTGTGGATTTTCTCAGTGTCTTTAGATGGTTTCATTATTTTCAGCAGTTAGGCTAAATTTAGAGAAAAAAGAGATTTGAAACAATTAATTGTTAACTCTAGGTGGACTAGATAAAATCATTGTTCAGCTTTTCTTTCTTATCTGTCTTTGCTATTTGTTTGATATAAAAGTTTATTTTGAACTCTGGAGCTCTAGAAGCCAAGTTTTGGTGAAAAGCAAACCGAGGATTAAATATAAATAGATACTTGTGCGTAGTATCATGATACCTATTTCCCAGAACTGAAATGCAAATTAAATGGTCTGATTTATGTAATGCTCTTAGGATGATTCATATAATACAGCAAGGACTTAGTAAATGGCAGTCATATCATCAGCAAAATGGAAAGACAGCCTAGTGAATAGAAGAAAGCATTTGCAAATCATATGTCTGAAAGGAGTTAACATCAAAAATAGACAACACAATAACAACAAACCAAACAACCTAATCAAATAGTAGGCAGAGCATCTGAACAGATATTTTTGCAAAGAAGATAAACTGATAGCCAACACATCCATGAAAAGATGCTCAGCGTCACTAATCACCAGGGAAATGCAAATCAAAATGAGATATCATTTCTTATCTACTAGAATGGGCATCATTGAAAAGAAAACAACAAATGCTAGTGAGGATGAGGAGAAAAGGGAACTCTTGCGCACTTTTTTGGGGAACGCAAACTGGTGCAGCCACTATGGAAAACAGTATGAGATTCATAAAAAATTGAAAAATAGAACTAGTTGGTTGGCCAGAAAGTTCTTTGGGTTTTTCTGTATGATGTCACGGAAAAACATGAACTATCCTTTTGGCTAATCCAATATCATACAATCCAGCTCTTCTGCTGGTGGCGGTGGTGATTTAGTCACTCAGTCATGTCTGACTCTTGTGATCCCATGGATTGTAGCCTGCCAGGCTCCTCTGTCCATGGGATTCTCCAGGCAAGAACACTGGAGTGGGTTGCCATTTCCAACTTTTCTACCTCTGGGTATATCTGAAGAAAGTAAAAACACTAATTCAAAAAGATATATACCCCCATGCCGGGAGCCAGTGTGAGGAATCCCGCCCGTGGCAAAGTTCATGAGGAAGGAAGCCGGACAAAACGCAAGGGCATGATCAGGCTTCAAGGGTTCCCCCTGGAATTTCCTGAGCATCCACGCCCCAAAACCAGAGTCTGCCTGCTTTCCTGTGTTATGCTTTCCACCTACTCTTCTTACATTAATAGGGGGCTGTCCCCCCACCACCTTTTTCTGGAAAAGTTTAATTTAGAGCTTTTAGATAATAAATCTCCTGGGCATGATAAGAGTGTTTCAATCCAAAAACCCCTCTGATGGCTTTCTAGCCTGCCTGCTGGACTCTTAGAGCTGCACATGTGATTGTTTGCGGCCTCCCGACCACGAGAGGCACAGGAAGCTTAAAACATCCTAGTAATGTAGGGGCTTCCGAGGAGTCAAAATCATTAGAATAGGACTGATTGAGGGTTTCATTTGTTGAGCCAATACTTGCTGCCAAATTTTCGTATCTTTTATTTGTAGATATAGGTGGTATATAGAAAAAACAGGTAGTAGACCTGGTATTAGCAACATTAGATCTTCGAGTTAAGTACTTTCTTTGTTATAACCTACTGCACCTTTGTTCTACAGGAATATAACTTTATTTAGTACTTTGAAGGTGATGCAGAGTAAAGAAAAAACTCTTCTAGGGAAAAAGAGTTTTCTGGTTGATAGACGTTTATCTAGGAAGAGAGCCATAAAAATGTTAACAGGCCCCTTGGCCAGAAGATAATGTAAACCATCTGAGACCTTTGGCATACGGGAGGGTATGCAAAAAGAACGCCTGGTCTCAATGAGGGTCAGGACTGCTGCCCCTGCATAACTCTGCATATTCCATTATTTCTTTATGTACAACTTGGGGTATATAAGCTGATTTTGAAAATAAAGTCTTAAGTCTTGCACTGATGCTGGGCTCCCCCATGTCATTCTTTTCTCCCCTTTTCTGGCTGAATTCCCATCTGGAGCAGGGAGGCTCACCAAGTCTACTTACTTGCCCTGGCTTCTCAGATCCACGCGAAAGGGAGCCCAAGGCGGGGCACCCTCCAATATTCAAGCGGGTGCCGGTGGCCTAACGTAGATGGTGCAAACTTCTTGTCTCGAAGTTTTATTGGTTTTCCCCGTAAACCAAGTTATTCAGCCTCTTTTCTCCGCCAATATTTCCTACTACACTATCTGTTTCTGATCTGTCTCTATATCTGTAATTAAATAAGTTTTTTCCTAGGATGCCAACTCCGTCCCCACTTCGAATTCCCTGGATCCACTGTGGCTGGACACTGGCACCTCCATGTTCATTCCAGCATTATTTACAATAGCCAAGATATGGAGACAACCTAAGTTTCCACTGATAGGTGAATGAATAAAGAAAATATGGTGTGTGTATTTATATATGCACCTGTGTATATACATACATACATATACATATAAATAGAATATCATTTAACCATAAAAAGAACAAAATCTTGCCATTTATGACAAAGTGGTTGGACTTTGAGGGCATTATGTTAAGTGAAATAAGTCACAGAAAGACATATACCATGTCTAACTTACATGTGGAATCTAAAAATAAAACCCAAACCAAGCTCATAGATACATTGATAAGATTGGTAATTGCCAGAGTTAGGGAGTTGAAACTGGGTGAAATGAGTGAAGAGGGTTGAAGGTACAAGCTTCCAACTATAAAATAAATGTCATGGAATGTAATATACAGCATGGTGACTACCACATATTGCATATTTAAAATTTGCTCAGAGAATAAATCTTAAAAGTCTTCATACAAGAAAAATATTTCTTATAACTTTGTGTGGTGATGAATGTTATTTAAATTTATTGTGGTGATCATTTTCCACTATATATGAATATCGAATCATGATGTTATACATATGAAACTAATATAATGTTATACATCAATTATACCTTAACCAAAAAAAAGTATTGATATAACCACAATGAGAGAATAATTCTTTCAAATCACACTAGATATTGTTTTAACTATATATTTTAATATAATATGTTCTAACTATAAGCAAACAACCCAAACAGTGGGTTGGTAATTAAGCCACTAACAAATATTGTTATTAGATTTGAGATTTGAGACTTGATTTAAAACTTCATGTACACCCGTGGCAGATTCATGTCAATGTATGCCAAATCTAATACAGTACTGTAAAGTAAAATAAAGTAAAAAATAAATAAATAAATAAAATAAAAAAGGTTTAGCCCATGGTAAAAAAAAAAACACAAAAAACCAAAAAACTATCAGATATTTGACTTGTTTCCATTTGAGCAACTACCCATTTATGCTTTATGTACCTATTGGTACATAAAGGGGCTACCCTGGTGGCTCAGAGGTTAAAACGTCTACCTCCAATGCAGGAGACCCAGGTTTGATCCCTGGGTCGGGAAGATTCCCTGGAGAAGGAAATGGCAACCCACTCCAGTATTCTTGCCTGGAGAATCTCATGGACGGAGGAGCCTGGTAGGCTACAACAAAAAACCAAAAAACTATCAGATATTTGACTTGTTTCCATTTGAGCAACTACCCATTTATGCTTTATGTACCTATTGGTACATAAAGGGGCTACCCTGGTGGCTCAGAGGTTAAAACGTCTACCTCCAATGCAGGAGACCCAGGTTTGATCCCTGGGTCGGGAAGATTCCCTGGAGAAGGAAATGGCAACCCACTCCAGTATTCTTGCCTGGAGAATCTCATGGACGGAGGAGCCTGGTAGGCTACAGTCCATGGGGTTGAAAAGAGTTGGACACGACTGAGCGACTTCACTTTCACTTTCACCTATTGGTACACTTGGTTACAAGAAAAGTTAAAAGCCACGCAGGCAATACCACATCTTGCATTGTAGTTTTCCTCATGGAATAGGAGTAATTTAGACTCTGAGGAGAGGATTATGTGAAACTACTAAGTGCTGAAGAATTGATACTTTTGAACTGTGGTGTTGGAGAAGACTCTTGAGATTCCCTTGGACTGCAAGGAGATCCAACCAGTCCATCCTAAAGGAGATCAGTCCTGAATATTCACTGAAGCTGAAACTCCAATATTTTGAGCACCTGATGTGAAGACCTGACTCATTGGAAAAGACCCTGATGCTGGGAAAGATTGAAGGCGGGAAGAGAAAGGGATGACAGAGGATGAGATGGCTGGATGGCATCACCGACTCGATGGACGTGAGTCTGAGTGAACTCCGGGAGTTGGTGATGGACAGGGAGGCCTGGCGTGCTGCAGTTCCATGGGGTCGCAAAGAGCTGGACACGACTGAGCGACTGAACTGAGACTGCAAAGCAGTGTTCTCATTCTGTGCTTCACAGACACTGGCGTGTTGTGACTCGTTAGGCAGTATAGCAAAAGGGACTTCCGCAGTCACACACAAGTAGGAAACAGTTCCCACTATAGGAAATGGACTGATTTTGCCTTGGGCTGCTCACGTCAGAAACCTAGGAATGACATTTGACCTCTTCTTTTCCTCACCTCATGTTACCCAATCCACCAGCACATCATCTTACTCCATTTCCAATTGTACCCACACCCTCCTCCCTCTGTCTTCTTAGCTGTCCATCCAAACAGCTCAGTCCTAAGCTATGATGCTGTCTACCTGCCCCACCTCCATGGACCCTACTCTCTAGAGCAAGTCCACAATAATCTTTGAAAAGCTAAGTCCTAGGATCTCATTCTCCTATATAAAGCCCTCCCTGGCTTCCTGTTCATTTCAGTTCAGTTGCTCAGTGTGTCCGACTCTTTGAGACTAAGCCCAAGCTTTTTCCTTGTCCCTGTCTGTCTCTCTGACTTCATCTTCT
This sequence comes from Oreotragus oreotragus, assembly GCA_006410675.1. Taxonomy (NCBI): domain Eukaryota; kingdom Metazoa; phylum Chordata; class Mammalia; order Artiodactyla; family Bovidae; genus Oreotragus; species Oreotragus oreotragus. Next base: position 166,039 of record SJYX01024318.1, on the reverse strand, counting down.
ATTACTACTGTATTCACTCCATTCTGCCCTGAGCTTTATCTCCGTCCTTGAGTATGACATTCTCAATTCTGGCTGAAGACCTTTGCCTGGAGAGCTCTTCTGGAGCTGTTCTTTATAGCCAACTCCACACACCACCGACCCTTATATGCTGTATCACTTCTTATTTTAAGTTAGTTTTAGAGGTCATACCACTGTCAGAAATCATATTGTTCATTTGTTGGTTACTTGTTCCTGGCCTCATCTGGAATGTAGTCCTTCTGAATGTTGGGATGTTGTTATATTTCCAAGTTCCCAATGCAGTGCCTGGCATCTCATAGACACAGATATTTACTGTATAAGTGAATAAAGTAATCAATAACATCAGATTCTAGACTTTATACTGCCTTATAAGTGTGACCAAAAATATGGCCACTAGTTCTTTTATGATATATTCTTTAGCCATAAAATAAAGCATCATTTTTCTTTTCTGTAATGATAGTTTTAGATGAAATTTTCAAAATTAAAACTTGTTTTTATCTACCTTGGGGGGGAATTTAAAACTTCAAATGAGGAAGAATACCTTGGTCTCTAAGATTATGCAACTGGAGTTGAAGTGTTATTAAAATATTTTTAGACATTCAATTAAATACTTTCCTTGAGCCCTGAAGCAGCTGGTAAACATCACACACTAAACAAAAAGTCTTTTCTTCATGTTTTGTTTTACTTTTGAATGATGTATATATTTTGTAAATATACTACATTTATTTTTAAACCCTAAAGCAGTTCTAAAAGAATGAATGTCAGAGATTTATTTTTCAAAATTCTTGGACAGGCTACACAGAATGTTTTTTTTAGATGGTAAGTTTAATTTTTAATTAAAGTTAAAATATTTGGTTGATCAGAAGCCAGTTTAATAATATTTCAGTGTTCTTTCTTTTTCTTAAACTAGACTATTTCCTATATAGACTCATATTTTCAAAATGGCAGAAACATTTTTCAAATGAAATATTCTACAGCTCCAATATATAAAGCAAATATTGTGACTTCAATAGTCCTTAGTGATGTGAGCTTTGGAAAAATTCCTTAACCTTTCTGAGTCTATTTGGGGAAGGCAATGGCACCCCACCCCAGTACTCTTGCCTGGAAAATCCAATGGACGGAGGAGCCTGGTGGGCTGCAGTCCATGGGGTCGCTAACAGTCGGACAGACTGAGCGACTTCACTTTCACTTTTCTCTTTCATGCATTGGAGAAGGAAATGGCAACCCACTCCAGTATTCTTGCCTGGAGAATCCCAGGGATGGGGGAGCCTGGTGGGCTGCCGTCTATGGGGTCACACAGAGTCGGACACGACTGAAGTGACTTAGCAGAGTCTATTTTCCCTCCTATAAATGGGGATGCCTTGCTGCAAGGATTAAATAAACAGATCCATGTGAAGCTCCCAGCTCAACATCAGACATAACAGACCCTTGATACGTGTTACTTACTTTCTACGTTGCTGTCTCCTTCGCTTTACTGCAGTTATGCCCAGTGAGTTCCTGCTATGTGCCTTGCACTTGCTTGGTAATGGGCAAAACAAAAGCAAACAAGACCTGGTGCTTGACTTCAGCCTTAGAGAAGCTGTTTGCACTGGAGACTTTTAGTGTGGCTTGGAGTCTGATGATACAAGACTTATATCTATTAATATATCTATTTGTCTATCTATAACTATATATGTCAATAAAATGCAAGTTTTTACCACATGTAGTAGGCAGGGTTCCAAAGTCAAGTTAAGAAGCATTGCAGAAGACAAGTTTTTTTTTTTTTTTTTTTTTTAGAAGACAAGTGTTTTTGTATGATATTCATGGTTGCTTGATATGCAGGATTGCAAAGTCAAGTTTAAAAACATTGGGGCACACCAAATTGTATAGGTTTCATTCTAGAACTTGAACCTTGGGAAACTGCATTATGACTTTCTAAAAAAGTCTCTGGCAGTTCTGTGCACATATGAAGGGATCTCACAGAATATTTGATCTGTAAATATCAAATCAGTAGTACACACATTTTCTGAGACATTAGAGGAAGAAAGGAGATTTCCAGCCAAGACTAGCATTTTTCTTTGGTCTGTACTTCCTTTGTGGGATTCATGTTGGACCCAAAGATGAATTCAATGTTGACAGGTAGTAAAGGGGGTGAGGGAGGCACTCTGAGAAGAAGAAAGTAGAAAAAGCCTACTTTTTGTGGCATGAGCATTAAGCAACTATTTCCTATGGAACATTATTAATTATAGTAATTTAATAAAAGAATATGAAGAAAACCTAGCATTCAGATAGTATTCGAAAGCTGGATAAAGCCTCCACAAAGTTGTGTTCTAAAATTTCTTATTTCTCTGTTGAGGACTTTTGTAATAATTCTGGATTTTGTGCTTCTTATTTCAACCCAGTGAACTTCGTAGGGCATTTTGGTTAAATGTATGATTCCAAAGTTTTTCCCAGGCAAGAGGTAGGCATAGAATGGTAAGACTCATTTGACCGAAATCACCGACATTTTAAAAGAAAACAAAAGCGTGGCCAAGTTTGTGAAGGTTTAAGTTTGTTTAGAAGTGATTCTGTGTATGTATGGAGGAGCTTTTTTCACTGTTTCTTAAGCAATTTGGTACTTGGTTTCTTCCTGCCACCTCCCTGTCTAATTTACTTTATTTCAGCCCTCCTGTACTAGGTATTTTTGCCAGGAGCCACAAGGCCTTCAGTCTTTGTGCTATCCTCACCCGGGCCTTCTGGTGTTCCATTCCTCCCCATGTCCTTTCCATCTGTTTGGGTGGATTGCCATATTGGCTTTCCAGATGTTTGGGCTTGAACTGGACAAGAGTCTGTTTTGGATTCAGTCCCTCCTTTGCCCTTGCTGGAGTAGAAACTCAACAGTCTGTTAAATCAGTGCTTATGGGAAAAGCTTAGAGGATACCCCAATTCTATACTTTTACAGGGGCTTTCTTAAGGTCAAAGTCCATCTTTAAAGTCTACCTTTCAGTGTTTCCCAATGTTTCTATCACAGATAGTCTCTCCTAACAATTTTCTTTCCTTATCTCATTTTTTAAAAAAGAGTTTTGTCTACCAAAAAGTATAACCAAGGTTATATTTTCCTATTAATTAAAGTTTACGTTTAGCTTGATATAAGTATTAATATCTGCACCCTAGTTGATGTGAGGACAGTCATGAACAAAGAAACTTGATGTTTTAGCCTGTGCATTTACATTTTGATAAATGTATTAATTATAAAGAGAATTTTGATACTGAAAAGCTCTAGGACCCCAAGTGGATCGAGGATCCCAGGATGGGAAAATCATTTAAACTAAAGAAATGATTCTAATGGTAAGGATTTCAGTAGGTGGTATTATTTCAGGTATTATTGGGAGATTTTGAAAGGAAATGGGAATTTGACCTGCTGCTCAATTCATACTGAATGGACAGTTGCCAGTATTTATTAACACATACCTTCTCTTAACGCTCATGCATGCTTATGTGTGATATGTAGGAAAATTTTCTCCTTGTAGAGGTATAGTTTAGGGAGATGTTTTCTTTGAAATATAATTTTGTTTGATAATTTGTGATATGAACTTAATCGTCACTCTTCTCCAAAGTTAGCAAATAGTAGAGAATAATTTTAAACTAGTCCTAGATGGGTTTGAAAAAATATTCTAAATATCAAGGATTGAATGATTAAGACAAGACAAATGCCAGTTTTCCCTACCCTCCATTCCCACCAAAAGATGGTTTTATTAGCACCATTTTCCATCAGGGGAAATCCTTAACCACACAAGCTGTGTTTATTATTGAGGACTGACCTCTCTACCTGTGGCAATTTGAAGAAATAAAGGACCTAACACTTTATAATATTTAAGGAAAGCCAAGAAAGAGTCTGAATTATTATGGGATGCAACAAACTGGAAAGTCAGGAGCCAGAGTGGAGGAATCTTTATAAATAGCTACGAGAAACACCAGAGAGTTAGTGTTGAGAGGGATGTTGCATATCTAAATTGCTGTCACATTTTACTAATGGAAACACATTAGTACTAGAACAAATTGTATGGTTTTCAGATATCAACAATAGAGGAGAGGAGAGATAAATTTAGGCTTAAGAAAAAAAAAATCACATTTCTTGAAATGCTATATGCTAAAGAGTGAGAGCCAAAAAATTGTTGGAAACGGCAAGAAAGTAACTCTCAGGGTACTTGGTAAACAAGATGGCAGATATGAAAGAAGTTATTGTTGAAGAAGAAATTGTTATACATTTATTTTTTGAACTTAATTGGAAGCAGTCGGTTTTTTCTAAATAAGTGCTTAATTTCAGAATTGTTTTCAATAAGCAGAAAAATTGCAGTTGGCAGAGACTTCTCATATACCCTATATTCAATTTTCTCTATTATCAACATTTTACATTAGTATAGTATATTTACCGTAGTTAATGAATGAATATTGATACATTATCTCAGACTGATATCCATACTTTATTTGAATTTCCTGCTTTCCCCTCTGTCATCTTTCTGCTCTCAGGTCCCATCCAGGATACTATGGGACATTTAGTTGTCATGTCTCCCTTGGACTCCTCTAGGTTGTGATAGCTTTTCAGACTTTTCTTGTTTTTGAGGAGTTTTCTTGTATTGAGGAGTAGAGGTCAGGTATTTGGAAGAATGTACCACACTAGGGCTTGGTCTGGTGTGCTTCTCATGATTACGCTGGGGTTGTGGGTTTTGGCGAAAAAGACCATAGAGATGAAGTGCCATTCTCATTACACACTATCACTGTGACTTTTCGCTGTCGGTGGGAACCTTGACTACCGGGTTGCAGTAGTGTGTATTTTTCAGGTTTCTCCATTGCAGAATGACTTTTTTTCTCCTTTCCCATACTTTTTGGAATGAAGCTATTATAAGCAACCATTAGCTAAAAAGTGGGGAGGTATTTGGAATTCTGCATGAGAGATTGTCTGCTCTCCTCCCTAATTTATTTATTCAATCATTTATTCACATCAATGTGAACTCATGGATATTATTTCATATTTGGGATCATAAATCACTACTTTATTTCTTTGTTCAAATTGTTCCAGCTTTGGCAATGGAAACTCTTTCATGTGGCTCCTGTGTCATGTTGACATACTCTGATTATTAAAAAAAATTTTTTTTTTTTTTGAGCACTTTCTTACTTCTGATGCTACAAGAATCTCCAGTCTCATTTTGTATATTTCCTGCCTCAGTCTGAGAATCAGCCATTTCTCCAGAAAGCCCTGGTTCTCTTCCTCAGAGAGTGGTATTATTAATCAAGCTGTGGGGACTCAGTAGAGACTGTCCTCAAGTCTCAGTGTGGGCAGAAAATGACCTATGAGCTATCTTACTCCCTAACAAGCCCCTCTCCCCATTTCATGGAAAGTCTGGAAAAATACAGAAAGAGGGCAAAGAAAATGAAAACTGACTGAGCTATTTGCCCAGGAAGGCTTGATACAAGAGATTGACTTGCAGGGGTCTGCAATTTAACCTACAATAGTCATAAAATCAGTTCAAACATGTATTTTTTTTTGCTGAAGATATACTCAGCCTGGCATTTGCAATCCTCATTTCACCTCACCTCAGGAGAACTTGGCTTGCATAGCATAAGTGTGTGTGGGTTTATAGCCTACAGTTTGAATTTCACTGCACACAATTTAGTTTCACTTCATAACTGAGCCCCTGAATAAATGTGTTTTTTCATCAAACCAAACAAACAAAACCACCCTTGAGCTAAAAGGCATAGAATGCTGACTATCCAAGAACTCAGTAAGATGCCCACTTGCCATGCCATGTGACCAGCAAGGTGCAAATCAGCCATCACAGGAGTCTCTGCTAGGGGAGCTGTATGCATGTCGGTGTGATCAGAGGTGTGTTGCAAGGGAAACTTGGCCAACTGCTTTTGTAAGCCATGATTCTCTTGGAGAGTGAGAAGAAAAAAAGCTTTTAAAATAGAACATAAAAGAAGTAGGTATACAATTGGATAATAATCATAAAAAGTGTTGTGGTCAGCTGGTCCAGCCTCTTTATTTTATAGAGAATGGACGTGAGTCTGAGTGAACTCTGGGAGTTGGTGATGGACAGGGAAGCCTGGTGTGCTGCAGTCCATGGGGTCGCAAACAGTCAGACACGAATGAATGACTGAACTGAACTGAGCTGAAAGGATAACAAATGAAAATTAGGTCCTTTTCTACCTAAATCATCCATTTCTCAGTTCTGGTCTCAAAACCATAATCCTTGTCTTCTATTTAGAACTGTGTATGCATGTATGTGTATACATGTGTATATACAGGTCACTGTTTTTACACAAATTGAGCTGACTTTAACTTCCCTTTTTTCACTTAATAATATCTGTTCAATATTTTCCACATTAGTACAAAGAAATTCGGGCTGCCCAGGTGGCTCAGTGATATAAAGAATCCTTTGCAGGAGCTGCAGAAGATGTGGGTTCCATCCTCGAGTTGGGAAGATTCCCTAGAGAAGGAAATGGCAACCCACTTCACTATTCTTGCCTGGGAAAACCCATGGACACAGGACCCTCGTGGGCCATGGTCCATGGGTCACAAAAGTGTCAGATACAACTGAGCAACTGAACACACAGGCACAAATACAGAAATCTACACTGTTCTTTTCTAATACCGGCATAAAATCTATTTTACAAACAGAATATATTCACCCAGGCTATTAATATTATGTCTTTAGTGCTATTATAGACATTATTGTATAATATACCATACAAAACTGTTAATCTGGTAAAAACTAGTTATTTTACTTTAGACTTTTAATCTGTATTTTTTATTGTGAATGAAGTTGGGTATCTCTTTCATGTTTAAATGTGTTCTCTCTCTCTTTTTTTTTTAGAAATGCCTATCAAAATTCTTTGCCCACTTTTCCACTAGGTTGTCAGCCTTTCTCACTGAATTTAAATGCTTTATATACTAAGGAACTTAGCCCTGTGTCTGATATGCTTTGCAAAAACTTTGGTATCTTTTTACTCCAGGGTATTTTTTTGGCATGTATGTTAAATTTTTTTACACTTTGAATTTTAACATTTTTGTTAAACATAACATATTTAAGCCATAACAATTATGACTTCTGGATTCTGTATCTTGCTTCAATAGTTTTTCCATATTCCGAGAAGTTCTTCTATTTTTTTCTGAGAAGGAAAACTGTTCTAATCAGTGTAAAAATACTACCAGTTACCCCACATAGTCCAGCGTTTCATTTGTAACTGTCACATAAAGGAAAAATTAAGAAAGAAAACAAATGAAAAATATGACTTACTATAGCATGATTTCATATACCAGCCTGTGAGCAAATTTTCCCGCACATTAAAGTCATGTACCAAAGATCACGAATTTCACAGCAATGCTATCAGTTAACATTTTTGAACAAGTCAACATCTGATAAGCTGTCTTTAATGAGTATAAAGTCTACCCACATTTTATTTCAGGAAGTGAAGAAATGTATATCTAAAAGAAGTTAAGTCTGAACGTATGGGCCTCTTCAATTTCAAAAGAGTACAAATCTATGATTTGATATTCTACTAAATTATCTTTTCCTTCGGGAGAATATTAGAATATGGACAGTAAAACAACATTAAACATTAGTAAAAATGTCATTTTACAATTTATCAGGGCTTCCCTGCTGGCTCAGTGGTAAAAGAATCCGCCTGCCAATGCAGGAGACATGGGCTTGATCTCCGGTCCAGGAAGATCACACATGCAACAGAGCAGATAAGCCCAAGTGCCACAACTATTGAGCCTGTGCTTACGAGCCCAGGAGCCTCAAATACTGAGCACCCAAAGGCCACAATTACTGCAGCCTGTAAGCCCTGGAGCACACGCTCTGAAACGAGAGATGCCATCACAATGAGAAGCCCGTGCATTTCATCTAGAGGGTAGCCTCTGCTTGCACCAACCAGAGAAAAGCCCATGCAGCAAGGAACCCAGAAGTAAAAAATAAATAAAATTTAAAACAGTTCAAAAAGTCCAGTTTATTGAGATATTACCATTACGGTTAGAATTTTCTTTTCTATCTACAGAAGAACACACTTGAGATGAATATCCAAAAGCATAGATTTACTAGAACTAAATATAAAAGAAGTAGTAAACTATAGTAAGAAACTAAGATAAGAAAGTTTTCTAAAGTGAACAATGGAAAGAAATAGAGGAAAATAATAGAATGGGAAAGAATAGAGATCTCTTCAGGAAGATTAGCAATACCAAGGGAACATTTCATGCAAAGATAGGCACAATAAAGGACAGAAATGGTATGGACCTAATTCTAACAGAATTAGAAGATATTAAGAAGAGGTGGCTAGAATACAGAGAAGAGCTATACTAAATAGGTCTTAATGGCCTGGATAACCACGATGGTGTGATCAGTCACCTAGAGCCAGACATCCTTGGGTGCAAAGTCAAGCAGGCCTTAGGAAGCATTACTAGGAACAAAGCTTTTGGAGGTTATAGAATTCCAGCTGAGCCATTTCAAATCATAAAAGATGATGCTGTTAAAGTGCTGCTCTAAATATGCCAGAAAAATTGGAAAACACATCAGTGGCCACAGGAATAGGAAAGGTTAGTTTTCATTCCAACCCCAAAGAAGGACCATGCCAAAGAATGTTCAAACTACCACACAACTGTACTCATCACATGCTGGCAAAGTAATGCTCAAAATCCTTCTAGCTAGGCTTCAGCAGTATGTGAACTGAAAATGTCCAGATGTACCAACTGGATTTAGAAAAGTCAGAGGAACCAGAGATCAAATTTCCAACATCCACTGGACCACAGAAAAAGCAAGGGAATTCCAGAAAAACATCTACTTCTGCTTCATTCACTATGCCAAAGCCTTTGACTGTGTGGATGACAGCAAACTGTGGAGAATTCTTCAAGAGATGGGAATACGAGACCACTTGACCTGTCTCCTGAGAAATCTGTATGCAGGTCAGGAAGCAACAGTTAGAACTGGACATGGAACAACAGACAAAATATTATCAGTGCAATAAATTAGCAAGGATTATGCATTTAATGTCTCTGATACTTCTAACATTTGAGGTATACTTTATATTACACGGGCATCCCTGGTGATTCAATCAGTAAAGAATCTGTCTGCAATGTAGGAGACCCAGGGTTGGGCAATTTAGTTTTAATTCTAGTATATTTTCAGTTGGGTCTGTCATAAAATATAATACACACACACACCTGTCTCTTGAGAAATCTGTATGCAGGTCAGGAAGCAACAGTTAGAACTGGACATGGAACAACAGACTGGTTCAAAATAGGAAAAGGAGTACGTCAAGGCTGTATATTGTCACCCTGCTTATTTAACTTCTATGCAGAGTACATCATGAGAAATGCTGGACTGGAAGAAACACAAGCTGGAATCAAGATTGCTGGGAGAAATATCAATAACCTCAGATATGCAGATGACACCACCCTTATGGCAGAAAGTGAAGACGAACTAAAAAGCCTCTTGATGAAAGTGAAAGAGGAGAGTGAAAAAGTTGGCTTAAAGCTCAACATTCAGAAAATGAAGATCATGGCATCTGGTCCCATCACTTCATGGGAAATAGATGGGCAAACAGTGGAAACAGTGTCAGACTTTATTTTGGGGGGCTCCAAAATCACTGAAGATGGTGATTGCAGCCATGAAATTAAAAGATGCTTATTCTTTGGAAGAAAAGTTATGACAAACCTAGATAGCATATTCAAAAGCAGAGACATTACTTTCCTGACTAAGGTCCATCTAGTCAAGGCTATGGTTTTTCCCGTGGTCATGTATGGATGTGAGCATTGGATTGTGAAGAAGGCTGAGCACCAAAGAATTGATGCTTTTGAATGTGGTGTTGGAGAAGACTCTTGAGAGTCCCTTGGACTGCAAAGAGATCCAACCAGTCCATTCTGAGGGAGATCAGCCCTGGGATTTCTTTGGAAGGAAGGATGCTAAAGCTGAAACTCCAGTACTTTGGCCACCTCATGCGAAGAGCTGACTCACTGGAAAGGACTCTGATGCTAGGAGGGATTGGGGGCAGGAGGAGAAGAGGACGACAGAGGATGAGATGGCTGGATGGCATCACTGACTGGATGGACGTTGAGTCTGAGTGAACTCTGGGAGCTGGTGATGGACAGGGAGGCCTGGGGTACTGCGAGTCACGGGGTCGCAAAGAGTCGGACACAACTCAGCGACTGAACTGATAAACATTATAACTTGGATATTCCACTGTCACAGAAAACCTAACTAATCCCAAAAGAAACTCATCTTGCCCAACTTCTGTGTTCTACCAATTGGCTTCTTTATCCAGTGTTAAGGTTAATGGCTTGTTTTCTCTCTGACATAAACAACAGAGTCATCTTTGACTCTGCTCTTTCACCTCTAACTGGAAAACTGCTACTGTTAGGTAAAGACGACCAGGACACCGAAAAGAGTGTCCAACAGGCTTTAATGGCGAAGAGCTCCCAACCCGAACGAGGCAGGTCGAGGAAGTCTGCGCTGGACCGTGTTGGGGGTGGTTTTTATATGTTTGTTGCGAGGATGGTCAGGCTAGATGGACGGGGGTTTGGATAGGTCGCCAGGCCGAGGCGTCGCGGGCTAACAGGTCCTTCTACGCGGCTGGGGTGGGGCGGCTTTAGCTGGCGAAGTGTGCCCTCACTGGTCCCCGGGGTCTGGCAGGCTCCTTCCGTTAGGGACCCCCCCCGCCGGCGGGAGGGAAGAGAGGGCGGCCCATCATGGCCCCCAGGGTCCGGCCTTACAATAGGCTTTGGAGATTTTCAGGTGCGCTGGATCCACTCTGCTGCGGGCAGGCTTCCTCTAGTTGCAGCAAGAGAGGGTAACTCTCTCCAGTTGCGGTGTGTGGGCTTCTTGTTGCGGTGGATACTTGTTGCAGATCATGAGCTTAGAGCATGCAGGTTTCAGTAGTTGAGGCTCACAGGCTCTAGAGCAGGGACTCAGGGGTCATGGCTTATGGGCTTAGTTGCTCCACAGTATGTGAAATCTTCCTGGACTAGACATTGAACCTGTATCCCTTGCCTTGTCAGGTGGATTCTTATCCACTGGACTGTAAGAGAAGTCCTGTAAGTCATATTCTAAGCCTGCCACGGGAAAAGAAAGGTCAGCATAGGCAAAGGGGCCGCTAGGCTGAACATTGTTACGCACCCCACACTTTCAGCTTTCCCATNACCTGTATCCCTTGCCTTGTCAGGTGGATTCTTATCCACTGGACTGTAAGAGAAGTCCTGTAAGTCATATCCTAAGCCTGCCACGGGAAAAGAAAGGTCAGCATAGGCAAAGGGGCCGCTAGGCTGAACACTGTTACGCACCCCACACTTTCAGCTTTCCCATTAAAGGGCTTTAATTGATGCCAAATCCAGGATGCAGCATCATTTCTGCAATTATATCAATTATATTTGGCTATAGAGATGAGACATACTGGCATATATTAAAGATTATTAAAAGAATATAACAGTTAGCATCATATACTGAAGGACAGGAAATGATATACAGCAAAGTTGAAGGGAGATTGGAATTAAAGGATTCTCAGAGAGTCCTAGAATTGGTCAGTGAGTCAGTAAATATTTACTAAGTACCTGCCATACACCAGGTACGTAGGGATACAGGAGCAAAAAATTCAAAGTCACTGCTTCAAGGATCTGATGTTATCATGGGACAGTTTGTTAATATAATGGGACAGTTTAAACATGCACATAGACTAACAGAATACTTTCATTTACTGATAAATGTTCTGAGAAAAATAACAGGGGAATGTGATAGACCGTTGTGAGGCAGGAGGTTCTTCTTCAGCTAAGGTGCTCAGGAATGGCCTTTCTGAGGAGGGGACATTTGAATTAGGAGAGGAAGTCAGGCACCTCAAGATCTGGGCAAGGCACTTGCAACTAGAAGGAAAAAGGAGTACCCAGTTTCTGAAATAAAACCGACTTGAAATGCGTGAAGGATGGACTTGAGGCGGGTGTGGTTCAAGTGAAATAGTCGAGGAGAGAAAATAAGGGCATAAGGTCAAAAAGTAAGCCGAGGACAGATGTCCAGGGCCTTGTAGACTGTGGTAAGCAATCTGTATTTTATGTGGACGCAGTGGAAATTCATCAAAGAGTGAAAAGCGATATAGTGACGGCTCTTGCTGCTATTTGTGGAACTGACTGTAGTTATTGGGACTTCCCTGGTGGTGCAGTGGTTGAGACTTCACTGGCCAATGCAGGGTGTGTGTGTTGCGTTCCTGGTCAGGGAGCTAAGATCCTGCATGCCTCACCTCCAAAAAACATAAAACAAATTCAGTTGTAATATTGTAACACATTCCATAAAGACTTGAATGGTCCATATAAGAAAGTCTTAAAAAAGGATTATTGCAGAAATTTAGTGTGAGATGATGAAGTGGTGGTAAAGAATTGCTGAAGGGTGGTCAGGGTCAGGATAAATTTTGGAGCTAGAACTCTTGGGACTTTATGATGGATTAGACATGGAATAGGAGGGAAGGAGAGGAACTGCAAATGACTTGTAGGATCTTTGACCTGAGCAACTCAGTGGATGTTGGTGCTATTTGTTGAAAAGAAGCAGACGAATAAGTCTCTATTTGCCTAGGATGATGTGGTCTGAGGGATCAAACATCCTTCTGGCCATGTTAAGGGTTAGATAGTTTTCAGACAGCCATAACGTGTTAGTCAGTCGTGTCACGGACTATAGGCCATCAGGCTCCTCTGTCCATGGAATTCTTCGGGCAAGAATACTGGAGTGGGTAGCTATTGCCTTCTCCGGGTGATCTTCCTGACCCCGGGATTGAACCCAGGTCTCCTGCATTACAGGCAGACTCTTTACTGTCTGAGCCACCAGGGAAGACCTTAGACAGCCATAGAGAAATGTCAAGAAAGTGGCTGGATAAAAGCTGCTGATGCAGAATTGAGTTGTCAGAATTTGTTTACACTGTTTAAAGCCAGGGTATTGAAGAAGATTAACTAGAAATAGAATATTGAGATCAGAAGAGAGTCAAAGTCAGAATCCTGGAGGTGTGACATCATTGAGAGCTCTGGTAGAGGAAAAGCCAGCAAGGGAAACAAAGAGACTGGAGAAAGTAAGAGGAAACCTCAGTGTCATAAAATTAAATTGTTTCAAGAAGTAGACACTCTGTGAAATGCTGCTGAGAAGTCAAGTAAGCTGAGGGCTTGGCAACTTTAATAAGAGTTATATCAATGAAGCAGTGAGAGCAAAATACTCCTTGCATTGGGTTGAGCAGAAAATTGAAGGCAAGATAAAGGAAACAGTGAGGATAGATAACTTTTCTGTAATGGGGGAAAAACCCTAGACTGTGTGGGCATAGATTCAATTAGAATTAATTTGATAGTGGGAAAATATCTTATTGCATTTAGTTTCTCTGTGAAGTATGAAGTAAGATCTCTGGTATTTTATTCTTGTCTTCTCTGCTCTTGATTTTCCATTTTCCCAAATTACAGATAGTATCATCTTAGCTTTCCTGTAACTTACAAGTGTCTTTGGCTTGCCATGGTACCTACTCTGGCCTCAAATTGATCGATGTGACATTACATCGGCCGTGATGGTCAACATGGTCTTACAATAGTTTATCTGTCTCAGTTCAGATTCTTGAGAAAGACACCCGTGGCTCATACTCGTCTGTTGGCTTTGGGTTAGTTTTACTTCTGATTCTACTGGTTATGGTAGGAGGTCTTGCTTACCTAGTAGAACCATACAGCATATGCCTAATCTTTCATCATGAGCTTTTCCAAAGAATGCAGTGTGAGTTGGATGTGAATTGGTATTAATTTCCTGTGACTGCTGTGACAAATTACCACAGACACAATGGTTTAAAACAATGTATACTTATTTCCTCACAGTTCTGGAGGCCAGAAGTCCTCCAGCAGGGCCAGGCTCCCTCCTGAGGCTGTAGAGGAGACTTCATTCCTTACCTCTTCTGTATCTGGTGGCTGATAGCATGCCTGGACATTCTTTGGCTGGTAGCTGCATCACCCCCATCTCTGTCTCTGCATCACCCCCATCTCTGTCTCTGCATCACCCCCATCTCTGTCTCTGCTTTCACATTGCCTTCACCTCCCCATGGGTCTCTCCTTTGTGGATCTGTTCCTATATTCCTTCTGCCTCTGTTTTATAAGTGTATTTGTTGTTGTTCAGTCACTAAGTTGTGTCTGACTCTTTGTGACCCCATGGACTGCAGCATGCCAAGACTCCTTATCCTATGCTTAAACTCATGCCCATTGAGTTGTTGATGTTATCTAGCCATCTCATCCTCTGTTGCCCTCTTCTTGGTTTGCCTATGACTGCATTTAGGACCCATCTGGATAATCCAGAAAGGTCCTAATTTCAACGTCTTTTACTTAAGCTTTTTTTTTTTTTTTTTTTGCCACATAAGGTGATAACACTCTTTTTTTGTCATATGATTTTCAAAGTTCTAGAGATTAGGGTATGAACATATTCTTTATTTTGTGGGGTAGGTGGAGACACCATTCAGCACACTATAAACAGGTACTTGAAAACCTGAAACATCTTGCAGGGCTTTCTCCTCTTTGCCAAACATTTTCTAAAGGGTAAGAATAGAGAGAGAGAATGCAAGGGTTGATTTCAAGATTTTGAATCAGTCTCTGAATAACCATCTTATCAAAAGATTTGTGGTCACTTAGATGTACTGCCTCATAGTCCCACTGAGAAATAGCACCAGTTGACACCATTTTGGTTATGTCATTAGAGAAGGCATTTGACCAGACCTATTTTCTTCTTATTGAACTTCTATATTAACAGAATGAAAGGAACAGATGACCGTAGAGAGAAACTGACTATACAGTTCATCCTTATTTTACAATGGGATTATGTCCTGATAAACTCATTATAAATTAAAAATAAATTAAAAATCTTAAGTTGAAAATGCTTTTAATACACCTAACCTTCTGGATATCATAGCCTAGCCTAGCCTTCCTTAAACATGCTCAGAACACTTACATTAGCCTATGGTTGTTCAAGACCATCTAACACAAAGCCTATTTTATAATAAATTTTGAATACTTCATGTAATTTATTTCATCCTGTACTGAAAGTTAAAACCAGTAATGTTGTAGAGGTACAGTATGGTTGTAAATGTATTGATTGGGATCACGTGGCTGACTGGGCACTGCCACTGCCCGGCATCAGGAGAGAGTACCATACTGCGTTTTCCTAGCCTGGGAAAAGATAAAAATGCCAAATTTGAAGCACATGTCTACTGAATGTGTACTTCTTTCACACCATCATAAAGCTGAAAAATTTGTCAGTCAAACCATTGTAAGTCAGAGACTGTATAGGTATTTTTCCCATCTAATCTGGGCTTTGGGAAGTGTAGTTAAACAATTTAATAGTGAAATAGTCAGCTTTTACCTTGCTGTCCTTTTTTGTCAGTTGTCAGTCAAAAAGGGAAAAAAGTATAAAAATAGAAAGTAGCAACTGGGCTTACAAGAGTATGAGAAAAAATATTTACAGCTTTATTAGGCTCTTGGAGTTGTTTCTCCCACCACATTGCATGTTCTTTGTGAAATTCCCTTGTGTTACTCCCATCGCTCATGAAAGCAGTTATACTGCTGTCCTTGAGTCAGTCAGTCTTGAGGAAATCCTCCTTTTAAATAGTTATTCTTGTCAGCACTTTTTCCTGCAGTCATCCAACTGCCAAGTCCTGCCTATTAACTTAGAGGAGAGGAATTATTCTAAGTGTCCTGTTTTTGGTGGTGGTTTAGTGAGCAAGTTATGTCCAACATTTGTGACCCCATGGACTATAGCCTGCCAGGCTCCACTGTCCATGGGGTTTTCCAGGCAAGAATACTGGAGTGGGTTGCCATTTTTCTCTCCAGGGGATCTTTCAGGCCCAGGGATTGAAACCTGCCAGCCTTGCAGGCAGATTCTTTACTGGCTGAGCCACCAGGGAAGCCCAAAGTTAAAAGTAAAGATGATGATGGTCTTAAATTCCCAAAAAATTTGCTAAAAAATAAAAATTTATTAATAAACCTGTTATTAGGTTGGTACAAAAGTAACTGTGGTTTCAGACTATGAATTTTAAATTATTATAAGTAGGCTCAAGCACATCGTTATTAAACCATTACAATCAACACATTTTTCCAATGAGAAATGAGTTTGTTTATTCCTATAAGGTAAAAAATACATGCTTCAGAATTCAATGAACTCTGGAAAGCATTTTCTGCCTCCTGCTGGTTGTGGAAGCATTTTCCCTGCAAAACACATGTCAAGATGCTTGAAGAAGTGGTAGTCGGTTGGCAAGAGGTCAGGTGAAGAGGGTGGATGAGGCGAAACTTCATAGCCCAGTTCATTCAACTTTTGAAGTGTTGGTTGTGCTACATGCAGTCAGGCACGGTTGTGGAAAAGAATTTGGCCCTTTCTGTAGACCAATGCTGGCTGCAGGCATTGTAGTTTTCAGTGTATCTCACTGATTTGCTGAGCATACTTCTCGGATGTAATGGTTTCACCAGGATTCAGAAAGCTGTAGTGGATCAGATAGGCAGCAGACCACCAAACAGTGACCATCACCTTTTTTGGGTACAAGTTTGGCTTTGGGAAGTGCTTTGGAGCTTCTGCTTGTCCCAACCACTGAGCCAGTCATTGCTGGTTGTCATATAAAATCCACTTTTTGTTGCATGTCACAGTCTGATGGAGAAATGGCTCATTGTTGCATAGAATAAGAGAGGATACTTCAAAACGATTTTTTTGATTTGCAGTATGCTCATGAGGTACCACTTATTGAACTTTTCCACCTTTACAATTAGCTTCGAATGTTGAATGACTGCAGAATGGTTGGCATTGAGTTCTTTGGCAACTTCTCATGTAGTTTTAAGAAGATTAGCTTCCATGAGATGATCCTCTTGGTTGATCATTGTCAACTTCCAATGGCTGGCCACTATGCTCCTTATCTTCAAGACTCTTGCCTCCTTTGCAAAACTTCTTGAATTACCACTGCACTGTACATTCATTAGCAGTTCCTGTGCCAAATGTTGCAACTTGTCTCTGCTGTTTTATGACCCATTTTGAACTTGAATTAAAAAAACCACTCTAATTTCCTTTTTGTCTACATTATTTCTATAGGAAAATAAATATAAAGTTAACAGCAAGTAATAAGTCATTAGCAAAAAAACATAAAATGAGAAGCGCACATTAAAATGATATATAACATTTCTTTAAGTATATATTACAATATCAAATGACAAGTTTCAACAATGCAAAACTGCTGATTACTTTTGCCCCAACCTAATAGTAACTTTCTTTTCTGAAATGACTAAAATCTCCAGAGTTACTTCCTATGAGAAGCACTGTCCTCGTGTTTACATCTAGTCTGCCTAATTTGATGACGTTAAACAGGGACCTGTTTGATCTATGGTTTGTGGAGTGTTCAGCAGTATCCACAATTACTAAGCCTGCTAGTTTTGCTCTTGTTCTCACTGCTAGGAATAATAACAGCCTCTAGAAGCTGTATGAAGGAGGATTTACTCAAGCTTTGTAGAAGAAGAACATGGAGGGTCTCCTCTCAGGCTGTTTAGCCCCCGAGGAGCTCATTGCTCATTTCCACCTTCAGAGTAGTCTCGAGCTGCTGACCTGTCTCCCATGTAATGGCCATACCCAGAGCCATCCTCCTCTCTGTTTAGAGGTAGCCATAAACCTCCTTGCAGTAGAGCCTTTTGGAATGGATTAGGGAGGCTTACGTTTCCCTGGAGAAGGCAATGGCAACCCACTCCAGTACTCTTGCCTGGAAAATCCCATGGGTGGAGAAGCCTGGTAGGCTGCAGTCCATGGGGTCATGAAGAATCGGACACGACTGAGCGACTTCCCTTTCACTTTTCACTTTCATGCATTGGAGAAGGAAATGGCAACCCATTCCAGTGTTCTTGCCTGGAGAATCCCAGGGACAGGGGAGCCTGGTGGGCTGCCGTCTATGTGGTTGCACAGAGTTGGACACGACTGAAACGACTTAGCAGCAGCAATAGCAGGCTTCCCTGGCAGCTCAGGCAGTAAAGAATCTGCCTTCAATGCAAGAGACCCAGATTAGATCTCTGGATTGGGAAAAACCACTGGAGAAAGGAATGACAACCCACTCCAGTATTCTTACCTGGGAAATCCCATGGACAAAGGAGCCTGGTGGGCTATAGCCCATGGAGTCACAAAGAGTTGGACATGACTGAACAACTAACACACAGGAAGGCATATCTACTTTCATCGTGTGAGATATGGAGGATCTATCTGAATTAAGTAATAGAGAATTATATTACCAAAAGTACATTTAGATGGCAAATGATCTTAGCATTTAAGTAAATTTCTGTATCTTCTAGAGCTAGATTTGAGACTTGAAAAGGTCACTTCTAGACCTATGATACTAAGTGATTTTGATGTTGTCTAGGTGTAGCCATATATGCCTTATTTTAACTTCTTTTCTCTAGCAGAGTATTTCATAACATGAAATTAACTGTTCAACACCACTCTTTGGGAAAACCTTCCTTGTTTAAGGACAGTAATAAAAATCCTTCTTTAGTTTTTTCTTTTTTAAGACAAGTTCTTTTTAAATTTTTTTGGTATTTATTTATTTTTTTACACGAACTCCCAAACATGAACCCCCCTCCCACCTCCCACCCCNATGAAATTAACTGTTCAACACCACTCTTTGGGAAAACCTTCCTTGTTTAAGGACAGTAATAAAAATCCTTCTTTAGTTTTTTCTTTTTTAAGACAAGTTCTTTTTAAATTTTAAAATTTTCTATTTCTTTAATCATTTTTCATGGCTTTCACCCCAAACTCTGCCTTGCCCCTGTGTTCTTAGATACTGAAACTCCTCATGGTCTTCATAAATGGACCTGCCTGTCCCTCAGTGCAGTACAAACCTTACATCTAGACAAGATATCACCAGTCTCATTTTTTTGCTTTAAGTGGAGATTATGGAAAACTGGCTGAATTGTTCTGCTGGTTGATTTTATATGTCAGCTTGACTGGGCCATGGGGTGCCCAGCTATTTGCTTAAACATTATTTTTGTGTATGACTATGAGGCTGTCTCTGGGTAGAATTCACATTGAAATCAGTAGACTGAGAAAGTAGATTATCTTCCCCCCATGTGGGAGGCCTTATCCAGTTGGTTGAGCAGAATAAAAAGGCTAAGTAAGAGAATTCTTTCTCTTTCTGCCTGACTGTCTTCAAGCTGGGACATCAGTCTTCCTCTGCTTTTATACTTGGGCTCAGGCTGGAACTTACACCATTGGCTTTGCTAGCTCTCATGCTTTGGGTCTCAGACCAGAACTATACCATTGGTTCTCCTGGGTATCCAGCTTGCTGACTGCAGATGTTGGACTTCTCACCCTCTGTACTGCTTGAATCAATTCCTGATAGTAAATTTTTCCCTATGTGTGTATGTATGTACCTATCTACCTACCTATCACCTATTGACTGTTCTCTGGAGAACTCAAACCAATGTATTTGTCTTAGGCAGGAAATAAATCTAGGACGTCTACCTATGTCTGAAAGTACAAGCCTTCAAAGATTTCTTGAGTCATGCCTATAACAGGACATAAGAGGCAATCTTAAGGGGCTCCTACTGGCCAAAAATGGGAATATTTGAGCATTAAAAAATGACTGCCATAGATCATGGTATCACATCTGACTTGGGCAGAAAGAAGCCCTCTGCTGGCAACCAGGATGTAGCTGAAGACTTGATGAAGGCAGTTCTGGGAGCCTCACTCTGGGCAGACCAGAGGCTATGGTGCCCCAGTGGTGAACCAGGATGGTAGACCCCAGGTGAGAGATGGAGGGTCTAAGACGTTCAGCAGCACCATGGAGGTGAGCTTCGTGTCTCAGTGCCACAGCTGTCCCCTGACACAGGACGTGAACTTCAAGATCATGGACCACATCCCATCCAGAAACCCACAGGACCATTTAAAAAAGACTGCTACAGATAAAAATAATAAAAATTCATGAATTAATAATGATACTTTGAAAAGGAAACTGTATACCATGTTGGTTACTTTTGTAGGTTACCAGAGCACAACTCAGTCTTCAAAAGAATGATAATTAAAGGGAAGGAATTGAATGTATCCTGTATTTCCTGTATAGACTGTATTTCATGATCAGCATATAGATGGTAAATGTCTTTCCCCTGCACCCCCTACCCCTCGATCTCTCACTCCAAATGATAGACCACCAGGGACATACCTGGAGCTCAGCAAATAAGGTTTATTACTTGTTGCAGAGAAGGAAACAGGAAATGTGGGGCATCTCAGAGGGTTCAAGAAAGGACCTATTACAGGATCAGGGCTATTGTTAGATGATGCTGGGGGTGATTAACTCTAGATTGGAAAGGAGGATAATTTTAAGATTATTTTGATGTTGAAATTGAAGTTCCAGTACTTTGGCCACCTGATGCGAAGAGCCGACTCATCAGAAAAGACCCTGATGCTGGGAAAGATTGAGGGAAGAAGGAAAAGGGGACGACAGGATGAGATGGTTGGATGGCATCATCGACTCAATGAACATGAGTTTGAGCAAACTCCGGGAGATAGTGAAGGACAGAGAAACCTGTCATGTTGCAGTCGATGGGGTCACAAAGAGTCGGACATGACTGAATGACTGAATAGCAACAAATTTTTATAAACCCTAAAGAATAATGTGAGGGAATTTAGTAAATCCTCTAGGGCAGGCTAGAGCAAGGCTAAAGCTGTAAAGCTACTCATATTATCTACAAAAAGGAACGTGTTTAGTATTTTTGTCATATGCACAGTGGCCTTGTTTTTACCTGTGATAAAACAACATTATAAAGTGGTTTTGTTTTTCATCTCATTTCTTCAAGGTTACAAGGTGACTTGCTGTTCTCTGAGATTGTTTATGTCCAATAGGAGGAACTTGAGGTCTAGCTGTGAGTGTCAGGATAGCTTGTAGGGTTTAGGGTTATCTGTTTCTGAAAGGGCTTTTCTATTTTTTATTTTTAAAACAGAATAATATAAAATAAAAACAGAGAAGTGAGAGCTTTGGATAATCCCATATTCAACCCCTCATGAAATAATGGACCTAGGCAAACAAAATGCCAGTCACTAGAATTGTTAATGGGGCACCTTATGATAGGACGTCCAGGCTGGCATCAGCTGAGCCTCTGATCAAGCTCGGCATCATCAAATGTGGGAAAGACAGATGTTACGTGTCTCTTGATGTGACTCACAGCATGAACTTTGAAGTACTCTTGCCCCTAAATTTGAATCTGAATCTAGGCAAACCTCTAACCACCAGTTTATAGAAAATATGAAAGGCAAAGCATCATTTTAACTTACATTGATTGCTCCGTGATGGAACAATCAGCTACATAGAGAATCTCTAGCAAATAAATGTCATGATAAAAAGAGGAGATATTATAGATTTAAGGAGACTTACTGAACATAGCAACCAAATGTAATGTGTGAATTCTGTCAGGATTCTGATTCAAGCAAATCATACCAAAAGACATTTTTGAGATGATCAGAGAAAACTGAGTAGGGATTGGAGTTAGGTGATATTGAGGAATAATTATGAATTGTATTTGTGAAAATGGTAGTATTGTTATTTTAATATGTTCATCTCTGTTAGAGATACATTCTGAAGTATTTATGGATGGAAAGGTAGGATTACTGGTGTTTAACCCAGAAAAAGAAAGGTTGGAAGGTGGATAGATAAAACAAAAAAGACAGAACGTTGCTTAAAGCTGGGTAATGAGTCTATTGAGATGAATCATTCTCCCTACTTTCGAGTGCATATATCTGAGAATTCCAGAGCAGACTGCTTTTTAAGAATGATGAACACTGCTTTTGTTTTATTTGACTGCTTGTCCTCCCTTCCTCAGGGCACCGTTGCCAACTATTTCGAATTAAATAAGGAAAGACAGTTGGCTTCCCAGGTGGCTCAGTGGTAAAAAATCTGCCTGCCAGTGCAGGAAGATTTTTTATTCAACCCATAAGTTGGGAAGATCCCCTGGAGGAAATGGCAACCCACTCCCGTATTCTTGTCTGGGAAACCGCGTAGATAGAGGAGCCTACAGTCCATGGTGTTGCAGAGTTGGACACAAAATGAGTGCATGCATGCATGCACAAGAGAAGTTTCTCAAGCAGAAAGAGTTCTATTTCCTAAAGATCTGTTCCATAATTCCCAGCTACTGCTTTTGCTCATTCTCTATTTAATTTGGCCATTATGGGGTAGCCGCTCTCTGAAATGACAAATGTCTCTAAGAGTTATAAATGGAAAATTTTATTTCCGGCCTCATTCATTTCTTCAAGTTTGTCTCAAAATAAGAGACCTGTTAGAAAAAGAATTGACTAGATTATAATATGGACTATAATTTTTATATGGTGGCTGTCATACACAGTATTTAAAGACTTAGTGAAAGTTGAATGATCATATTATTACTTTGAAAGATTCTATGGGATTCACTATTTTATGGCATTTTCCACTCAGGAGTAAATCTTTTATAAATGTTCAAATTTTTAGAATCCCCACAGAGCTGGGATAATAGTCACTGTCTAAAATGGATGGAGAATAAAAGCCAATCATAAGCGAGTATTACCTCGGTCTCTGGGGCTATTTTTAGTGTTGGTTTTGTTCCCAGAGAGAGAGAGAGGTGAATAACCTTGTCATCCATTTCTCTTTACTAACTGTGCATCCTGATCTGTCTTTACCTACTCCTCAGACTGGCAGTTTTGGTTTCTGATTCCTTTCGGATGTTCTGATCACCTTAAAGATTCTTAATAATTCATGGATACTATCTCAATAAGATATGATGTTGGTGCCTGTAACCAGAGGAGCAGGATTCTGTGTTGTTTGTTATGCATGATGGCTAGAATCACACACAGTGATTAGTTGCTCTTTTGTGGATCATGTCTTTTGCAGTTTTGTGGGAGTTTTACAAAATAGACTGGATATTTCTGTGGTTCCAAATCTCTGTGACATGGTTTTCTTTACTTGTCAATCAAAATTGTGTCTAATACGTCATGTTATATTTTGAGGGTGATTTGTGGCAGCACTTTAGATTGCCTTCATTTAAAAAGAGATGTTGATGACAGGAAAATGAAATTGATTTATTATGTGCAAGGACAAGACCAAATAGCACTGTCACTGAAAGTTAAAGTTCACAAATCTTTTCCTTTTATTTGGAGGGATTATTGATCTTCCTTCCATTCTTTCTGTATATGAGACCAGGCCTGTGTTTTAGGGGATTCTGACATGGAAATGATCAAATAAGTTTATTTGATTTCCCAAATAACTCAGTTAACTAGGAGTAGGGAGACAAAAAGAATGATAAATGGGGCCTTCTGAGGGTTCAAAGCAGAGAATGACCAGAGTTTACCTTGAGGGAAGAGTAGAGGTAGGGTTTCAGAGAAAAGTGAGGTTTAAACTGTCTTACAAAAGGAGAAAGGATATGCTAGACAGAGGCAGGGCTGTAAACAAAGTTGGAGAGATTTGAAACAGGGCAGTCTATTCAGGGATGTGCAACTAGTTCAGTCCTCTGCGAGATAATGTGTGTGTGTGTGTGTGCACGTGTGTGTGTGCGCACATGCATGTGTGTTAGAAGGCAGGGTAAGCATGGTGATGATTGGAGAAGTGATAGCAAGAAATTGTGTGGAAGATGTAAGCAAGGCTGAGATCAAAGAGGGCTCTGTGTGTCTTACTAAGAAAATAGAACTTTATTCTGTCTGTGGCAGGGAACCTTTGGGATATTGACCTCTTACTATCGCCCTATCTCTGTCTTGGGCTTTCATAGCCCAAGCACCCTTATGTAGTCAGAGACTCAGAATAATCTCTGAGAGCCAATAGTAATCTGAGCAAAATATGGGCTGTGTGTGCATTTGTGTCAGTGTTCCTTGGGGAGTTGATGTAGCTCAAGATTAGGCTTTTGAGAAATTTGACACATTTCTTAATTTACACACTAAGAGTGTGAGGCAGGATGACAATCTTGCATAAATTTATTGCAGGTAGGATTTATTTAGATACATAGGCTTTCCAAAATGTCATATGAACTAGTGCTTCTAGACAGATTTTGCTTGAATTCCATGCAATAACTCGATGTAAGAACTTGTAGATCTCTTCTGCTTTCTTTCTGTCTTCACACTTAGATGAAAATTTGCTAGTATTTTTGTCTTTTGCTTTAAGCTGTATATTGCATATACTTTGTTCATGATTTTAAGAGGGGACTTAATTTGCTAATATTTTCATTTGCAATTCAAGGTTCTGATATTATAATTTAGTGTTTGATTTGTATGGAAAAGCATAGAGTTCAGGCATCAAATATTCCTGAAATAACAGTTCCAATTAGTACTTTGATGAACTTCAGAGCAAACAATTACTTGTTGTCCTTGAGAGAAGAGTGTGTTGATTCCAGTTTATGCTCTAAATTTCTCTGGAGAGTTGGAAGGGGAAGCTCTGTCATGATACCAATTACCTCAGTTAGTCAAGCAAATTAATTGTCAGCTTCTTGAAGGGCATCAGATCAGTTCAGTTGCTCAGTCGTGTTCAACTGTGACCCCATGGTCTGCAGCATGCCAGGCCTCCCTGTCCATCACAAAATCCTGGAGCTTGCTCTAACTCATGTCCATCATGTCGGCGATGCCTTCCAACCATCTCATCCTCTGTCGTCCCCTTCTCCTCGTGCCTCCAATCTTCCCCATCATCAGGGTCTTCTCCAATGAGTCAGTTCTTTGCATCAGGTGGCCAAAGTATTGGAGTTTCAGTTTCAGCATCAGTCCTTCCAATGAATATTCAGGACTGATTTCTTTTAGGATGGACAGGTTGGATCTCTTTGCTGTCCAAGGGACTCTCAAGAGTCTTCTCCAACACCACAGTTCAAAAGCATCAATTCTTTGGCACTTAGCTTTCTTTATAGTCCAACTCTTACCTACATATATAACTACTGGAAAAACCATAGCTTTAACTAAATGGAACTTTGTTGGCAAAGTAATGTCTCTGCTTTTGAATATTGAATATGAATGTCTTTGGCACTTAGCTTTCTTTATAGTCCAACTCTTACTTACATATATAACTACTGGAAAAACCATAGCCTTGACTAGATGGAACTTTGTTGCCAAAGGAATGTCTCTGCTTTTGAATATGTTGTCAAGGTTGGTCATAGCTTTTCTTCCAAGGAGCAAGTGTCTTTTAATTTCGTGGCTATATTCACCATCTGCAGTGATTTTGGAGCCCAAGAAATCAAGTATGTCACTGTTTCCACTCTTTCCCCATCTATTTGCCATGAAGTGATGGGACCGGATGTTATGAGTTCAGTTTTCTGAATGTTGAGCTTTAAGCCAACTTTTCCACTCTCCTCTTTTACTTTCATCAAGAGGCTATTTAGTTCTTCTCCGCTTTCTGCCATAAGGGTGGTATCATCTGCATATCTGAGGTTATTGATATTTCTCCTGGCAGTCTTGATTCCAGCTGTGCTTCATCAAGCCCGGCATTTCTCATGATGTACTTTGCATATAAATTAAATAAACAGAGTAACAATATATAGCCTTGACATACTCCTTTCCAGATTTGGAACCAAATCTGTTATTCCATATACAGTTCTAACTGCTTCTTGACCTGCATGCAGATTTCTCAGGAAGCATGTCAAGTGGTCTGGTATTCCCATCTCTTTAAGAATTTTTCAGTTTATTTTGATCCACACATCAAAGACTTTGGCATAACCAATAAAGCAGAAATAGATGATTTTCTGGAACTCTCTTGCTTTCTCAGTGATCCAATGGATGTTGGCATTTGATCTCTGGTTCCTCTGCCTTTTCTAAATCCAGCTGGAACATCTGGAAGTTCATATATCATGTACTTTTGAAACCTGGCTTGGAGAATTTTGAGCATTACTTTACTAGTGTGTGAGATGAGTGCAATTGTGTGGTAGTTTGAGCATTCTTTGGCATTGCTTTTCTTAAGGACTG
>SJYX01024318.1:66462-81588 GCA_006410675.1 Oreotragus oreotragus | reverse complement strand
TCTCCAGGCAAGAACACTGGAGTGGGTTGCCATTTCCTTCTCCAATGCATGAAAGAGAAAAGTGAAAGTGAAGTCGCTCAGTCTGTCCGACTGTTAACGACCCCATGGACTGCAGCCCACCAGGCTACTCCATCCATTGGATTTTCCAGGCAAGAGTACTGGGGTGGGGTGCCATTGCCTTCCCCTCCCCAGACTGCAGTGGACCTTCTTCTTGATCTCCACCCTGATCTCCTTTCAGGGTGTGTTGAAGGTCAGTGGCTGCAGTGGCTAGCGACTTACTCTTTGTAGAGGCAGGTGGCTGGAGGTTTAGTCTCTAAGCCGCGTCTGACTCTTGTCACCCCGTGGAGTGTGTTCCATCAGGCTTTCTTGTCCATGGAATTCTCCAGGCAAGAACACTGGAGTGGGTAGCCATTCCCTTCTCCAGGAGATCTTCCAGACCCAGGGATCCAACCTGGGTCTCCTGCATTGCAGGAGGGTTCTTTATTAACTGAGCCACCAGGGAAGCCCATAGAGGCAGGTAGCAAGTGTCAATTTTTAGATGGCAGGACGGTGCCATAGTCTTTCCATCACTGAGAATTCAGCAGTATCAAGAAGCCTGCCACCCCAGATAGGCTGTCTTGCTTCACCCCACACTGCTGCTAGTTCCCCTTGCCCACACTGGGATCCAACCTGGGTCTCCTGCATTGCAGGAGGGTTCTTTATTAACTGAGCCACCAGGGAAGCCCATAGAGGCAGGTAGCAAGTGTCAATTTTTAGATGGCAGGACGGTGCCATAGTCTTTCCATCACTGAGAATTCAGCAGTATCAAGAAGCCTGCCACCCCAGATAGGCTGTCTTGCTTCACCCCACACTGCTGCTAGTTCCCCTTGCCCACACTTGTCTTCTCAGTCTCCGAACTCTAGAAGTGCTGTCTGCACTCCTTACATATGGTGGAGTAGAGTCTATCTCGATAATCTGTGTTTTGCCTAACTGTATCATGGATCTATTTTATCTTCCTACTTATAGCATAGCATTTGGAAGCTAGAATATTATATTTTTATATTGTCACCAATCTCTAGCACAGTCATTCTGCCTAGGAAATATTTATGTGGTGTATTAGTAGGTAAATGAGAGTCATAATTAAAGAACTAGAATGGAAAGATTGTCTGAATACCTAGAAGAGAAGAATTCAACCTGAAAAGTGGGTGATGATAGAAAAGAAAAAAAAAATTGTGAAGGAAACGAAGAAAGAAGCTACCAGCTTCCAAGAAGGAGTTTTCCAGGTTTTATGTGGTGTATTAGTAGGTAAATGAGAGTCATAATTAAAGAACTAGAATGGAAAGATTGTCTGAATACCTAGAAGAGAAGAATTCAACCTGAAAAGTGGGTGATGATAGAAAAGAAAAAAAAAATTGTGAAGGAAACGAAGAAAGAAGCTACCAGCTTCCAAGAAGGAGTTTTCCAGGTTAGGGAAATGGTTCTTTAGTTGCTAAGTCATTTTTGACTCTTTGTGATGCCATGGACTGTAGCCTGCCAGGCTCCTCTCTCCATGGGATTTCCCAGGCAAGAATACTGGAGTGGTATTGCTGTTTCCTTCTCCAGGGGATCTTCCCGACTCAGGGATCAAACATGTCTCCTGCATTGGCAGGTGGATTCTTTAACCACTGAGCCACCAGGGATGCCCACAGGGAAATGGTAGGATGAATTAACTTAACAGTGAAATTCTTTCTAATAGAGAGGGAGACAAAGCTGAACTTGAGTTTTCTCTGATTGCATTTCCTATTGTGTATATGTTCTGCCCAAATATCTCCTCATCCCTGCAATAGTCACTTTTTCTCTGTTCAGGAAAACCAGACTGACAGTATGTTGCTGTTGTAGTCACCATGAAGATGAATATTAAATAGAAGGATCTGGTAAGGAGATGGCTACATTCTAAAGTCAAAATCACAAGGAAAACCCAAAACTCTTAGAAATAGCAGCCACATCAGGCAGATTTGCTGAGCTTGTATGTTTTTTCCAAGAAAATTCCTCCACAGAACCTGAAATTATCTGACAAGGAGGGTATCCTTGCAACAGTGCTGCTGCTGCTAAGTCACTCCAGTCATGTCCAACTCTGTGATCTCATTGACTGTAGCCTGCCAGGCTCTTTTGTCCATGGGATTCTCCAGGCAAGAATACTGGAGGGGTTGTCATGCCCTCCTCCAGGGGAACTTCCCTGGCAATATTAGCAGAGAGTAAAACTCATTACCTTAATTTGATATTTTTATCATTTTATCATATTAGATAAAATGGAAGCTTGTTTCAATAAGATGAAAAATTTGAAAACATCTAAATTTCCAAGTAAGTTTGGAATGGTGAAATCTTTGTCAAATATAGAATTATGAGATTGTGCAGAGACTATGTAAGATTTTAATTTGATGTACACTTTTGTGCTTCTTTTGTCCATGGGATTCTCCAGGCAAGAGTACTGGAGGGGTTGTCATGTCTCCTCCAGGGGAACTTCCCTGGAAATATTAGCAGAGAGTAAAACTCATTACCTTAAATTGATATTTTTATCATTTTATCATATTAGATAAAATGGAAGCTTATTTCAATAAGAAAGATGAAAAATTGAAAACATCTAAATTTCCAAGTAAGTTTGGAATGGTGAAATCTTGGTCAAATATAGAATTATGAGATTGTGCAGAGACTATGTAAGATTTTAATTTGATGTACACTTTTGTGCTCTTAATTTTAATAGTACACTTTGAATAAATTTCACTGAATGAAACATTTATTTTTTAGTTTTTAGTCTAATATTCTTCTTTAAGTTAAGGAGGCAGTATTAAGGAGCTTGTTTTTTCCTCTGATAATGTTGCATTTCTCTCTCCAGACTTCCCTGTTCAATTTTGATATATTAGTCTGTATTTCTGAAGGAAGGCTTTTTAAGCAAGACTTCTTTCTTTTGGGAGACTGTTGTTTCAAGATAACCACAATTAATTCACTAATTTCCTTCATAGTCTAATTAGCAATAGTTATCAGATTAATCTGAAATTACCTGGAAAGAGTTCACAGAATAGTTTTAACAAACAGGAACTTTCAACAAAGTAAAATATTCCTTATGACTATCTTAAACTCACTTAAAATGTAAAGATTCTAATTGCAGTTCTTATACTGTTACTTAAAATTGCTCAAAATTAATTAGTTCTTTATGAAACGGTTTATGAAAATGTTTCTCTGAAATCAGTTCACATCAGCTGTCACGAGTGAATATGTGTGTCTTGAGCTGTTTGGCAGAACCACATTGGGGCACACGCGGATGCCCGAGGCTGTCTTTGGTTCATGGGCTACGAGGTCCTTTGCGTCATTCCCCTTCCACAGCTTTCATGGATGCTGCACAATTTTCTGATGATGTTTGGCTTCCCAAATAGATTTTCAGGGCTTTCCAAATAGATGAATGAGCATGGGTATTGAGTCTGCTTTTTCCTCATTGGCATTTTGGTGAATGCAATTGTCTTTTTTTAGTTTGGTTAGCATAAGAGAATGCTGTCAGTCCCTTAGAAAATGAGGAATTCTGGAAACACTGACAAAATAATAATTTTAGGTATAAAAGCTGGGCTTCCCCAAGGAAATGCCACTCCTGGTGGAGTCTCCCTAAGGGACAAGCTCAACTCCCAGTGGCATCTTGCCTGAGGCTGCGTAAATGATACATGGGTGTGGTTTGCGGCCCTGTGTTGAAGGACCGGCTTCCTCGCATAACTGGAGACTCGTCCTTGACTCCCTCTCTTCCTGGTCAGCCAGATTGTGGCGGGAGGAGGGTCTTGTTTGGTAGCTTCCTTCCTGGGAAATGCAGAGCAGAAGATGGTCTTGATTTTGCTTCATGGAATAATTTCATCATCCTATACAGCTTTTCCTTTTGTCTTTTTCCAATCTTAATTTTCAGAGGTGAGCCACATACTGTCTACATTTTAACCCTTCAACCCTGCAAATATCACCTTAATAGTTTATGTGCTATCACATAAGAGAGATGTGAATTACCTGTTGTAATTTATCAAGTACATAATGACATATATCATGTTTCTACTTTAGGAAACCCTGATCCCTCATTGGTTATTTACCAGGCTTGACTATAGATCCTTTCTTCATAAGGTCTCATGAATATATTCCCTTTCCTTCTGTTTCTACCAATACCTCGTAGTCTAGGTCCTCATTGACTTTTGAATTATTGACTATTGCAATAGTCATATTTTAAAAATTCATTTTGTGTTACATGGATATTGTCATGTGAGCTTTGGCCTGGGAACCAGGAGACACTAGTCATGAATAAATGAGATGATGAGTAGGTCAGTAACTTACCTGGATCTCAGTTTTTTGAACATAAAAGAATAGGGATAGATGACTGTTTCCAGAGGCTCTTGCTGCACCAAAAGGGAGTTGCTATGTCAATGCTCTAGTCGCTGTGTGCATGCTAAGGCCCGTTAGTTGTGGCTGGCTCTTTGAGACCCTGGGGACTGTATGTAGCTTGCCAGGCTCCCCTGTCCATGGAGTGAGAGCCATGCCCTCCTCCAGGGGATCTTCCCCACCCAGGGATGGAACCGCATCTTTCATGTCTCCTGCATTGGCAGGCGGGTTCCTTACCACTAGTGCCACATGAGAAGCCCCCTCTGGCCCCTGCCTCTGCCTTAAATTCTCCAATGGCTCTTGACTCTTTACAGAAAAAAACGTGACGATCTTAGGCCTTATATCCTGGACAAATGTAAGGTAAAATGCGTTTCCCTTTTTGATCTCATTTTGCTGCTGGCTTCGCACGCGTGGCTTGCATTGAGGGCTTCTTCCTCTTGCGCTGCTGCCCCTCCCACCTCTTGCCTCCTCTGTTCTGAACTGAGTCCCACTCTTCCTGTAACATCTGAATCAGGCTCTGTAGCTGTAGGAGGGTCCCTAAGCATCTTCCAGCACCCAAGGTGATGTGCCTTCTTTGAGCTCCCATGTGGCCTATTTTGTGTGTTCCTGAAGAGTCAGGCACTAAAAGTACCAGAACTCAGGGGGAAAATGAGTTGGGAGCAGATCACTCAAAACCTATGCAACTTTGTGACCAAAGGACTAATGAAAAGTAGAATAATCCTTTTATACATTTTGGTACAGTCTCAAAAGACTTTAAAATTCTTAAAAAATGAGAAATAAAAAGTTGAATTTAGGACTTTACCTTAAAAATAGATACTTTGATGGGAGGGAACATAGAAGGAAAGATCAAGGCTGCTGAATTAGGGAGATGAGCAAAATGTACAAAGATCTGAGATAACCTGCAATAACTCTTCCAAGACAGAGAGCATGACTGAAGGGAACCTTGAGGAGGGACAAGTGGCTTGGTATGCTTGGCTGGGCTAGTATTGTGTGATTGTAGCTGTGAATACTGGCTGGCACAAATTAGTCATGGGCTAAAAATAATCATGTGTAAACCAGGGCAAGCTCTGTTTTATTCTGAGATCATTCCTTCATTAACTAATCGCTTAAAAGCTAATGTGCTTATGCTAATGGACATTGTAACAACACAAAATATTCTATTCCTCAGTTTTAGGTATTTTATATGTTACCAGCAGATATTTTATTTTAAATGATGAAAAAGGGCTCAGGCATAAAATTCATGATTTTGCTGGGTGCTCAGTTTGCTAATTTGTCTTCTTTACAAACCATTTCTGAAAACAATTACTTTTAGGATGGAAATCTTTACTTTCTTGTAAGTCCCTTGAAGAAAACAGTGGCTGAGAACGGTAAGAGGCCCTGACTCACTGCATTTTGACCTGGATGGTGCTCACTGTGTTCTTCGTTAATGACTGATTGCCACCCCCACCCCCTGCACACTATGTATAATTAGGAATAAATATTTAAACCTTGTTTCTTTAGCATATGGTTTAGTGGTTAGGATTCCTGGTTTTCACCGAGGCAGCCCAGGTTTGACTCCTAGTACAGGAACGAGAAGTAACCTTTGGGTTTCCCCGGTGGCTCAAATGGTAAAGAATCCTCCTGCCAATGCAGGAGACCCAGGTTTGATCCCTGGGTAGGGAAGATCCCCTGGAGAAGGGAATGGCTACCCATTCCAGTGTCCATGCCTGGAGAATTCCAGGGACAGAGGAGCCTGGCGGGCTACAGTCCATGGGCTTGCAAAGAGTCAGACATGACTGAGCATCTGAGCACGTGCCTTATTGAAATTTTTATTGTTCTAATTAGAAATGAAGTGCAGGTCCTGAGGGAAACTGTCTATAGTACACAAGCACCTCTTCTGCTGTTGTGGACCTGTAAGAAAAAAAATTCTAAGCATTTCCACAATTCTAAGAAAATTAACTGTTGATCACAAAGCAGTGTAGCAACTACTTGGAACAGAGTGTCTCCACTCCACATCTGTGTGCATGATCTGGCTTGTTTCCTGTGATTAATAGACATATGGCCTTTGTGTGGGTAACTCTTCAATGAGTGTGTGATGGTGCCCTCATGCACTTCTCACATGGAGTAAATTCCTCTGCTGAGAGATTCTGTATGTTGCCAGTGAACATGTTGCTAAAACTGTACTACTGTAAAATAATCAAAATAAGAAAGTATGTTTCCTTTCTCCATTTCCTACTGAATGCTTACAGAGTGGTCCCTCATACACTATGTGAAATGCAGCATCTTCTAAATTGGGAGAAAGGAGAAAACAGAATTGTGTTAGAATCTGGGCATTTTGTGGGTGTTCCTCCGCAGTCACTCTGGTGAAAGAGAATTTGCTCTGATGGCAGGTGAAATTATTAGCTTGTCATCAGATGAAAGTTACTGTGAGAGGGACAGGCTGCCAAGAAGACACCTCTGATGAGCCGGGGTACTGTTACAAAATGACACATTCCTCTAAACTGGGACTCATGGTGAAGGGTGGCAACTGATGACAGGTATATTTCCAGGAATATTTTCATGGAAGCTTAGGGTTCCAAACAGTTTCTTGGTTTCACTGTGGCAATTATCTCTGAGCAGCCAGCATCTTTTATCTGCTACCACCACCAGTGAAGTTGCTGAGTTGTGTCCGACTCTTTGAGATCCCGTGGACTGTAGCCCACCAGGCTCCTCCATCCATGGAATTTTCCAGGCAAGAGTACTGGAGTGGGTTGCCATTTCCTTTTATCTGCTAGGTGTGACTAAAAAGTTGACACTAATGATAATGAATGACAAATATCCTGAAAGTTGGAGTCTCAGGCTGAGTACTTGAAGACCTGGTAGTTATTGGTGTTATTAGCTGGTTTTCAGAAGAATTAATTTCAAACCTATTCTGTGGTCATTTCTCTTTTAAAAACACTAGGTGAGTGATCCCTTTTATTGGGCTCCTTTTCTCTTGTGCTTTATACATTTCAGGAAGTATTATCTCTTTAGATTGAAAAGCATATGCCATGAGTCAGTGTAGCTTCTGTTCCAAGTACTTGTTGCTGTTTGGCAGCAACACAGAAAAAAAAAAAGTGACTCTCAGTATTCAGTGTGCATCAAGTTCACTTGGGAAGATGTAAAAAATATGGATATGAAGGGCTTACCCTCAAAGATTCTGAAACAACTGCTCTGTAATGGGCCTGGACAGCTTTTTTTTTTTTTTNTGTGACGATCTTAGGCCTTATATCCTGGACAAATGTAAGGTAAAATGCGTTTCCCTTTTTGATCTCATTTTGCTGCTGGCTTCGCACGCGTGGCTTGCATTGAGGGCTTCTTCCTCTTGCGCTGCTGCCCCTCCCACCTCTTGCCTCCTCTGTTCTGAACTGAGTCCCACTCTTCCTGTAACATCTGAATCAGGCTCTATAGCTGTAGGAGGGTCCCTAAGCATCTTCCAGCATCCAAGGTGATGTGCCTTCTTTGAGCTCCCATGTGTCCTATTTTGTGTGTTCCTGAAGAGTCAGGCACTAAAAGTACCAGAACTCAGGGGGAAAATGAGTTGGGAGCAGATCACTCAAAACCTATGCAACTTTGTGACCAAAGGACTAATGAAAACTAGAATAATCCTTTTATACATTTTGGTACAGTCTCAAAAGACTTTAAAATTCTTAAAAAATGAGAAATAAAAAGTTGAATTTAGGACTTTACCTTAAAAATAGATACTTTGATGGGAGGGAACGTAGAGGGAAAGATCAAGGCTGCTGAGTTAGGGAGATGAGCAAAATGTACAAAGATCTGAGATAACCTGCAATAACTCTTCCAAGACAGAGAGCATGATTGAAGGGAACCTTGAGGAGGGACAAGTGGCTTGGTATGCTTGGCTGGGCTAGTATTGTGTGATTGTAGCTGTGAATACTGGCTGGCACAAATTAGTCATGGGCTAAAAATAATCATGTGTAAACCAGGGCAAGCTCTGTTTTATTCTGAGATCATTCCTTCATTAACTAATCGCTTAAAAGCTAATGTGCTTATGCTAACGGACATTGTAACAACACAAAATATTCTATTCCTCAGTTTTAGGTATTTTATATGTTACCAGCAGATATTTTATTTTAAATGATGAAAAAGGGCTCAGGCATAAAATTCATGATTTTGCTGGGTGCTCAGTTTGCTAATTTGTCTTCTTTACAAACCATTTCTGAAAACAATTACTTTTAGGATGGAAATCTTTACTTTCTTGTAAGTCCCTTGAAGAAAACAGTGGCTGAGAACGGTAAGAGGCCCTGACTCACTGCATTTTGACCTGGATGGTGCTCACTGTGTTCTTTGTTAATGACTGATTGCCACCCCCACCCCCTGCACACTATGTATAATTAGGAATAAATATTTAAACCTTGTTTCTTTAGCATATGGTTTAGTGGTTAGGATTCCTGGTTTTCACCGAGGCAGCCCAGGTTTGACTCCTAGTACAGGAACGAGAAGTAACCTTTGGGTTTCCCCGGTGGCTCAAATGGTAAAGAATCCTCCTGCCAATGCAGGAGACCCAGGTTTGATCCCTGGGTAGGGAAGATCCCCTGGAGAAGGGAATGGCTACCCATTCCAGTGTCCATGCCTGGAGAATTCCAGGGACAGAGGAGCCTGGCGGGCTACAGTCCATGGGCTTGCAAAGAGTCAGACATGACTGAGCATCTGAGCACGTGCCTTATTGAAATTTTTATTGTTCTAATTAGAAATGAAGTGCAGGTCCTGAGGGAAACTGTCCATAGTACACAAGCACCTCTTCTGCTGTTGTGGACCTGTAAGAAAAAAAATTCTAAGCATTTCCACAATTCTAAGAAAATTAACTGTTGATCACAAAGCAGTGTAGCAACTACTTGGAACAGAGTGTCTCCACTCCACATCTGTGTGCATGATCTGGCTTGTTTCCTGTGATTAATAGACATATGGCCTTTGTGTGGGTAACTCTTCAATGAGTGTGTGATGGTGCCCTCATGCACTTCTCACATGGAGTAAATTCCTCTGCTGAGAGATTCTGTATGTTGCCAGTGAACATGTTGCTAAAACTGTACTACTGTAAAATAATCAAAATAAGAAAGTATGTTTCCTTTCTCCATTTCCTACTGAATGCTTACAGAGTGGTCCCTCATACACTATGTGAAATGCAGCATCTTCTAAATTGTGAGAAAGGAGAAAACAGAATTGTGTTAGAATCTGGGCATTTTGTGGGTGTTCCTCCGCAGTCACTCTGGTGAAAGAGAATTTGCTCTGATGGCAGGTGAAATTATTAGCTTGTCATCAGATGAAAGTTACTGTGAGAGGGACAGGCTGCCAAGAAGACACCTCT
The DNA here is from genome assembly GCA_006410675.1 of Oreotragus oreotragus. Classification (NCBI taxonomy): domain Eukaryota; kingdom Metazoa; phylum Chordata; class Mammalia; order Artiodactyla; family Bovidae; genus Oreotragus; species Oreotragus oreotragus. The sequence continues at coordinate 71,906 of SJYX01024318.1, read as the reverse complement.
GATGAGCCGGGGTACTGTTACAAAATGACACATTCCTCTAAACTGGGACTCATGGTGAAGGGTGGCAACTGATGACAGGTATATTTCCAGGAATATTTTCATGGAAGCTTAGGGTTCCAAACAGTTTCTTGGTTTCACTGTGGCAATTATCTCTGAGCAGCCAGCATCTTTTATCTGCTACCACCACCAGTGAAGTTGCTGAGTTGTGTCCGACTCTTTGAGATCCCGTGGACTGTAGCCCACCAGGCTCCTCCATCCATGGAATTTTCCAGGCAAGAGTACTGGAGTGGGTTGCCATTTCCTTTTATCTGCTAGGTGTGACTAAAAAGTTGACACTAATGATAATGAATGACAAATATCCTGAAAGTTGGAGTCTCAGGCTGAGTACTTGAAGACCTGGTAGTTATTGGTGTTATTAGCTGGTTTTCAGAAGAATTAATTTCAAACCTATTCTGTGGTCATTTCTCTTTTAAAAACACTAGGTGAGTGATCCCTTTTATTGGGCTCCTTTTCTCTTGTGCTTTATACATTTCAGGAAGTATTATCTCTTTAGATTGAAAAGCATATGCCATGAGTCAGTGTAGCTTCTGTTCCAAGTACTTGTTGCTGTTTGGCAGCAACACAGAAAAAAAAAAAGTGACTCTCAGTATTCAGTGTGCATCAAGTTCACTTGGGAAGATGTAAAAAATATGGATATGAAGGGCTTACCCTCAAAGATTCTGAAACAACTGCTCTGTAATGGGCCTGGACAGCTTTTTTTTTTTTTTTGACAGCTGTATTTTTAAAAGCTCTTGACATTCTAAGGTGCAGCTAGGACTGAGGACAAACTGATTTACATGATGCCTGTGGAGGTCATGTGTTAAAAGGACAGTGCCTGCTACAGGTAGCTGTTCAGTTAATAGTAGTGATGATGGTGATGGAGGAACTCGAGGAAGAGGAGGGAGATAATGAGGAATAAGTACCATTCTGCCTGACGATGTGAGGCACAACGTCCTCCTAGATAAGGATGACATTACCCCGGTTTTCTGTCATCTTATTCTTTTTAAACATTGCTTGCCTGTCCACCCAGTCACAAACAGGTTCATCCATGGGCTTCCCAGGTGGCGCTAGTGGTAAAGAACCTGACCTAAGAGATGCGGGTTTGATCCCTGTGTTGGGAAAATCCTCTGGAGAAGGAAATGGCAACCCACTCCAGTATTCTTGCCTGGAGAATATCATGGACAGAGGAGCCTGGTGGGCTACAGTCCCTGGAGTTGCAAAGAATCACACATGACTGAAATGACTTCGCAGCAGCAGCATGTTTCCTGGGTTTTAAATCAGTGGACATTTTAAGGTGCATCATCAAATTGATAGTTGCTCTTTTTGAAGGGAAAGACTGAAGGCCAAAGTAGAAGGCGGAAGCAGAGGAGATGGTTAGATAGCATCACTGACTCAATGGACATGAATCTGAGCAAACTCTGGGAGATAGTGTTGGGCAGAGGAGACTGGGGTGCTGCAGTCCGTGGGGTCACAAAGAGACACCACTTAGTGACTGAACAACAGCTTTTTGAAGGAGAAGGGGAATCATGAATGAAACATTCAATTAAATTTGCCCCTCACTACAAATCAGATTCTGATTTCATTAATAGTAACGTGGAAAAAGAATCTTATAAAAGTGAGAAAATAAACATTTGACATTTCTTTCCCACTCAAGTCTGAAGGACCATCACCCAGAAAAATTAGTCTAATTAATGTTGAGAGTTTCCAAGAAAGTATTTCTGTTTACAGGCAGCTTAATGAAATCACCTTATTCTGGGAGGAAAAAAATTGATTTTCTCTCTCTTTGCATTTTAATATAGTCCAAATCAGTCATCCCTAAGAACTACCCTTTTCCAACTTTCAACAAAGTGTATTAAGTTTTCAAAATTTTTTTGTCAGTAACCTTCAACCACCCGTAATGAGGAAAGCTATTACATATGTGAACCCAAGCTACTAAAGACACATAAAGATAAAGCAAGTAGACTAAACTGTTCACCTGGAAGTGTTCTTAAAGTACAACTAGTCTATTGAGAAAAAGATGTTACATGTCACCTACGGATTGAATATATATATATATTAGCTCACCAGAATTGGTATATATATAAAAATATATACTAGCTTACCAGATTAAAAAAAAATTCATTTATCTGATATGAAAACATAAGTTACATTTCAAATCCTGAAAGGTCTCATAATTTAGTGGTACTTTTTGATATAAAATTTCTCTCTCTCTTTCCCTCTCCTGTCATGGAAATACTTATGATTTCAATAGGACGTTAAATAACTCAGAAGCTAGCATTGTATCTATGAAAGGTATTATCTTATGAAATGAATTTTCATCAACCATCTGATCTTTCTCTCTCTCTGGAGTAATTCCCTTTTGTAGTGGTTCTTGTATTTCACACATTATTATATTAGAAAAATGACAGCTACTGGGCTATTTTTGAACTGTGTAGACAGACTAAATAAAGCCATCTATCTCTTCAGCAGCAGATAACTAGGCAATGGTATTTATTCTATCTGATAGCACAAAGAATATAGAATTTTAATACTTTTTTGGGAAACATTGATTTTCTTATGTATTTGCTCTTAAGCAATTTTACCCCTATTGTAAATACAAAATCAGAATATCTAATAAACACCAAAGTATGTACTTATTAAGGTTATACTATACCGTATGCTATTGTTCTTGAAGTAATATTATTTCAAAGTATTATTATTATTCTTGAAAGGCATTGAAATATAAGAGAATTGAACATTTGATATAAACTTTTATTATGTGTATAGCAAACAGAGAAAAGATTGTGTATGTTTTCTACAGGCTACATATTCTGAGAGCATCACTTCTACCCTAGCTTTATTAATATATAATGTTGTATAAGTTTAGGATGTACATGTTGATATCATATGCTCATATATTGCAAAATGACTGCTACCATAGTGTTAGCTATGTTACCTCTAATATGTCACATAATTATAATTTCTTTTGTGTAGTGAGAACATTTATTTTGTAGATTTTTTGATGATGGCCATTCTGACCAGTATAAGGTGGTATTTAGTTACAGTTTTAATTTGCATTTCTCAAATATTTAATGATGTTGAGCACCTTTTCATGTGTTTCTTGGCCATCTGTATGTCTGGAAAAATGTCTGATTAGGTCTTCTGCCCATTTTTTATTGGGTTGTTTGTTTCCCTAAAATTGAGCTGTATGAACTTCTTGTATATTCTGGATAAAATGCTGAAGAGGATGTGGAGAAGAGGGAGCACTCCTATACTGTTGGTGGGAATGTAAACCAATATAGCTGTTATGGAGATAAATAAGGAGATTCCTTAAAAAACTAGAAATAGATCTACCATGTGACTCAGCATCCCCACTGCTGGGCGTATACCCTGAGAAAACCACAATTCTAAGAGACACATGTACCCCATTGTTAACTGCAGCACTATTTGCAATAGCTAGGACATGGAAGCTACCTAGATTTCCATCGGGAGAATAAAGAAGATGTGGTACATATATGCAATGAAATATTACTCAGCCATAAAAAAGAATGAATTTGAGTCAGTTCTAATGAGATGGATGAGCCTAGAACCTGTTATACAGAGTGAAGTCAGAAAGAGAAAAAGAAATATATTTATGTATATATATGAAAGCTAGAAAAGTGGTATTGATGAACTTATTTGCAGGGAAGGAATGGAGATGCAGATGTAGAGAATGAACTTGTGGACACAGTGGGGGAGGGAGTGAGTGGCATGAATGGAGAAAGTAGCAATCCACTCCAGTATTCTTTCCTGGAGAATTCCATGGACAGAGGAGCCTGGCAGGCTACAGTCCATGGGGCTGCAAAGAGTCGGACATGACTGAGTGACTAACTTGATTTCATAAACAAGGTATGCTTAAATATTAACCTCTTATCAGATGTATAATTTGAAAATATTATAGGGAACCTGCCATTTAGTAGGTTGCTTTTCATTTTGTTAATGGTTTTCTTTGTTATGTAAAGACATTATAGTTTTACATAGTCCTTCTTGTTTACTTTTGCTTTTTTGTCTTTACTTTTGGTGTCAGATTAAAAAAAATTGTTAACACCAATGTCAAGGATTTTACTGCCTGTGTTTTCTTTAAGAGTTGTATGGTTTCAGGTCTTATGTTCATCTTTAACCAACTATGAGTTGATTTTTGTATATAGTGTAAGTTTATTGTTTGAGGTATATTCATTTGCATGTGGCTGTTCAAGTTTTCCAATACCATTTGTTAAGAGACTAAATTTTATCCATTGCATATTTTTGGATCCTTTTACATAAATTAATTGACGATATATGCATGGGTTTATTTCTGGGGTTTCTATCCTATACCATGGATCAATGTATCTGTTTTTAATGCCAATTTCATACTGTTTTGATCACTATAACTTTGTAATATACCTTGAAATCAAGAAGCATTATGCCTTCAGCACTTATACTTTCTCAAGATTCCTTTAGCTATCCTGGGTCTTCTGTGATTTCATTCAAATTTTAGGATCATTTGTTCTATCCTTGTTGAAAATGCTATTGGAATTTTGATAGGGTTTTCATTGAATTAGTAGATGGCTTCATGTAGTAGGGATATTTCAACAAAAACAGTTATTCCACTTCATGAGCATGGAATATATTTTTATTTATCAGTGTCTTTAATTCCTTTTATGATTTTTATAGAGTTTTAAGGTTACAAGTATTTTACCTCCTTGGTTAGATTTATTCCTAGGTATTTTATCCTTCTTGATCACAATAAACTGTGGAAAATTCTGAAAGAGATGGGAATACCAGACCACCTAACCTGCCTCTTGAGAAATCTGTATGCAGGTCAGGAAGCAACAGTTAGAACTGCACATGGAACAACAGACTGGTTCCAAATAGGAAAAGGAGTATGTCAAGGCTGTATATTGTCTCCCTGCTTATTTAACTTATATGCAGAGTACATCATGAGAAACGCTGGACTGGAAGAAACAAAAGCTGGAATCAAGATTGCCGGGAGAAATATCAATAACCTCAGATATGCTGATGACACCACCCTTATGGCAGAAAGTGAGGAGGAGCTAAAAAGCCTCTTGATGAAAGTGAAGGAGGAGAGTGAAAAAGTTGGCTTAAAGCTCAACATTCAGAAAACGAAGATCATGGCATCCGGTCCCATCACTTCATGGGAAATAGATGGGGAAACAGTGGAAACAGTGTCAGACTTTATTTTTTGGGGCTCCAAAATCACTGCAGATGGTGACTGCAGCCATGAAATTAAAAGACGCTTACTCCTTGGAAGAAAAGTTATGACCAACCTGGATAGTATATTCAAAAGCAGAGACATTACTTTGCCGACTAAGGTCCGCCTAGTCAAGGCTATGGTTTTTCCTGTGGTCATGTATGGATGTGAAAGTTGGACTGTGAAGAAAGCTGAG
>SJYX01024318.1:9528-63412 GCA_006410675.1 Oreotragus oreotragus | reverse complement strand
CAAAGAATTGATGCTTTTGAACTGTGGTGTTGGAGAAGACTCTTGAGAGTCCCTTGGACTGCAAGGAGATCCAACCAGTCCATTCTGAAGGAGATCAACCCTGGGATTTCTTTGGAAGGAATGATGCTAAAGCTGAAACTCCAGTACTTTGGCCACCTCATGCGAAGAGTTGACTCATTGGAAAAGACTCTGACGCTGGGATTGATTGGGGGCAGGAGGAGAAGGGGACGACCAAGGATGAGATGGCTGGATGGCATCACGGACTCGATGGACGTGAGTCTGAGTGAACTCCGGGAGATGGTGATGGATAGGGAGGCCTGGCGTGCTGCGATTCATGGGGTCGCAAAGAGTCGGACACGACTGAGCAACTGAACTGAACTGAACTGAATAGTAGCTACGTATAGATTAAAAGTTGTATATTATTAGCATCATGCTCTCTCCAACTGAGCTCACTGGCCATGACTGGAAGTTGTATTTTAAACAGAGGTACAAAATTTCCATTAATATCTTAAGTGTTTTACTTTGAAATTTAGCTAGTTCAGGCTCTTTCACAAAATAGCTGTATGGCCTTGAATATTTTAATCACTCTGTGTGTGTATATGTGTACTTATAACCACATCTCATTTTAGGAAGAAAAGAAGTAATTACTGTGTGTGAAGGCACTTTAAAATGAAAAGCAGAATAAAACATAGTAAGACTTTATTATGGTACTCTGGTATACTTAATTTTCTATGTAAAGAACATTAAGTCATCCTGTTTTTCTGATAAAAAGGAAGACTTTACATTATTGCCAATTAAGACATTATAGTTAGTTGATTTTTAAAGGTATCATTAAGTGGATGATAAAATATTATTCATAGAAATTAAATAAAAGTATTTCTTCAGGATTTAGTGGCTAAATCATTCAGTGTTAGTCTCTATTTTAAACGTCAATCTCCTTTAAAAGAGTATTACTGGCAGTAATACAAAAAATTATGATGTAAGCCATATTGACTTAGAGCTAACAGCTAATATCTATATATTTTAAGTTGAACCATATAAAGCTATCAATATTCAGCCATTTTGACTTACAAATTTGGAAAATTCTTATGACACAACCTATTTTTTAAAGCATGTAAAAATCAGTAAGAAAGCTATAGTTAAGATGCAATAGGTAATTTGTAGAAAAAAATATCAAAGATCAGTAAAAATATGAAAAACTGCACAACTTCAATAATGAAAATAAAGTTTAGAAAACCTTTGACTCAGAAATTCAAATTCTAAAAGATTATAGAGATCTATTCCCTTTTAAAATGATATATTTCTATAATGTTTGGATTTTTTTTTTCAAAAAGTATGTATTATTTCTAGAATCAGAAAATGCAACATAGTTTGAAAAAAAGGAAAAGAATGATTTTATCTAGAAATTAACATTTTAGTTCCCTAGTGCTTTTAAAATGTATTTCTAGTTTGATGTTGCCTATATCTGCTCTTGCCTCTTACATCACAAAAGGCTCAGATTATGTCACTACTAGACATTATTATCTCTTTTAAACACAGTGTTATAAGTAAATCCTTCTCTAGTGAGAAGTATTTTCTCCCATATCCTCTTATAAAACAGAACTCAGAGATACTGTAGATTTGTTTCCTCAGTGTCATTTCCAAATATTTTCTCTACTCTATTCCTTAAAAAGAGCTTGCTTGGAATCTCATGCCATCAGATTATGTCACCTGACAGCTTTCCCTACTATATTAATCTACTGATTCCATTGTTGCTCCACTTCATTTTGCCATGATTTTTTTATGTGGCCTACTATCATGCTGTACAGTACTATCAACTGTACTCTTGTCAATTCCTTGTGCTTTTTCTGTTGTTCAGCCACTCAGTCATGACCGACTCTTTGTGACACCATGGACTGCAGCACACCAGGTTTCCCTGTCCTTCAACATATCCCAGAGCTTGCTCAAACTCATGTCCATTGAGTAGGTGATGGCATACAACCATTTCGACCTCTGTTGTCCCCTTCTACTTCTGCCTTCAGTCTTGCCCAGCATCATGGTCTTTTCCAATGGTTCAGTTCTTCGCATCAGGTGGCCAAAATATTGGAGTTTTGGCTTCAGTATCAGTCCTTCCAATGAATATTCAGGATTGATTTCCTTTAGAATTAAGTGATTTGATCTCTTTGCAGTCTAAGGGACTCTCAAGAGTCTTCTCCACACCACAGTTCAGAGGCATCAATTCTTCCATGCTCAGCCTTCTTTATGGTCCAACTCTCACATCCATACATGACTACTGGAAAAATCATAGCTTTGACTAGATGGATCTTTGTCAGCAAAGTAATGCCCCTGGTTTTTAATATGCTATCTAGGTTTTCAATGATTTTTTTTTTTCCCAAGGAGCAAGTGTCTTTTAATTTCATGGCTGCAGTCACCATCTGCAGTTATTTTGGAGCCCAAGAAAATAAAATCTGGCATTGTTTCCATTGCTTCTCCACTTCTTTGTCATGAAGTGATGAGACTGGATGCCGCTATCTTCATTTTTTTTTGAATGTTGGGTTTTAAGCCAGTTTTTACACTCCATTTTCACTTTCATTAAGAGACTCTTTAGTTCCTCTTCACTTTCTGCCATAAGGGTGATGACATTTGCATATCTGAGGTTACTGAAATTTCTCCCAGCAACATTCCAGTCTGTGCTTCATTTAGCCTGACATTTTACTTGACGTACTTTGCATATAGATTAAATAAGCAGGGTGACAATATACAGTTTTGACGTGCTCCTTTCCCAATTTGGAACCAGTCCATTGTTTCATTTCCTGTTCTGTTGCCTCTTGATCTGCATACAGGTTTCTCAGGAGGCAGGTAAGGTGGTCTTGTATTCCTATCTGCTTAGGGATTTTCCATAGTTTGTTGTGATTCACACAGCCACAGGCTTTAGCATAGTCAATGAATCAGAAGTGAATGTCTTTCTGGAATTCTCTTGCTTTTTTTATGATCCAACAGATGTTGGCAACTTGATCTCTGGTTCCTCTGCCTTTTCTAAATCCAGTTTAAACATCTGGAAGTTCTTGGCTTACATACTGTTGAAGTCTAGCTTGGTGAATTTTGAGCATTACTTTGCTAGTGTGTGAAAGTGATTGTGGGGTAGCTTGAACATTCTTTGTCATTGCCTTTGTTTGGGACTGGAGTAAAAACTGACCTTTTCCAGTCTTGTGGCCACTACTGAGTTTTCCATATTTGCTGGCATATTGAGAGCAGCACTTTCACAGCATCATCTTTCAGGATTTCAAATAGATCAGCTGGCATTTCACCAACTCCACTAGCTTTGTTCATAGTGATGCTTCTTAAGGCCCACTTGACTGTGGACTCCAGTATGTCTGGCTCTAGGTGAGTGATCACAGCGTCATGGTCATCTGGGTCATGAAGACCTTTTTTATATAGTTCTTCTGTGTATTCTTGCCACCTCTTTTTGATATCTTCTGCTTCTGTTAGGTCCATACCGTTTCTATCCTTTATTGTTTCTATCTTTGTATGACATGCTTCTTTGTTATCTCTAGTTTTCTTGAAGACATCTCTAGTCTTTCCACCCTTTTGTTTTTCTCTATTTCTTTCCATTGTTCACTTAAGGCTTTTTACAACACCCCATGTATATGTGTCCTTTTCTCGTTTGCCTTTTGCTTCTTTTCTTTTCTCAGCTATCTGTAAGGGCATCCTAAGACAACCATTTTGCCTTTTTGCGTTTCTTTCTTGGGGGTGGTTTTGATCACTGCCTCCTGTACAATGTTACAAACCTTCATCTGTAATTTTTCAAGCTCTTTGTCTATCAGATCTAATCCCTTGAATCTATATGTCACTTCCACTGTTTAATCATATGGGACTTGTTTTANAGGGCATCCTAAGACAACCATTTTGCCTTTTTGCGTTTCTTTCTTGGGGGTGGTTTTGATCACTGCCTCCTGTACAATGTTACAAACCTTCATCTGTAATTTTTCAAGCTCTTTGTCTATCAGATCTAATCCCTTGAATCTATATGTCACTTCCACTGTTTAATCATATGGGACTTGTTTTAGGTCATACCTGAATGACCTATTGTTTTTGCCTACTTTCTTCAAATGAAGTCTGAATTTGGCACTAAGGAGTTCATGATCTGAGCCACAGTCAGCTCCTACTCTTTTTTCAGACTGTATAGAACTTCTGCATCTTTGGCTGCAAAGAATATAATCAGTCTGATTTTGGTATTGATCATCTGGTGATGTCCATGTGTAGAGTCGTCTGTTGTGTTATTGGAAGAGGGTGTTTGCTATGATCAGGGCGTTCTCTTGGCAAAACTCTGTTAGCGTTTGCCCTGCTTCATTTTGTACCCCAAGGCCAAGCTTGCTCATTACTCCAGGTATCTCTTGACTTCCTACTTTTGCATTCCAGTCAGCTATGATGAAAATGACATCTCTTTTTTTGATGTTAGTTCTAGAACGTCTTGTAAGTCTTCATAGAACCATTCAACTTGAACTTCTTTGGCATTAGTGGTCGGGGCACAGACTTGGATTACTATGATATTGAATGGTTTGCCTTAGAAACAGAGATCATTCTGTCATTTTTGAGATTGCACCCAAGTCCATTCTAAAGGATATCAGTTCTGAGTGTTTTTTGAAAGGAATGATGCTAAAGCTGAAACTCCAGTACTTTGGCCACCTCATGTGAAGAGCTGACTCATTGGAAAAGACTCTGATGCTGGGAGGGATTGGGGGCAGGAGGAAAAGGGGATGACAGAGGATGAGATGGCTGGATGGCATCACCTACTCGATGGATGTGAGTTTGAGTGAACTCTGGGAGTTGGTGATGGACAGAGAGGCTTGATGTGCTGCAATTCATAGGGTCGCAAAGTCGGACACAACTGAGCGACTGAACTGAACTGAATTGAACTGATTACATTTTTTACTCTCTTGTTGACTATGAGGTCTACTCCATTTCTTCTAAGGGATTCTTGCCCACAGTAGTAGATGTAAAGGTCATCTGAATTAAATTCACGCATCCCAGCCCACTTTAGTTCACTGATTCCTAAAATGTCAATGTTCCCTTTTGTCATCTCCTGTTTGACCACTTCCAATTTACTTTGACTCATGGACTTAACATTCCAGGTTTCTATGCATTATCGTTCTTACAGCATTGGACTTTACTTTCACTACCAGACACATCCAGAACTGGGCATTGTTTCCACTTTGGCTCAGCTTATTCATTCCTTCTGGAGATATTTCTCCACTCTTCTCCAGTAGCATATTAGGCACATACCGATCTGAGGAGTTCATCTTTCAGTTTTGTATCCCCTTGCTTTTTCATACTGTTCATGGGGTTCTCAAGGAAAGAATGTTGAAGTGGCTTGCCATTCCTTTCTTCAGAGGACCATTATTTTTTTGTCAGAACTCTTCATCATGACTCATCTGTCTCGGGTAGCCACATGTGCCATGGGTCATAATTTCATTATGTCAGATAAGGCTGTGATGTATGTGATCAGTTTGGTTAGTTTTCTGTAATTGTCTTATTCATTCTGTTTGCCCTGTGATGGATAGGGATAAGAAGTTTGTGGAAGCTTCCTGATGCTAGGTATTGAAAGTGAAAGTGAAAGTGAAGTCGCTCAGTCCTGTCTGACTCTTTGTGACCCCATGGAGTGTAGCCTATCAGGATCCTCCATCCATGGGATTTTCCAGGCAAGAGTCCTAGAGTGGATTGTCATTTCCTTTTCCAGGGGATCTTCCCGGCCCAGGAATCAAACCCAGGTCCCCCGCATTGCAGGCAGACACTTTACCATCTGAGCCACCAGGGAAGCCCTACTAGGTACTGGCTGTGGGCAAACTGGGTTTTGCTCCGATAGGTGGGGCCTTGCTAAGTAGAATTTTAATCCAATTTTCTGCTGATGTGGTGCTGTGTTCCCTCCCTGTACTTTGGCCTGAGTCAAAACTATGGTAATAGTAATGGCAGTAATGGCGACCTCTTTCAAAAGACTTATGCCAACACCATGTGGCTCCCAGGACTGTTGAAGTCAGTGCTCCTTACCCTGTAGCATGCCACTGTTGAGCCATGCCTTCACCAGAGACTCCTGGACACTTACAGGCAAGTCTGGCTCAGTCTGCTCCTTTCTCCTAGGTCCTAGTGTGCACAAGATTTTGCTTGTGCCATCCAAATGTTTGTTTCCCCAGTCCTGTGGACGCTCTGGGAGAAGGCAATGGCATCCCACTCCAGTACTCTGGCCTGGAAAATCCCNATAAGTTGCTTGTATATTTTTGAGATTAGTTGTTTGTCAGTTGCTTCATTTGCTATTATTTTCTCCCATTCAGAGGGTTGTCTTTTCACCTTGCTTATAGTTTCCTTTGTTGTGCAGAAGCTTTTAATTTTAATTAGGTCCCATTTGTTTATATTTGCTTTTATTTCCAGTATTCTGGGAGGCGGATCATTGAGGATCCTGCTGTGATTTATGTCGGAGAGTGTTTTGCCTATGTTCTCCTCTAGGAGTTTTATAGTTTCTGGTCTTACGTTTAGATCTTTAATCCATTTTGAGTTTATTTTTGTGTGTGGTGTTAGAAAGTGATCTAGTTTCATTCTTTTACAAGTGGTTGACCAGTTTTCCCAGCACCACTTGTTAAAGAGATTGTCTTTACTCCATTGTATATTCTTGCCTCCTTTGTCAAAGATAAGGTATCCGTATGTGTGCGGATTTATTTCTGGGCAAAAAAGGTTTTCTTGAAGCCAGATTTTTCTATGAAGAGTAGAATGCTTTTGTATATTTTAAAATGGTTATTTCCACTCTTATCTGGCTAGAAGCTCTGAGGGCCTCTTTTCTCTGGTTTTCACTGTGCAAACCTATTAGGGATTTTCGAGGTAAAACCCGCAAAAGTATGAGGTCTTGCAAATGACTGTATCACCTTGAGTTTTTAAATCTCAGACTTTTTTCCACACTGAGTTTCCAGGAATTTTGCTGTTATAGTTTAGGTTTTCCTACCCTAATACTCATTCCCAGGGAAGTTTTTGCTAAGTTGTGAGTCTCTGTATTGTTTTTGCTTTGGCTCCATCCCTTCATTCTTTCTGGAGTTATTTCTCCAGTAGCATATTGGGCACCTACTGACCTGGTGATAGAAGCAAGGTCCGATGCTGTAAAGAGCACTATTGCATAGGAATCTGGAATATCAGGTCGATGAATCAAGGCAAATTGGAAGTGGTCAAACAAGAGATAGCAAGAGTGAAAATTGACATTCTAGGAATCAGCAAACTAAAATGGACTGGAATTGATAGAAGCAAGGTCCGATGCTGTAAAGAGCACTATTGCATAGGAATCTGGAATATCAGGTCGATGAATCAAGGCAAATTGGAAGTGGTCAAACAAGAGATAGCAAGAGTGAAAATTGACATTCTAGGAATCAGCAAACTAAAATGGACTGGAATGGGTGAGTTTAACTCAGATGACCATTAGATCTACTACTGCAGGCAGGAAAACCTCAGAAGAAATGGAGTAGCCATCATGGTCAACAAAAGAGTCTGAAATGCAGTACTCAGATGCAGTCTCAAAAATGACAGAATGACCTCTGTTCATCTCCAAGGCAAACCATTCAATATCACGGTAANTCTGGAGAAGGAAATGGCAACCCACTCCAGTGTTCTTGCCTGGAGAATCCCAGGGATGGCAGAGCCCGATGGGCTGCCATCTGTGGGGTCTCACAGAGTTGGACACGACTGAAGCGACTTAGCAGCAGCAGGTGACTCTAGTGGTAAAGAACCTACCTGCCAATGCAGGAGATGTAAGAGATGCAGGTTCCATCCCTGGGTTGTGAAGACCCCCTGGAGGAAAGCATGGCAACACACTCCAGTATTCTTGCCTGGAGAATCCCATGGACAGAGGAGCCTGGTGGGCTACAGTCCATGGGTTTGCAAAGAGACAGACAAGACTGAAGCAACTGTATAGCACAGGGAACTCTGCTTAATATTCTACGCTACCCTAAATGGGAAAAGAACTTGAAAAGAATAGATACATGTATACATATAAGTGAATCACTTTTCTGTACACCTGAAATTAACACAACGTTGTCAATCAACTATACTCCAACGTATCTAAAAAAAAAAAAAAAAAAAAATTAAAGGGACATGCTCCTGGAATAGTTGGGTGAGGCAGTTCCAGGAACCACAGTGAGAAACGTGGGGAGTCCTAACTCCTATTGAGTGGAGCCCTCTTTGAGTTCCATATTTACATTTTTGAGAAATGTAACATTTTCACCAGTTTTGATGTCCTGGACATAGATGTCATTTGAGCACTTCTGAAGTAGGGCCCACTGAAGCCTAAAGTCTATTTTGAAACTGCATGTACAGAGTTGAGACTGTTTGACTTATGGATATCCATTTTGAGGGCTGTTCATTATAACTGTCTCTCCTGAGTAGTATTCACAACCAGCCTCTCAGTAACTTCTGCTGACACACTCCCTCTTACCAACTCATAGGGCACTGGAGAAACCAATTCTGCAGTATTACATTCAGAGAATTTCTGTTGTACATCAACAGAAATCAGCAATAGAAAATTTAAGATGGATGCTTCTAAATTTTGAATGTACAATGGAGTAAGAGAAAACTGTGATATTTACTATAGAGAAAAATGGGTGAACAGATAGTAGAAGTGGGGAATTCAGATGAATGATAGTTGGAAGTAAAAGCAAATTATCATAATATGGGCTCAAGATGAGTCAAATGCAGAACCATATTGTTAAAAGACACACTGGGCCATTGGGAAGGGCAGCATCTCAGAGGATTAAACTGAAGAAAGGTGAGGATGGAGGAAGCATAACCAGCGACTTGTACTGAAATACAGCCAATAAAACTGCTTCATCTCCCCTTCTTCAAGCTAGAGAGAACTGGGAGCTGGGCTGAGCTGGCCTGTAAGGAATGGAGAGATTATCATGTAAGGTATGTGGAGGCACAGACAAGTCTGAACATTTACTGTGGTTCTGATTTTCTCTGCTGAATAACTAGCCCCCCCGCCCCCCGTCCCCCCACATGTTCTCTCAGTCCTTGTTATGGATGATCCTTCTCCGATTGTCTTTCCTTCAGAGCCAGTGTCTCAATATTCTTGTATGTGTGTCCCTTTGCCCCTGTTGCTCTATTTATACCTTCTTTCTTATTCTGTTTCATCATCTCCCTCTCTGTCTTACCTAAAGATAACAAAAATGACTTTTTAATTTGTTTTATCAGACCATTTTATGTTTTATATTAATTTAAAAAATGTCATTAAAATATTTCTTTCACTCTGTTTAACAAAGAGGACAACAAAAAAGCTAAATTGAGTTGCTTTTGACTTTTGTGGTCTTCAGTTGAAGTTTTTCTTACTCCTGAAGATTAGCAGGTCTTGTAAAAGGGGAAGAAGTTTTTTTCCCCTTGATTTAAGTGTTTTAACTCTACATAGAACTTGATGTCCTTTACAGTCATTGCTTTTAGCCAATTACTGTCTGTATAAAATAAAGAAGGACAAATAATAACATCTTCATTTTACTGATAAAAGAATTGGAGAACAGACAGATAAGAAATGTGTTCCAGATCAAAAAGAAATGTTAAAAGTCATATTAGAATTCAGTACCCAGAATTATCATTCTAGTGATTTTTTTCAAAATGTTAAAAATACCAAAGATTAACATAAAAAATACTCATGAAACTCATAAAAGATCACTCATTATCTTTTATCCTAACATCTTTCAAGTGTAGGTTATATTTTTTCTATTTTTGGAAGAATAAATATTTCAGATATAGTTGAAGTCCTCCATGTAGTCCTTCACATTCTCATTCTTCTTCCCTTCCCAGAGGCAACCATTTCTCAACTGAGTTTTAATCATTCCCATATATTCTTTTATATTTTAATTCATATGTATAGCTCTTGCACTATACATAGCACAGTTCTGAAATAGAAAATCCTTGTATGAATTGAATAATAAGTATGATTTTGCAACTGACTTTCAATCACCCTGATCATATTTTTGATTCTTATCTGTGTTGGTGCATGTACTTTATTTATTATAACTGTGAGGGCTTCCTTGATAGCTCAGTTGTTGGAGAACCCACCTGCAATGCAGAAGACCCCAGTTTGATTCCTGGGTCAGGAAGATCCACTGGAGAAGAGATAGGCTACCCACTCCAGTATTCTTGGGCTTGTTTTGTGGCTCAGCTGGTAAAGGATCCACCTGCAATGTGGGAGACCTGGGTTCAACCCCTGGGTTGAGAAGATCCCCTGGAGAAGGGAAAGGCTACCCGCGCCAGTATTCTGGCCTGAAGAATTCCATGGGGTCGCAGAGTCGGACATGACTGAGTGACTTTCACTAGTCACTTGTAATTATAACTGTACTATAATATTTTATATATGAATTTGCCATGATTTATAAATATTTTCAGCCAAGAAGCCTCTTTAAACTAGATTTAATAGCATAGTATTTGCCAGATTTTGTTAACAAATTATAAGGGGTAGCATATGTTACCCATATTATCTGCTTTAGTAAAACATTTTCTTTTTGATATATAGTAACAAGTAACTTGGGAGCTTCCCTGGTAGTGCAGAGGTTAAAGTGTCTGCCTGCAATGTGGGAGACCTGGGTTTATACATATGTCAACAATAGAAAAATAAGAGGAAACAGGATCAAGATGACAGAGTAGGAAGACTCTGAGTTCACCGACCCACACTATATATAGAGCAACTCTTTCTGAAAAGAACCTGAAGACTAGCAAAACTGCTTTTTTACAGCAAGGTTATAAAGAAAGAAGTGGGCTTCCCTGGTGGCTCAGCAGTAAAGAATTCACCCACACTGCAGGACACCCAGGTTCAGTTCCTGGAACAGGAAGATCCCCTGGAGAAGGACATGGCAACCCACTCCAGTATTCTTGCCTGGAAATCCCATGGACAGAGGGATCTGGTGGGCTACAGTCTATGGGGTCACAAGATTCAGACAACTTAGCAACTAAACTCCTGCCACCACCATAAAGAAAGAACCACACAGAGTCTAGTACAAGGGGAGAAGTGATTTAGTTGGGACCCACATACCAGCAGGTGACCCAGACCAGCAGGGAGACATCACAGGCTCAGGTATCCTTCAAGGGGAGTCAAAGATTCTGAGAATAATTCTGTCAAATTATTATAACAAATTCAGGTAGTATTATTGAATTATTGAAATCAATACATAGATTAATTTGGGAAAGATGAGCTCCTTTCCTATATTGCCTTTTCCAACCCATTAATATGGTATATATTTTATTTTACCTTTCTCCAGGAATCCTGCCCATTTTTGTTTAGTTACGTGTTATTTTATATTTTTATTCTTGTTGTGTCTTAAGCAACCAGTTCTCAAACCTGAACATCAGAATTATCTGTGGAGTTCTTTTAAAATATAGATGCCCAGCTCCCATCCTTATAGATTCTAACTCTGAATATGGAGTGAGTTGTGACCATATTTCTTTTCTTGTAAGTAATATTGATGCAGAGCCAAGACTGAGATCATTTGGAAAATACAGAATGTAGCAAACAAGTTTAATAACTTTGTGCTTTATTTCTTGGCTTTTCCATATTCATTTTAAAAATAAATATATAGTATTATATCTAATTATCATTTATGAAAATTATTTACTTATTAATTTACCCTTAACATTAGTTCCTAGTGTTAATTTAAAATTTTAAGTATCAGTTTATTTCCTACATCATGTTTCATCTTATGGCTAAAGCAGCATAATTTACTTAACTGATTTCTATACTTTCCCCATTTTCTGTTAGAAACATATACAATGTTATTTCTACTTGGGGTAATAAAGAAAACAAAAGTACATATCTCAGAATCTAAATATTTCATTATTTTTCACTGGAATGTTCTAGAATAGGAAACTGTCAAATTCAGACTCTACCATGTGACCATGTCACTATAAAAAAAAGTCGTAATAAGTTAATGTCATAATAAATGAAACTGTAGTCTATATCTCGATGAAGGTGAAAAAGGAGAGTAAAAAGCTGACTTAAAACTCAACATTCAAAAAGTTAAGACCATGGCATCTGGACCCATCACTTCATGGCCAATAGATGAGGAAAAAAAATGTAAACAATGACAAACTTTATTTTCTTCAGCTCCTAAATCACTGTGGACAGTGACTGCAGTCATGAAATTAAAAGATGCTTGTTCCTTGGAAAAAAAGCTATGACAAATATAGACAGTGTATTAAAAAGCAGAGACCTTTGCTGACAGAGGTCTATATAGTCAAAGCTATGATTTTTTCCAGTAGTCATGTATGGATGTGAAAGTTGGACCATAAAGGCACTGAAGAATTAATGCTTTCACATTGTGGTGCTGGAGAAGACTCTTAAGAGTCCCTTGGACAACTTAAGGGAGATCAGACCAGTCAATGTTAAAGAAAACCAACCCTGAATATTTATTGGAAGGACTGAATGCTAAAGCTGAATCTCCAATACTTTGACCACATAATGCAAAGAGCTGATTCACTGGGAAAGACCCTGATAGAGGGAAAGACTGAGGTCAAGAGAAGGGAGCAACAGAGGACAAGATGGTTGGATGGCATCATTGACTCAATGGACATGAGTTTGAATTAAGTCCAGGAGATGGTGAAGGACAGGGAAGCCTGGCATGTTGCAGCCAATGGGGTCATAAAGGGTCAGACATGACAGGGCAACTGAACAACAACANAGATAACTGAAAATAAGATGTTATCTTTCTTCTACAAATTATGATATATCTGTACTAGAAATTTGGAGAGAAATTTTTGTCAGTTAACAACAGAAAATTTACTAGAGAAAACCAGAAAAAAAAGCAACGGAAGAGAATGTGGGTGGGTGGGTGAGGGTATGCATGCTCTTGTGTGTATAAAGGTTAGGCATGGGGAGAAAGAAATTGGGAAACTCGAGTGAGGGTAAGGGCTTCTTTGTGAAGAGGTACTACAAACATTAGACCTCCACTCAGAAAACCAAAGACTAGGCAGAAACCTGATTAATATCAGTAAAATTGCAAACAACCTAGAAAGAGAAAAGAGGACCTGTTCAAAAAAATCTTGAAGACCTAGGATGAGAGAGGTTCCTTTAGAAACTTGATATAATACAGAGAAGCATTAAGTGGCTTAGTTAAGGACATGCTGAGACACAGTAAGAAGTGTTATAGGTAGGAAATGAACACACACTTAAAAAAGGATTGGGGCATATTTATTTAGGATTGACAGAGTTATGAATGAGTTCCATGAAAAGGAGGGCTAGACCCAGCCTTCCTTTCTATAACTTTGACTGGAAATTCAGCCCAAGGTGGATGGGTCAAACATGGATTGGAATAAGGAAATTCTTATTAATATTTTCATGTTTTGGTGTTGATGTTGAATGAAATTGTTGTGATGTTTAACCACCAACTCCTATGCTTTTCATATTCTTCCTGAATCACCACTGAAGAGAAAAATCTAAGAAAGTTATTATCAAAGCATAAGTTTCTTTGTCTGTAAATAATTGAATGGTCAGCCAATTTCTGATTGGATTGAGAGATACTTGGAGGCCAGATTGAATTCCTAGCTCCATTAGTGATATCTGTAAATAACAGCCACAGTGATTGATATTTCTATATTAGTTAATGGGCCAGATACCCTAATTTAGTCCTTACAACAACCTTTTAGGCAGGTGCTTCTCTTACTTCCATTTTACAAATGGGTATTCTTAGATACATGGGCTTCCCTGGTGGCTCAGATGGTAAAGGATCCACCTGCAGTGCAGGAGACCTGGGTTCGAACCCTAGATTGGAAAGATAGCCTGCAGAAGTCATGGCCACCCACTCCAGTATCACGACTAGCAACTAACATTTTCACTGTCATTCTTAGATACAGAGAGGTTAAGTTGCCCAAGGTCATACAGTTAGTAAGTGAAAGAGCTGGTATTTGAATCTAGGGACTGCGGTTCCCTCCTCTACAATCTTAATCACATGTATACTGTCTATTTCCTGCCAGATTTTTATGATTTCTATGAAGCAGCAACTTAACCAGGAGGCAATATGAAAACTGTCCAGTGATGGTTATGAGTAAAGGAGAAAATAACCCAACAACTGGTTTAATTGGGGATTAGCAGGGATCAGCTTAAGTATTTTTGGCTCCAAATATGCGTGATATAGTTGCAAAAGTGAAGATGGTAACTGGTTTAAGCCAACTATAAATATATGGTATTATCTGGAAAACTTGATGGGGTTTTATTTTTTCTCCTCCTTTAAGAAGTTAGTTTTATAAGACCCTTCAGACTCTTTGTGTAAAAGAGCAAATACTCTGACAAGTAACATTCCTTTTTAAAGTGATACTTTTACAAGACTTTAAAGTGAATGTTTGAGTTAAAGTGTGTCTTAAAAATATCATGACAGACCAGACACAGAAATGCTATGAGGTCAAAATAAGGTTATGAAAATGCTTTAGAAAAAATGGAAAGCACAGAGTTATTTATAGATGAGGATTATTGTGTTTGTAAGAGGACTTTCTAGATTCCCCATATTGTTTTTCCCAGGTGATTTTAAAGGTAGCTATGAGAATGTAGGAGCTGGTAGTTGAAAATAATGACAAAGAATTGAGTCCTAATGATAAAAAAAAAAAAAAAAAAAAACCCTTAAAAACTTAGAATGGCAATTTTCCCGACCAAAGTATATATAGCTAGATCAAAGACATGGTTTGTTAGCTTAGCCCAATTATTTTTAAGCATTTCCCCCAAAACCCTTGGCATCTTTTCTTCAAAGAAACTTTGTGAAGAAGTCTAGTATGTAAACCACACACAAGCTCAAGCTGATACT
Organism: Oreotragus oreotragus; assembly: GCA_006410675.1. Taxonomy (NCBI): domain Eukaryota; kingdom Metazoa; phylum Chordata; class Mammalia; order Artiodactyla; family Bovidae; genus Oreotragus; species Oreotragus oreotragus. The sequence continues at coordinate 48,629 of SJYX01024318.1, read as the reverse complement.
GGGGTGGGAGTGGAAAATCTGCTGGAGTTGCAAAGACACCCTCTCTTTGGATATATCTTATTCCTCTTGAACAGAACCAAGATTTTTAACGTGGAACTGAGCAATTTCTGGATTAGCTTATTGTTGTAAATTTTGGCTAAAACCTTGAAATAACAAGGCATAAAAGACATTACATAACCCAGCCCCCAAGTTTAACAATATGAATTTTAAGTTTTTGTAAAGCCGGTACCTTTTGAATACTGGTTTGTTTTTTTTTAAGTAAGCTAAATCTGTGTTCTCTAAAACATATTGGCAAAGAATCTCACATTGATTTTTCTTGATTCAGTTTCATTTAATTGTTTATATCTTTCTGTTGTATTCTCTGTGGCACCAGCAGCTATAGAATTTATAAAGCTATCTAGATGGCAAGAAGCAAATATGCTACAGTTACTTTGAAACTGAGTTTGAATTTGCATCTATCTGGTATATTTTTTCTACTTGAAGAGATTGAACATGTTGTGTTATCCGTAATAAAACCTAGCATTATTGGAGAGAATGCTGGTCCTAAGAATGATATAGATTAAGTGATATATTGCTTTTATTGTTTTTTTCTGTCATTTTTTTCTTCCAGTGCTTTCTTATCTACTGGTCTCTGGGGAAAGCTCTAGTTTCCCTTCCACTCTGCTCTTTAGAATCCTAAAGAGAAAGTGTTTGGCTGTGAATGAGTTAGTTCGGTTCAGTCACGCAGTCATATCCAACTCTTTGTAACCCTGTGGACAGCAGCCATGCCAGGCTTCCCTGTCCATCATCAACACCCAGAACTTGCTCAAACTTATGTCCATCGAGTCGATGATGCTATCCAATCATCTCATCCTCTGTCATCCCTTCTCCTCCTGCCTTCAATCTTTCCCAACATCAGGGTCTTTTCTAATGAGTCAGTTATTTGCATCAAATGGCCAAAGTATTGGAGTTTCAGCTTCAGCATCAGTCCTTCCAATGAATATTCAGGACTGATTTCCTTTGGGATGGACTGGCTTGATTTTAAGAGTCTTCTTTAGCACCACAGTTCAAAAGCATCATTTCTTCTGTGCTCAACCTTCTTTATGGTTCAACTCTCACAATCATATATGACTACTGGAAAAACCACAGCTTTGACTGGATGGACCTTTGTAAGCAAAGCAATCTCTCTGCTTTTGAATATGTTGTCAAGGTTAGTCATAGTTTTTCTTCAAAGGAGTAAGTGTGTTTTAATTTCATGGCTACAGTCACCATCCGCAGTGATTTTGGAGCCCAAGAAAATAAAGTCTGTTACTGTTTCCATTGTTTCCCCATCTATTTGCCATGAAGTGATGGGACTGGGTGTCTTGATCTTCATTTTTTGAATGTTGAGTTTTAAAACAGCTTTTTTACTCTCTTCTTTGACTTTCATCAAGAGGCTCCTTAGTTCTACTTCACTTCCTGCCATAAAAGTGATGTAATCTGCATATCTGAGGTTATTGATATTTCTCCAGGCAATCTTGATTCCAGTTTGTGCTTCATCCAGTCTGGCATTTTGCAAGATGTGCTCTGCATATAAGTTAAATAAGCAGGATGACAGTATACAGGCTTGATGTATTCCTTTCCCAATTTGAAACCAGACTATTATTCCATGTCGGTTTCTAACTGTTGCTTCTTGACCTGCATACAGATTTCTCAGGAGGCAGGTGTGAGTTAATCATCCAATAAATGTTTACAGCACCTGCTTCTTGCTGGGTCCTAAGTACTGCTCTAATACTGCAGTGGTCAGGTTCACAAACCAGGGGAGGTTCAGTGTTTGCCCTCATGGAGCTTAGACTTCAGAGAGAGAGACAAATATATTGACATAATCATATGATACTGAGTTATAATTGTGACAAGTGTTATAAGGGAAAATATAGAAAAGAATAAAATAATGTACCAGAGAGAACTAATTTGGTCCCCAGGAAAGGAAGAGCCTCTTTGTGCAACTGATGTTAGAGCACGTTAAAATTAGAGTGTTAAAAACACAGAGCATTGAAAGTTAAATTAGAAGATTTGGGGTTAGAAAAATCACAAGTATGGAGGAGCTGAAAGTACATATCATTTTTGGCAGATGATAGCCTTTTTTTATATGCTGGTGGTAGAACCCAGATTCTAGCTAGATACCAAGGTTAAGTACTTCTGATGAAACTGAGCAGAATAACAAGTACGAAAAACTAGGGCAAGCGATAGGCTTTCATACATATTTTAGGATTTTCATTTTCTGTGGGTCAATAGAGAAGGAATTTAGTTTGGAAATAAATTGACAATATGAAGAGCTTCTATTATTAAAATTTTAGGTGTTTGGGCCAATATCATGAGATTTGAACATTTACATTTTCGAGGTTAGATTTTCTGCGCTATCTTCATTGTCGGTTCATATCATTTAACTCTTTCAGATATGGAATGAAATCATGTCTCAGAGTATATACTATATGGATTTGGGGTAAATATAATTCACCTTAAGTCCTGTCTCATCTTATAGTTTTTTATGACAGTGCAAAAACCTGTTTTAAAACAAGTGTTCTACCTGTTTCATTGGTTCCAGCAGATATGTAGAATCAATGTCAAGATTTGGAAAATCAGGCACTTTTTTTTTTTTAAACTGAACCCTATTAGGGTGTATAGGAAAAAGAACATAGTGTGGTATATATTAGTCTTAAGGCTACCTTGTACATCTTTTGCAAATTTTAGGCATGGACATTTATTAAGGCAAAACAAGGGTTTTGGTATGGGTCTGGGCAAAGTGGTAACTACTTGGGCTACTGCCTGACATGGCACAGTAGATATCTGACATCTGTCCAGCATGCCTTTCCTCTTACTTTTTTCAGCAAGATTCTGCTTTCCCATAGGAGATTACTCTTCCCCATTCTATATGGTTTAATATTAATAAGATAATCACTCTGTCCAAAGGTGTAAGGATTCAAGCAAGACCAATAGGATTCCTCCTGAGAATTTGAACTTAGGCCATTTCTCCTTTTCCTGAATCCCTAAGACAGATAATTTCAACTGACTGTGGACCCTTTTATCAGGAAATGTTATTAAATAAAAAATTATCCAGAAAAAAAGTAATTTCAGAGTAGAAAATTCTTGGAGCAGATTCATTTTTAATGCTAGGGACCTAAAGAGATGTTCTCGGAGCTGCTGCTCCCCAGACCATCAAGCTGTCCTCATTCTCATCCTTCCTAAGGATTCTGCGAAGTACATCGTTCCCTTCTACTGTGGGACTAACTTATGTTAGTCGAAATGTGGTCTGACACTTGTGATGAGAACCCAACTGACTAATATGTGTTTGTTGTATTCTTTTGGATTGACTTCTTTTGTATGGCCCTCCTTGGCTTGCTCTTCCCATATTCCCAGAGTGGCACCCCATCCTGGAAGAAGGCTATGGAAAGAGGCAGAGGAAGTTGCTGGGCTTGATTTTAGTATAGGCTTTGGGACAGGTCCCCAAGGGAGTGCTGGCCTCACACACTATCCAGTCCTGTTCATTAAAATAAGAGGTTCTTTATCAGAACACGAGGAAAGTCCATATAGCAACAAAAAATGAAACATAAGCTGTTGCCTCCCCATCCTCATTTCATATACGGACCTGGAGTGCTAGATGGGTGGTTGAGGTGGAAAAATTCTAACCCAAAGTCACTAGAGATGTGATAGAAGCCCATTTGCTTGAGTGATTTTTACAAAACTTGATGAGACCAGGAGGGTAGATATCATTTCCACTTCACAGATGCATAAACTGCAGCTCTGAGTCTGTGTGGTATGATTGTCTCAAAGACAGAACTCAGGCCACTTAGTCCAGGGCGCTGTCTCCTCCATTACTGAGGCCACATCATATATTTCAATTGACTGTGAATCGAAGTTCTGTTTAGAGATTTGAAACTTACACTGACTATTGGAAAAGAATTGCTTAAGTATCCTTAATTCCTGCCCTTGCACATGTTGAATAATCCAGTTATGTTATTTTTAAGTACTTGCTTGCATATTTAGTTTGAGATATAGAAAATTGCTGTTTGGTAGGTGAAAAGGTGTCAGATATGGGCTGTTCCATGTGATTCAACCCACACCACTGAGAAGTCAGTCTCACCTCTTACCATTCTCCCTCCTCACCCAACCACATGTGTGGCCTCCTCCCTATTTTCACACAGAAGTTTCTTGCTTCAAGGCCTTTGAATTTTGTTTTCTCTCTCTTGATTGCTCTTCTTTCAAATGATTCCCATCCTTACTTTCTTAAGAAGTGATATGTCAGTGTTACCTTCTCAAAGAAACCTTCCTTCACCATCTAGTCTAAAATTTTACTCCCCTGTCCTGACCAAACACACATTTTTTTAATCCCCTTTTTTGCATTTCCCCTTTAGGACTTATTATTTTGCATATTATATTAAATATGCAGCTATTTGTCCTGTTTATTGCATATCTACCTTATAATGAAGCTTCAAGTAGGTAGGGATTGTAGTTTGTTTTATTCACTGCTGTATCTCCAATATCTAAAATAGTGCACGACACATAGTAGGTGCTCAATAAAATATGCTAACTAAACGAGTGTGGACTGACCAGTAGTAGCTGTACATCAATGAATCCTCAGATATGCAGATGACACCACCCTTATGGCAGAAAGTGAAGAGGAACTAAAAAGCTTCTTGATGAAAGTGAAAGAGGAAAGCGAAAAAGTTGGCTTAAAGCTCAACATTCAGAAAATGAAGATCATGGCATCTGGTCCCATCACTTCATAGGAAATAGATGGGGAACCAGTGGAAACAGTGTCAGACTTTATTTTGGGGGGCTCCAAAATCACTGCAGATGGTGACTGCAGCCATGAAATTAAAAGACGCTTACTCCTTGGAAGGAAAGTTATGACCAACCTAGACAGCATATTTAAAAGCAGAGACGTTACTTTGCCAACAATGGTCCGTCTAGTCAAGGCTATGGTTTTTCCAGTGGTCATGTATGGATGTGAGAGTACTGAATGAGTCCTGATCTTTGAAACACCACATTGGTAATTGGTTGCTCTGTTTTGTGACAAAAACAGAGTTATGGAGGTTTCTGTAGCTGTGGTACAGAGTGAGGGAGAGGCCAAGGAGACTTGCCCATTCTGTTCCCATTCTAACAGGACCTTTCAGTGTTTAATCTCTTATATATTGGGGTTCAGGTAAGATTTCATTAGGGGAAAGATTTATGCAGATAACAACAGTTTGAAACCACTGATTTGGGATAGCAACAACAAAGAGCATTTATAACAGTGTAGTTTTGCCACTAAAATATTATGATTACAGTTTTCTCACCACCCCATAAGGAAAGTGTAAGGGGGGATGATGGGGAATCATCTGTAAAACCTCCACACTCAGTGAGTCTCATATTTCAGAGATTTTAAAAACTGTTCTTAAAATATATGTTACTGTCTCATGCTCAGTCATGTCCTACTATTTGAAAGCCCATGGACTGTAGCCCACCAGACTCCCCTATCTATGGGATTTTCCAGGCAAGAATACTGGAATGGGGTGTCATTTCCTCCTCCAGGGAATTTTCTCCACCCAGAGATAGAACCATGCCCCCTGCATTGCGTCTTTACCTCTGAGTCACTGGGGAAGCTCCATAAAGTTGTATTTTAATGAATTGTTGAAAATTCTCTCCATTGTTAGGTATATTATTCTGTATTAATACTCTCCATATGATTGAAAATATCTAGTAGGGAAGGGGACATAATGTTATTTATATATTTACTTTTGCTGGGAAATTGACCTGAGTGCTCTACTTGCCAGAAGCAAAAGGTAAGTGGGCATTAGGGAAAACAGATCTTAGTCCAAAGTTCCCCAAATTTGTGTATTTTCAGCACATTTTTAAATGCATGATGACATGAAAAATGTTAAGGCCATGATGTAAAGATATTAGAAGAATCTGTGTGAAAGCAAGATGGTGAACCATGCAGAGAATGTAATCAAAAGATGTATCTGCCTCTATTTGTTCTCCCAGGAACCTGGCCCAGAATGCTGTCATGTGGCTGCCTGGTAGTCATTTAACAAACTGACTTCATATCCAAGGGATTTACAGCTAGAGATGTGCAGGGTCTCACAGCCACATGCTCAGCAGAATTACGATTAGCACACAGATCACTGAGTGCTGCTTTCATATTCTGTTTTTCCATGATACACTGCTTCTCTCTTACAAATGCTTCCAAATGAATATAAATGCACTTTATATGTTAATACAGAACTTTGTACTATTGAAAATATAAGCATATAAAGCAAGCTTTCACTTATCTAGATTTATAAATTGAAAAGGAAGATGCTAACCACAGTATTAGGTGAATACTTAATAATTCTTAGACTGGAAGAATAATTGATATTTAGCTAATAATAATGATTAGGATGGAAGAAATACCATTTCCATGCAACTATACACATATAAGACTACCAGGGAAAATAGATGGGAACAGGAAAAGGGAAAGAAAAGAAGTCTACATGATAGTTATGCAGAGTGAATTGAATTCTGAGTAGAGATGAGAATATCTGGGTAAATAAGACAGAGGAAAGCTATAGGAGCCAGTGATGCCATAAAATGGAAAAATTCTGGTGTTGTAATGAAATGAACTCTTCCGCTTATTTATTTATTTTTTTCTTGCCTTTACATTGTTTCTGTGTGATTCTTAACCTGTCTTGATTCAGGGACTTTTTGAAAATCTAGTTAAATGACAGACTTTCTCCCCAGACAATGCTCCTATATGACAGTGTTCCCAAAGGTCACTAAGTGGTGTGCAAAAATGTAACCTTTGTTTACCTATGGCTGCACTTTGTCTCTATCTCCAGCCTGCATTCGGCCGAATAGAAGGCACCTAATCCAGCTCCTGGCAGTAAGCCATCCCTTCAGTGATGCCTCCATGACTTGAGCTTTAAAATAACAACAGCAACAAGATCCTGACGTGCCCTCCCCTCTTCCTCCTTCTGGGATTACTTCTGAACCCCTGGACTCTGCTTCTTGGTCTGGATCTCCTTCATTCGGCCGAATAGAAGGCACCTAATCCAGCTCCTGGCAGTAAGCCATCCCTTCAGTGATGCCTCCATGACTTGAGCTTTAAAATAACAACAGGAACAAGATCCTGACGTGCCCTCCCCTCTTCCTCCTTCTGGGATTACTTCTGAACCCCTGGACTCTGCTTCTTGGTCTGGATCTCCTTTAAGTAGGTATTCCTGGGATGTATGGATCACATGTTGGGGCTTCGGGTTGCTGCTTTCCTCACTTCATGCTTTTCTGCCAAGGAGCACTGTCCCCATCCTGCTCCACCTGAATGGTCCCTGCTGCTGGTCACTGCTGGGTCATTTAGTCCCTGATTTTCCGTCTCTCAGGTCTCTGCTCTCCTTCCAACCCCTGTCTCCTTGACAGCTTGGAGGCTCTGGATGGGACAGGAGAAATAAGTTGGTCGTAAAGAATTCACCTTCTGGAAATAGGAGAATACATTTAAGTATTTATTTAAAAATATGCAAAGAATAAATGAAAAAGTAATAAAGATGCTTTATAATAGGGGAGAGATAGGAATAGAGTAAAAGAGATGGAGAAGTGAATGAGACTTCTGTGTGTGCATTTTCAATAGTTTGGGCTTTTAAACCATTTTAATACTTGTTCAAAAAATAAAATTCAAAAAGGATGAAACAAGTCAAACCTTAAAATTGTTTACTAACAGAAGCAAACACTAATCCTAATTGTATCTTGAACTGGTAACTATAGAAGGTAACTTCACTGGGCTGTATTTAAACACATATTTGTACTCATGTATAGTTCAAGATAACAAAAGAACTGTAGGAGAATCTTAAACTGTATTTAGTAGTTAGCTCTTGCAATTATTGTAATTCTAAACTATTTTGTGTGTATTTTAGGATAAAATAATTGAATCAATATGTTGATATTGTTGGTAGCCAGGATTTGGTTGCAAAGTGTATGGTGGGATGTAAACAGTTGATGGTTCTTGGGGAGGGATATGGAAGTTTCAGACAATTTTCTTTTAATTTTATGGAGGTTTGAAGTTTTGCAAGACAAAAAGTAAAAAGCCTACACCCTGAGTTAATCTAGGTGTGGTTTATTATTGTCATTTTGCACATCTGGTCGTCGTCGTTGTTGTTTAGTTGCTAAGTTGCGTCCAGCTCTTTGTGAACCCATGAACTGTAGCCCAAGAGGCTCCTCTGTCTGTGGAATTATGCAGGCAAGAATACTGGAGTGGGTTACCATTTCCTCCTCCAGGGGATCTTTCTGAACTAAGGATCGAACCTGCATCCCCTGCATTGGCAGGTGGATTCTTTAAGGCTGAGCCACCAGGGAAGCCCCATTTTGCATGTAGGGAAAGGTTAATATTTAGGTTGGTGCAAAAGTAATTGCGGTTTCTCATAGTTGAACTTTGCCTTTTGATATTGGAATACATTCTTAAATAAATGTCATTTTGTTATACATCATCTTATGCACATTTCTTCATGTCTTTTGCTAATGAATTATTACTTGCTGTTTATTTTGTTGTAGCCATGCGTTCTGGGAAACAAAATCACTCAGAAGGACAATGCAGATAATGGAGTGCAGTTTATTACACCAGCAGGCCCAAGGCAGAGTCTCCTCTTAGCCAAGGACCCAGACCAGTTTTGTGAAAACCTTATATACCCTAAGTGTACGTGCCCAAACCCACCTCCCCAAATTCCCTGAAACTAGCCTGAACAAAGGAAAAGAAAGATACAATCAAAGTTAACCCGTGATTCTTATGCCTTAAGCCTGGGTAGTTAACAGTGGACAGATATCAATAGGCCTGAGGTCATACCCCTATAAACATAATAGAATTTATGGTTCTATTCGGTTATACAGATAATTAGGGTATTCTTTTAGGTGACAGAGAGTCTAGGTATGAGCCCTGGGGCTCTTCCTTCTGGGGAGTCTGGTTTTCCAGTTGGTATGTTGTTTCCATAGATATTGGGCATATAGCTCAAAGTCCACAGTCCAGCCCAAGATGGAGTCCTGCTTTCAAGATGGAGCCTGTTCTGTTTCCTCGTTCAATTTTATATGTATTTTAGACTTTGGAAAGATGTTAGGCATAAAGCAAATTTGAACAATTTTCTTTTTCAAAATGGGTTGTAAAGCAGCAGAGACAACTTGAAGCATCAACAACACATTTGGCCCAGGAACCGCTAATGAATGTATAGTGCAGAGGTGGTTCAAGAAGTTTTGCAAAGGAGAAGAGAGCCTTGAAGATGATGAATGTAGTGGCCAGCCATTGGAAGTTGACGATCAGCTGAGAGCAGTCATCAAAGCTAATCCTCTTACAACAACATGAGAGGTTGCCTAAGAACTCAACGTTGACCATTCTGTGATCATTTGACATTTGAAGCAAACTGGAAAGGTGAAAAAGTTTAAGTAGGTGCCTCCTGAGCTGACCATAAATCAAAAAAGTCATTTTGAAGTGTTGTCTTCTCTTATTCTATGCAACAACAGTGAACCATTGCTTGATTGGATTGTAACATGTGATGAAAATTAGATTTTACATGACAACTGGTAACGACCAGCTCAGTGGTTGAACTGAGGAGAAGCTTCAAAGCACTTCCCAATGCCAAACTTGCACCAAAAAAATGATCACAATCACTGTATGGTGGTCTGCTGCCTGTCTGATCCACTACAGCTTTCTGAATCCCGGCGAAACTATTACGTCTAAGAAGTATGCTCAGCAAATCGATAAGATGCACCAAAATCTGCAGTGCCTGCAATTGGCATTGGTCAACAGAAAGGGCCCAATTATTCCTTGTGATGGTGCCCAACTGCACATCGCACAACCAGCACTTCATAAGTTAAATGGATTGGGCCACAGAGTTTTGCCTCATTTACCATATTCACCTGACCTCTCATCAACTGACTACCACTTCTTCAAGCTTCTTGACAACTTTTTGCAGGAAAATGCTTCCACAATCAGCAGGACACAGGAAATGCTTTCTAAGAGTTCATCGAATCTTGAAGCATGGATTTTTATGCTACAGGAATAGACAAACTTATTTCTCATTGGCAAAAATTTGTTGATTTTAATGAATCCTATTTTGATTAATAAAGATGTGTTTGAGCCTAATTAAAATGATTTAAAATTCAGAGTCTGCTTCCATGTCCTAGCTATTGTAAAAAGTGCTGCAGTGAACATTGGGGCACGTGTATCTCTTTAATTATGATATTCTCAGGGTATATGTACAGTAGTGAGATTGCTGGGTCATATAATAGTTCTATTCCTAATTTTCTAAGGACTCTCCATACTGTTCTTCATAGTGTTTGTATCAATTTACATTCCTCCCAGCAGTGCAGTTTACATTCCAACCCTTTTCTCCACATCACCTCCAGCATTTATTGTTTGTAGATTTTTTTTTAATGATAGCCATTCTGACCCCTGTGAGGTGATACTTCATTGTAGTTTTGATTTGCATTTCTCTAACAATGGGGAAATAGTGGAAACAGTGTCAGACTTCATTTTTGGGGGGCTCCAAAATCACTGCAGATGGTGATTGCAGACATGAAATTAAAAGCTCTGACCCCTGTGAGGTGATACTTCATTGTAGTTTTGATTTGCATTTCTCTAACAATGGGGAAATAGTGGAAACAGTGTCAGACTTCATTTTTGGGGGGCTCCAAAATCACTGCAGATGGTGATTGCAGACATGAAATTAAAAGCCATTTATTCCTTGGAAGAAAAGTTATGACCAACCTAGATAGCATATTCAAAAGCAGAGACATTACTTTGCTGACTAAGGTCTGCCTAGTCAAGGCTATGGTTTTTCCTGTGGTCATGTATGGATGTGAGAGTTGGACTGTGAAGAAGGCTGAGTGCCGAAAAATTGATGCTTTCGAATTGTGGTGTTGGAGAAGACTCTTGACAGTCCCTTGGACTGCAAAGAGATCAACCCTGGGAGTTCTTTGGAGGGACTGATGCTAAAGCTGAAACTCCAGTGCTTTGGCCACCTCATGTGAAGAGTTGACTCATTGGAAAAGACTCTGATGCTGGGAGGGATTGGGGACAGGAGGAGAAGGGGACGACCGAGGATGAGATGGTTAGATGGCATCACTGACTCGATGGACGTGAGTCTGAGTGAACTCTGGGCATTGGTGATGGACAGTGGGGCCTGGCATGCTGTGATTCATGGGACTGCAAAGAGTCGGACACGACTGAGCCACTGAACTGAACTGGACAATAAGTGATGTCAAGCATTTTTCATGTGTTTATTAGCCATTTGTATGTCTTTGGGGAAATGTCAGTTTAGGTCTTCTGCCTATTTTTTGATTGGGTTGTTTGTTTTTCTGCTGTTGAGCTGCATGAACTGCTTGCATGTTTTGAAGATGAATCCTTTTTCAGTTGTTGTGTTCACAGTTATTTTCTCCCATTCTGAGGGTTACCTTTTAATCTTGTTTATTGTTTCCTTTGCTGTGCAAAAGCTTTTAAGTTTAATTAAGTCCTATTTATTTACTTTTGCTTTTATTTCCATTACTATAGAAGGTGGGTCAAAGAGGATCTTGCTGTGATGTATGTTAGCATGTACTGCATATATTTTTGTCTAAAAGCTTTATAGTTTCTGAACTTACATTCAAATCTTTAATTTATTTTGAGTTTATTTTTGTGTATGGTGTTAGAANAAGTCCTATTTATTTACTTTTGCTTTTATTTCCATTACTATAGAAGGTGGGTCAAAGAGGATCTTGCTGTGATGTATGTTAGCATGTACTGCATATATTTTTGTCTAAAAGCTTTATAGTTTCTGAACTTACATTCAAATCTTTAATTTATTTTGAGTTTATTTTTGTGTATGGTGTTAGAAAGTGTTTAGTTTCATTCTTTTACATGTAGCTATCCCGTTTTCCATGCACCACTTATTGAAGAGGCTGTCTTCTCTGTTGTATATTCTTGCCTTCTTTGTCAAAAATACACAGGTGCGTGGGTTTATCTCTGGGCTTTCTATCTTGTTACATTGGTCTATATCTGTTTTTGTGCCAGTACCATACTATTTTAATGACTATAACTTTGTTGTATATTCTGAAGTCAGGAAGGTTGATTCTTCCAGCTCCATTCTTTTTTCTCAACAAATGAATGGATAAAGAAATTGTGGTACATATATACAATGAAATGTTACTCAGATTTAAAAAAAGAATGCACTTGAGTCAGTCTTAATGAGGTGGACAAACCTCAAGGATATTGTACATAGTTGAATAAGTCAGAAAGAGAAAGATAGATGTTGTATATTAACACATGTATATAGACTCTACAAAGATGACATTGATTAACCTGTTTGCAGGCAGCAGTGGAGTCACAGACAGAGAACAGACTTGTCAATACAGTATGGGAGGGAGAGGTTGGGACAAATTGAGAGTAGCATGGAAACATATATATTACCATATGTAAAATAGATAGCCGGTAGGAATTTGTTGTGTGATACAGGGAGCTAAATCTGGTGCTCTGTGATAATCTAGGGGGTGGGATGGGGTGGAAGATGTGAGGGAAGTTCAAGAGGGAGCGAAACTATGTGGTTGATTCATGTTGATATATGGCAGAAGCCAGTACAATAATGTAAAGCATTATCTTCCAATAAAAAATTAAAAAATTCAGTGTTGGGAACTGTAATTACTTTTGCACCAGCCTAATAATGTGAACATAGTAAGCCTCAGAGATGGAGTGGAACTTGGGTACTCTGCCTACACATCTCTTATACATTTTATTAGATTAATGTTTAACCACCTATGGGCCCTGGTAACTTTAGGATCTATTGTAGGAAGTCTGTCCTGCAAATGAATTTGGGATGCAGTGTTGTCTGTAGATTGAACTATACCTGAGAAATATTCTACTAATTGCAATATCAATTCAGCTGTTCTTTTAAAATATTTAAAAGTGAAAGTATTATCTTTCTATTAAAAATGTACATTTAAAGTTTTAATAATTGAAAAGCCAAGACTNAAAAAAAAAAAAAACAACCCACAGTGGGTTGTTCTCCATCTGTCTTGGCCACAGAGTGTGAAAACTGGAGTTATGTTGGGTGAGAAAAGGTTTAAAGGATTGTGAGACCCTTTCATGGCCCTGGCTGAGGCCACCGACTTCTTAATTCTAGTTGCCTTATCTTTCTAAGGTGAACCAAGTCCTGATAGAAAAGTAAGGTGGTGAATAGACAATCCCATTGTAACTGGGTTTTAAAAGTTTATCCTAGTGGGATGTAAACACGCAAGGGTCTAATTTCTTCTTTAGCCAGTGCCTTTGATCTCATTCTGCTGAATCTGGTTTTCTTAGATATTAATGTCTTGGTCAGACCTCACAGCTTCCAGATAAGTTTCAGTTATTAAGTCCAGTCTAATATAAAACTCTAGTCACATCTATTTCCTCTTCTTAGTTCAGGGTTTATCAGTGGCCTGAGGGGGCATGCAGTTGGTGGTGGTGGGCTTGCTATTAAATTCCACTGCCCTCTGCTCTTCCTCCTTTGGTGTGTTGGGCTAGGAAGGAAGGAGATGAAGTGGGAAGAAGATAGAAACAGATGTATGGACACCTGTGTAAACTTTTTATATGGCCCATGGAAAGGACTCCCACTTCATAGTTACTTTCATGGAAGATCTGTGTCTGGCTCAAACTTCTCCCTTGGCCCCCAGCTTCCTTCGCTGTCAATGTATCTGATGGCCATAAGCTTCTGCTGCTTCCTGAAGCTACAGAGAACTCTCTTATTTAGGGTGTGAGCTCACAGCTCAGGCCATGCACTACCTTCCACAGTGTTCTCCTGACATATGAGAAACTCATACATCACTCACACATCACACATCACTCACACACTCAGACAGTACCAGACACCACATCGCTTCCCTTCGCTTCCTTCACTTCTGCCATCCGTGTTCGATTCTCTTGTCAGTTCAGACAGGTTCTGGAGGGTTGAGCAGATTAGCAGGTAACACTAGGGATGAGATGCTAGTCTCTCTTTCTGGTAGACACCCCCAGATCTTGCAAGCAGTCCTTTAGGTGGAGCCGGCACTGGACTTTGGTGGTTGAGTACTCACTTTCCTTCTTCCTTCCCTGGGGAAATGCTTCAGTAGCCTGATGAGACTTCAGAATCAGTCATGTATGAGTCTGTGGATCCTCATCCCCCTCTTGCCCTTGTCCGCCCCCCCCGCCTAGTTTTCTGTTTAAGTCTTTGGAGAGTGTTGTAAGGGATGTTTGGAGCAGCAGAGAGAATATATTCGTCTTTTACAAGATCCTGGAGGGGCTGTCTGACTCCACAGTTGCTTGTACCTTTATTGAAAAACTTTGTGTCCTCAATTTTTGAGGCCTCACTGCCAATTCCAGAATAATAGGAAAGATTCTACTTAGCAACCCTTTACATTATAATATATAGTATCTATTGATCATTTCCTTTATATTGTTTTAAGTTTTTACATATTCTTTTTCACTTAACCCATATGACAATACAATGTGATAGGTTCTGTTATTATTCTCATTAAAACCAACTCTGTGATGGACTTCTGTTACATCTGGTTGGAAAAAATATTTTTAAAAGCCTTCCCATTTTGTAATAATTCCATTGGATTTATGTCTTATTATCCCAATGAGAAAATTAAATGAAAATTTTACTCCTGGAGAAGAATAAATGATTTAGATTCTACCCATCAGATGGCCCTGTGAGAGACTTCAGACAGAATTGAGTTGTGTGGAAGAAAGAGGTATGGTGCTGAGTTTCCATTTTGCAGCAGGCATTCAGGCAAAGTGTCTTAGTCCATTTGGGCTGCTGTAACAAAGTACCATGGACTGGGCAGCTTATAAACAACAGACATTAAATTTCTTGCAGTTTTAGGGGCTGGAAATCCAAGATCAGGGTGCCAGTATGGTCAAGTAAGGCTCTCTTTTAGGTTGCAGGCTTCTCATTGTATCCTCACATGGTAGAAGGGCAAGGGGCCTCTCAGTAACCACTTTCATAAGGGTGTTAATCCCATACATGAGGCAGGACCTTTATAATCTAAGCACCTCCCAAAGATCCCCAGCTCTTAATACCATCACCTTGGGAGTTAGGATTTCAACTCATGAAGTTTGAGCAGGGAACACACATTCAGACAATTGCATTGAGAAAGGCTCTATTACTGGCAGTGATGGTAGCAGCGACCTGATTTAGCCACTTACTGGTGATGGCAGAGGCAGCAGTTTCTTCCTTGGTAGCTTGGTTCTGAGATGTAGCTCTGGGTGTCTCCTCAGGAGCTCAGCTTGGAGTCAGCCTCTTTACTCTTACAGAGATTCTCTGCTTACAGAAAGCTCGCCCTGTCTCTTAAGAAGTAACTTTCTGCTTAAACCCGGTAACACAGGGCTTGTTGACTACAACAAAACATACTGAGCAAGCAACAGCAGAGCCAGTATTCCTTCTATTCTTCATATTTCAAGAGGGAGAAACTGTAGATATTAATGTGCTTTGTACAGACAATTCTTATGAAAGTCTGAAGGTCAGGACTATCCATGGTTATTGTATTTCTCCACAACCCATAGGTGTATCTTACTGTAACAGTGTTCTATTGAAACTAAGATGCTTATGAGGAGAATATTTTAGAAAACATGAAAACCTCCTTTGGCTTCAAAATACATTTAAGATTTTTCTTTTGCATTGATTTGCTGCATATGATTCATCACTTTTGTTTCACTGAAACACAGGATCATGGGATGAAAAATCAGAAAACCTGTTTGAGTTCTGGTACTGCTCTTTATTAGTTACGTGGTCTTAGGCAAGTTTATTAACCACTTTGAGACTCAGTTTCCTCATTATAAAATTGAAAGAATCATAACTAGTATTTTTCATCTCTACAAATTTTCTGGGAATATCAGATAAAAATGTTTTGTAGGTAATGAAAGGCTAAAGTGAATAAGATTATTATTATTATAAGCTATGGCCTTTTGAATAATCTCTATGAGTAGAAAATGGTGGAAAATAAATGGCTCTAAAAACCCAGACTATTAGAAGAGAAAAGGAGAGACCTTTTTAGGAAGGCATAGAGAACATATATGCATTTCTTTGCATGCAAATAACTTTTTTCATCAAATTATGCAAGGCCTCTCTGATCATAAGATAGCAGTTCAGAATCCCAGGAAAGTCAATACATTTCATCTTCGGCTTTGGAAAGGATGACCAATTTTCTCAATGTTTCGTTACCCATGAAAACTTGTTATTCTCCAAATATTATTTGTTTAATCAGTCATTATAAACATAGGCTAAGCTGGTGATTATTGTATTCACTGGACTCTAAGAGGCCACTGTCTTGGGGAAAAGCATTTGTAATGGGAGAACAGGCTGCACTTGCCATGAGACTGCTCTCAGTAGAGAGGGTCAGTTATGAGGAGCTCAGGTGGAGAGATGGCAGAAGCCAATAATATCCTGAGATCTCTGTTCTAATAACTCACTTCATAGTACAGTGGTCCCTCCTTCACCATGGCCTTACTTTCATGGTTTCAGTGACCCACAGTCAGCCATGGTCCAAAATGTTAAATGGAAAATTTCAGAAATAAAACATTTATGAGTTATTAAAATTGGGTAGTGTTCTGAGTAGTGTGATGAAATCTGACACCATCCAGCACCATCCTGCCTTAGTCATTTGGTAGCCCTCTGGGTTATCAGATTGACTGTAAAGATATCTTGTGTTCAAGTAACACTTATTTTACTTAAAACTGGCCCCAAAATACAAGAGTAGGCTGCTGACAATGTGGATTTTCTCTCACTGTGTCTAACTGATGAATTAAACTTTATGTGTACATAGGCAATAAGACATAGTATATGTAGGATTTTGTACTAACCATGACTTCCAACATTCATTTGAGGTCTTGGAACATATCCTTGCAGAGGGTGAAGAAGGACCGCAGTGAACTGACTGTGACTGGATTCCCTGAGAGTATTGGAGAAAGGGCTGATAATTCTATACAACTGATAGGATGCCTAAGTGAAATGACCCATGTGAATATTGGAGTACAGTCAGAGAGAGCTCTGAGGAAGGGAAGTTGGAAATTTGGAGAAATCTTGGGACTTGGAAATAGGATGTGCAGGCAAGGTTTATTAAGATTTCTGGGGTGAAGGAGCTTTCTGGAAATGTGCGTTCTATTTACTAGAAACCCTTCCATAACTAGTACTCGAATTGTGCTTTACAGCATACAAAGAGCTCTTATATACCTCATCTGTTTTCATCCTCCCAAACCATCTGTGAAGAAACCATTTTGTTTCCATATTTCTTATAAAGAAACTGAAGTGAAACTTTCTTGTTTAGTGTGCTTAAGCTCACACATCAAATCAATGGTGGAGATAGACCATGTAACCTCAGCTGGGGCCCATTCCTTATCACCCCAGCTATCTTGCTGATGTATTAGAGATAACAGTGATGACATTATTTATAATTATTATTATTTTTAATATTACAAGATTCTTACTTCAGGCTAAGAAACTAGGGCTTGTAATGTCAGTTTTGAACTCTGCCTTAAAGTTCCAAGGTGAAAAGCTTAGATCCTTTATTGTTTTCAGAGTTGTTGACTAAACAGTGATGTTATTTGAAGCTGTCTGTTATTTGTCAATTAAGTCAACTTATGGAAACAACTCCAAGTTAAAAATGACTCTTGTAATCCCTTTCAATTCTCTCTGAAGAATGATTTCCTGTTTCACATTTGGTTGGCCTGTTTGTTACTGTAAAAATCAAACAGTTTGTGAAAAGCTAGCAATTTTTTAGAAGTTGATTTTTTTTTTTTACTATAATGGAAAAATGCTATTTTCAGAAGGATGAACTTAATTTTCTTGGATTACTAGAGTCCCAAAGAGCCAGTTGTGATAGACATACCAACTACTATCAAGTGAGTGATGCTATAAAAGAAAAGAAAATTTTGGTAAAATGGTAAGAAAGTTAAGCAATTTTAGAAAGAGAAGAATGGAATTTTTTTCCTTAAAGAAACTGATGTAAACTGAGAAAGAAATTAGTTGGCTTCCTCAAGGGAAAAATCACCCCTTGTCATGATGGGCTGTCAGGAAAGGATATCTGTCTTTGAACATATGTGTGTAAATCATGAGAGTACCACTCCCATGGAGAGGGGCAAAATTTTAGGCCTTCAGTTCAGTTCAGTTCAGTCACTGAGTCGTGTCTGACTCTTTGCAACCCCATGAATAGCAGCATGCCAGGCCTCCCTGTCCATCACCAACTCCTGGAGGTCACTCAGACTCGCTTCCATCGGGTCAGTGATGCCATCCAGCCATCTCATCCTCTGTCATCCCCTTCTTCTCCTGCCCCCAATCCCTCCCAACATCAAAGTCTTTTCCAATGAGTCAACTCTTCACATGAGGTGACCAGAGTACTGGAGTTTCAGCTTTAGCATCATTCCTTCCAAAGAAATCCCAGGGTTAATCTCCTTCAGAGGTCATAATGTAATACATATACTTAGCAGTCATTTGTAAGAAAAGTTTTTAACAGGGTTATAATTCAGGGAGGAAAGCAGGGCATAGGACTCTGGACACTTAGGGAGACAGGGTAATAGCATTTCTAGAGTGACAACAAGAACTGTGGGGAGGGGCCTACTTCCTGATCTTTCTGAAGACAGTCTAATATTCCTGCTCACTTTCTTATCTAACAAAGACAGGCTTAATATCCTGCAAACAAATTAAGAGATTAAAATGTATAACCTTTTATATGATTTGAGTTTCTGCTACAGACAGTGTGGCCAGACAGGATGTTTAGCCTAGTTGATTAAAAGCGCTGAGCTAATAAGGCCTGTAAAAATGATCTGTTTGTAGTGAGCTTTGTCTCCTGGAAGAGTCCTGGCTGTCTTTGCCAGATTGTGCAGTAGACACAGTTCATCTTGGGTGTTTCTTCCTCCCACTGCTTCCTCTATCTCTGTGCCCAGAATTTCCCACACTTCCCCTCTCCCTAGTGCTCACTCACGTCCTCTGGTTTCCTAAGACTTCATACCAGTGTCCCTCCCGGATCTGCTCCTGGCTGTGTCTCTGCTGCAGCCCCTGCCTTTCTGCCAAACTTCTGCTTAATCTTACATGTCCTGGCTCTCATGACCCCAACACCCCGTTTCCTGTTAGATGAGAACATCTGATGATACATGCTTTCACAAACCACATTGCTAGTGTTCCTCCAGACATTAGTAGATGTAACTCGAGGGGATATAAAAGAAGCTCCTTGGCAAAATAATTTTGTAAAATTCTGCATTCTATACTACCATCTTAAAGATTCACAATTCTCATTAGCCCATTAAGGCCAAGTGAAGCCTTTCAGAAATAAATCTTTTGCAATGAATCAGTTTGGAAGAGGCTATACAGACTAGGGTGTAAATTTTTATCTTTCCCAGATACTGTATTTGGGCTTCCCTGGTAGCTCAGTGCTAAAGACTCCACCTGCCAATGCAGGAGATGTGGGTTTGATCTCTGGGTTGGGAAGATCCACTGGAGATGGAAATGGCAACCCACTCCAGTGTTGTTGCCTGGAAAATCCCATGGACAGAGGAGCCTGGAGGGCTACAGTCCGTGGGGTCACAAAGTGTGGATCATAACTGAGTAACAGCATACACACACACAGATACTGTATTTACTTTAACATGAATCTGTAGAAAAAAAATGCCTTGATTTTGAGGAATGACTCTAATTTTTGGAGTTTCAGATGCAACAGGGGGTATTGATGGGTGGTATTTGGCACAATTCAAATTATTTTTGTTTACTTTTGGTTACTTTGTGCTCTGCTAAACTAAACCATAGTCTTAAGATAATTTGAGGGAAATTTTGGGTAAGCTTAAGACTCTTGTTTTAGCAATTTCTATGTCCATTTTGTCCAGATATTTTTAAAATTTAAATGATATTCCTTTGAGAAGTAAAATATTCTTTTCCCATCAGTCCACTAATATCAGGACATTCAAAATATGGCTGATATTTGTTCTTCTTTTTTAAATTTGTTTTCTATACGCCCCTTAGGTCAGGAGCAGAGTTCTCTGATAATGTGATCAGATGACTAAATTGCAGTCCTCTTCTATTCAGTCCTCTGCTGAGGAAAATATATCTGCTTACCTGGGAACTGGGGTATTTCGGAAATTATATTTTAAAGTGCTTATATTAAGAAGGTGCTTTCTGGAAAGCCTCAAAATGAGGTCACAGACCTGAAAGACATGTATACTGCCTTAGGAACTGAGGCTGTAAAATGGAATCTGTAGAAAAATGCTGTCGGTTTGGTTTCCTTCCTCCCTTCCTTCTCTCTGTGATCAGAGCCCAAGATCTCTCTGTCTCTATCTGGTGCTGCTCTTGTGTCCTGTAACATAGATGTTTATTAGTTATCTGGTCTAATAGTGTTAAAATTCTAAAAACCTTTTAAATCAAAGCTTTTCATCTTTGACTTTGGTGGTGAAATTACTAATGGTGTTGGAAAATGTATACCCACCAGTTCAACCCATCGAATAGTTGAAATGGGTATGATTGGAAACTTTTCCCTGCTTACATCTTCCCCTTCCCTTATTTTTTGTTAAGTGTGAGTAGAAAAGAATATTTTTAATAAGACATTCTATAAATATAGCATAATAATGTCTGAAATACAGGATTTGTGAAGTTCCACAGAAATTATGTGGACCGTTTTATCAAACATACTTATTCAATCATACACTGAAAGATTCTACTGCTGACTTTGGAAAATTCCAGAGTAAAAACCTGTTTTTGAAACCCCAGTCTCCTTAGGCATTCCACATATGTGTAACTTTAAAAAATTCTTCATCAAAGAAGAAATACTATTGATAGTTTATCTTAACTTTATGTATGTTTATACATATATTTGCTTATTATTTCTATGATTTATATCCCTGTCAAAATAAAATGTGATAATTTTTTCTTCTCAGAATACTAAGTGTTATGCTCATCATTGTCTAGAATTTCTAAGATGTCAAATCATTATTACAATGCTTTCTATATAGTCAAATTATTTTAATTAAGGAACTAAGTCTCATTTTTGAACAGAAAGCAATTCTCATTCCCATCATCTCCATCAGCAGATGGAATTCCTAGTCTATCAAGAGAAACTTTCATTTTGATTCTGGGCATAATTTCTTTGATGATGTTGACTATACTATTTCTCCTACTTACTTGACTGGGCTTGACCAAGGATGGTCTCAGAAAAGAGCTGGACAAAGAAGTTGTAAAGGAAATTGTAAAGGAAATCAGTTCTGAATATTCACTGGAAGGACTGATGTTGAAGCTGAAGCTCCAATACTTTGGCCATCTGATGCAAAGAGCCAACTCATTGAAAAAGACCTTGATGCTGGGAAAGATTGAGGGCAGGAGGAAAAGGGGGCAACAGAGGATGAGATGGTTGGTCTTCTATTCTTCATATTTCAAGAGGGAGAAACTGTAGATATTAATGTGCTTTGTACAGACAATTCTTATGAAAGTCTGAAGGTCAGGACTATCCATGGTTATTGTATTTCTCCACAACCCATAGGTGTATCTTACTGTAACAGTGTTCTATTGAAACTAAGATGCTTATGAGGAGAATATTTTAGAAAACATGAAAACCTCCTTTGGCTTCAAAATACATTTAAGATTTTTCTTTTGCATTGATTTGCTGCATATGATTCATCACTTTTGTTTCACTGAAACACAGGATCATGGGATGAAAAATCAGAAAACCTGTTTGAGTTCTGGTACTGCTCTTTATTAGTTACGTGGTCTTAGGCAAGTTTATTAACCACTTTGAGACTCAGTTTCCTCATTATAAAATTGAAAGAATCATAACTAGTATTTTTCATCTCTACAAATTTTCTGGGAATATCAGATAAAAATGTTTTGTAGGTAATGAAAGGCTAAAGTGAATAAGATTATTATTATTATAAGCTATGGCCTTTTGAATAATCTCTATGAGTAGAAAATGGTGGAAAATAAATGGCTCTAAAAACCCAGACTATTAGAAGAGAAAAGGAGAGACCTTTTTAGGAAGGCATAGAGAACATATATGCATTTCTTTGCATGCAAATAACTTTTTTCATCAAATTATGCAAGGCCTCTCTGATCATAAGATAGCAGTTCAGAATCCCAGGAAAGTCAATACATTTCATCTTCGGCTTTGGAAAGGATGACCGATTTTCTCAATGTTTCGTTACCCATGAAAACTTGTTATTCTCCAAATATTATTTGTTTAATCAGTCATTATAAACATAGGCTAAGCTGGTGATTATTGTATTCACTGGACTCTAAGAGGCCACTGTCTTGGGGAAAAGCATTTGTAATGGGAGAACAGGCTGCACTTGCCATGAGACTGCTCTCAGTAGAGAGGGTCAGTTATGAGGAGCTCAGGTGGAGAGATGGCAGAAGCCAATAATATCCTGAGATCTCTGTTCTAATAACTCACTTCATAGTACAGTGGTCCCTCCTTCACCATGGCTTTACTTTCATGGTTTCAGTGACCCACAGTCAGCCATGGTCCAAAATGTTAAATGGAAAATTTCAGAAATAAAACATTTATGAGTTATTAAAATTGGGTAGTGTTCTGAGTAGTGTGATGAAATCTGACACCATCCAGCACCATCCTGCCTTAGTCATTTGGTAGCCCTCTGGGTTATCAGATTGACTGTAAAGATATCTTGTGTTCAAGTAACACTTATTTTACTTAAAACTGGCCCCAAAATACAAGAGTAGGCTGCTGACAATGTGGATTTTCTCTCACTGTGTCTAACTGATGAATTAAACTTTATGTGTACATAGGCAATAAGACATAGTATATGTAGGATTTTGTACTAACCATGACTTCCAACATTCATTTGAGGTCTTGGAACATATCCTTGCAGAGGGTGAAGAAGGACCGCAGTGAACTGACTGTGACTGGATTCCCTGAGAGTATTGGAGAAAGGGCTGATAATTCTATACAACTGATAGGATGCCTAAGTGAAATGACCCATGTGAATATTGGAGTACAGTCAGAGAGAGCTCTGAGGAAGGGAAGTTGGAAATTTGGAGAAATCTTGGGACTTGGAAATAGGATGTGCAGGCAAGGTTTATTAAGATTTCTGGGGTGAAGGAGCTTTCTGGAAATGTGCGTTCTATTTACTAGAAACCCTTCCATAACTAGTACTCGAATTGTGCTTTACAGCATACAAAGAGCTCTTATATACCTCATCTGTTTTCATCCTCCCAAACCATCTGTGAAGAAACCATTTTGTTTCCATATTTCTTATAAAGAAACTGAAGTGAAACTTTCTTGTTTAGTGTGCTTAAGCTCACACATCAAATCAATGGTGGAGATAGACCATGTAACCTCAGCTGGGGCCCATTCCTTATCACCCCAGCTATCTTGCTGATGTATTAGAGATAACAGTGATGACATTATTTATAATTATTATTATTTTTAATATTACAAGATTCTTACTTCAGGCTAAGAAACTAGGGCTTGTAATGTCAGTTTTGAACTCTGCCTTAAAGTTCCAAGGTGAAAAGCTTAGATCCTTTATTGTTTTCAGAGTTGTTGACTAAACAGTGATGTTATTTGAAGCTGTCTGTTATTTGTCAATTAAGTCAACTTATGGAAACAACTCCAAGTTAAAAATGACTCTTGTAATCCCTTTCAATTCTCTCTGAAGAATGATTTCCTATTTCACATTTGGTTGGCCTGTTTGTTACTGTAAAAATCAAACAGTTTGTGAAAAGCTAGCAATTTTTTAGAAGTTGATTTTTTTTTTTTACTATAATGGAAAAATGCTATTTTCAGAAGGATGAACTTAATTTTCTTGGATTACTAGAGTCCCAAAGAGCCAGTTGTGATAGACATACCAACTACTATCAAGTGAGTGATGCTATAAAAGAAAAGAAAATTTTGGTAAAATGGTAAGAAAGTTAAGCAATTTTAGAAAGAGAAGAATGGAATTTTTTTCCTTAAAGAAACTGATGTAAACTGAGAAAGAAATTAGTTGGCTTCCTCAAGGGAAAAATCACCCCTTGTCATGATGGGCTGTCAGGAAAGGATATCTGTCTTTGAACATATGTGTGTAAATCATGAGAGTACCACTCCCATGGAGAGGGGCAAAATTTTAGGCCTTCAGTTCAGTTCAGTTCAGTCACTGAGTCGTGTCTGACTCTTTGCAACCCCATGAATAGCAGCATGCCAGGCCTCCCTGTCCATCACCAACTCCTGGAGGTCACTCAGACTCGCTTCCATCGGGTCAGTGATGCCATCCAGCCATCTCATCCTCTGTCATCCCCTTCTTCTCCTGCCCCCAATCCCTCCCAACATCAAAGTCTTTTCCAATGAGTCAACTCTTCACATGAGGTGACCAGAGTACTGGAGTTTCAGCTTTAGCATCATTCCTTCCAAAGAAATCCCAGGGTTAATCTCCTTCAGAGGTCATAATGTAATACATATACTTAGCAGTCATTTGTAAGAAAAGTTTTTAACAGGGTTATAATTCAGGGAGGAAAGCAGGGCATAGGACTCTGGACACTTAGGGAGACAGGGTAATAGCATTTCTAGAGTGACAACAAGAACTGTGGGGAGGGGCCTACTTCCTGATCTTTCTGAAGACAGTCTAATATTCCTGCTCACTTTCTTATCTAACAAAGACAGGCTTAATATCCTGCAAACAAATTAAGAGATTAAAATGTATAACCTTTTATATGATTTGAGTTTCTGCTACAGACAGTGTGGCCAGACAGGATGTTTAGCCTAGTTGATTAAAAGCGCTGAGCTAATAAGGCCTGTAAAAATGATCTGTTTGTAGTGAGCTTTGTCTCCTGGAAGAGTCCTGGCTGTCTTTGCCAGATTGTGCAGTAGACACAGTTCATCTTGGGTGTTTCTTCCTCCCACTGCTTCCTCTATCTCTGTGCCCAGAATTTCCCACACTTCCCCTCTCCCTAGTGCTCACTCACGTCCTCTGGTTTCCTAAGACTTCATACCAGTGTCCCTCCCGGATCTGCTCCTGGCTGTGTCTCTGCTGCAGCCCCTGCCTTTCTGCCAAACTTCTGCTTAATCTTACATGTCCTGGCTCTCATGACCCCAACACCCCGTTTCCTGTTAGATGAGAACATCTGATGATACATGCTTTCACAAACCACATTGCTAGTGTTCCTCCAGACATTAGTAGATGTAACTCGAGGGGATATAAAAGAAGCTCCTTGGCAAAATAATTTTGTAAAATTCTGCATTCTATACTACCATCTTAAAGATTCACAATTCTCATTAGCCCATTAAGGCCTAGTGAAGCTTTTCAGAAATAAATCTTTTGCAATGAATCAGTTTGGAAGAGGCTATACAGACTAGGGTGTAAATTTTTATCTTTCCCAGATACTGTATTTGGGCTTCCCTGGTAGCTCAGTGCTAAAGACTCCACCTGCCAATGCAGGAGATGTGGGTTTGATCTCTGGGTTGGGAAGATCCACTGGAGATGGAAATGGCAACCCACTCCAGTGTTGTTGCCTGGAAAATCCCATGGACAGAGGAGCCTGGAGGGCTACAGTCCGTGGGGTCACAAAGTGTGGATCATAACTGAGTAACAGCATACACACACACAGATACTGTATTTACTTTAACATGAATCTGTAGAAAAAAAATGCCTTGATTTTGAGGAATGACTCTAATTTTTGGAGTTTCAGATGCAACAGGGGGTATTGATGGGTGGTATTTGGCACAATTCAAATTATTTTTGTTTACTTTTGGTTACTTTGTGCTCTGCTAAACTAAACCATAGTCTTAAGATAATTTGAGGGAAATTTTGGGTAAGCTTAAGACTCTTGTTTTAGCAATTTCTATGTCCATTTTGTCCAGATATTTTTTAAAATTTAAATGATATTCCTTTGAGAAGTAAAATATTCTTTTCCCATCAGTCCACTAATATCAGGACATTCAAAATATGGCTGATATTTGTTCTTCTTTTTTAAATTTGTTTTCTATACGCCCCTTAGGTCAGGAGCAGAGTTCTCTGATAATGTGATCAGATGACTAAATTGCAGTCCTCTTCTATTCAGTCCTCTGCTGAGGAAAATATATCTGCTTACCTGGGAACTGGGGTATTTCGGAAATTATATTTTAAAGTGCTTATATTAAGAAGGTGCTTTCTGGAAAGCCTCAAAATGAGGTCACAGACCTGAAAGACATGTATACTGCCTTAGGAACTGAGGCTGTAAAATGGAATCTGTAGAAAAATGCTGTCGGTTTGGTTTCCTTCCTCCCTTCCTTCTCTCTGTGATCAGAGCCCAAGATCTCTCTGT
Source organism: Oreotragus oreotragus (assembly GCA_006410675.1). NCBI lineage: Eukaryota > Metazoa > Chordata > Mammalia > Artiodactyla > Bovidae > Oreotragus > Oreotragus oreotragus. The sequence continues at coordinate 22,425 of SJYX01024318.1, read as the reverse complement.
CTCTATCTGGTGCTGCTCTTGTGTCCTGTAACATAGATGTTTATTAGTTATCTGGTCTAATAGTGTTAAAATTCTAAAAACCTTTTAAATCAAAGCTTTTCATCTTTGACTTTGGTGGTGAAATTACTAATGGTGTTGGAAAATGTATACCCACCAGTTCAACCCATCGAATAGTTGAAATGGGTATGATTGGAAACTTTTCCCTGCTTACATCTTCCCCTTCCCTTATTTTTTGTTAAGTGTGAGTAGAAAAGAATATTTTTAATAAGACATTCTATAAATATAGCATAATAATGTCTGAAATACAGGATTTGTGAAGTTCCACAGAAATTATGTGGACCGTTTTATCAAACATACTTATTCAATCATACACTGAAAGATTCTACTGCTGACTTTGGAAAATTCCAGAGTAAAAACCTGTTTTTGAAACCCCAGTCTCCTTAGGCATTCCACATATGTGTAACTTTAAAAAATTCTTCATCAAAGAAGAAATACTATTGATAGTTTATCTTAACTTTATGTATGTTTATACATATATTTGCTTATTATTTCTATGATTTATATCCCTGTCAAAATAAAATGTGATAATTTTTTCTTCTCAGAATACTAAGTGTTATGCTCATCATTGTCTAGAATTTCTAAGATGTCAAATCATTATTACAATGCTTTCTATATAGTCAAATTATTTTAATTAAGGAACTAAGTCTCATTTTTGAACAGAAAGCAATTCTCATTCCCATCATCTCCATCAGCAGATGGAATTCCTAGTCTATCAAGAGAAACTTTCATTTTGATTCTGGGCATAATTTCTTTGATGATGTTGACTATACTATTTCTCCTACTTACTTGACTGGGCTTGACCAAGGATGGTCTCAGAAAAGAGCTGGACAAAGAAGTTGTAAAGGAAATTGTAAAGGAAATCAGTTCTGAATATTCACTGGAAGGACTGATGTTGAAGCTGAAGCTCCAATACTTTGGCCATCTGATGCAAAGAGCCAACTCATTGAAAAAGACCTTGATGCTGGGAAAGATTGAGGGCAGGAGGAAAAGGGGGCAACAGAGGATGAGATGGTTGGATAGCATCACTGACTCAATGGACATGAGTTTGAGCAAACTCTGGGAGTTGGTGATGGACAGGGAGGACTGGCGATCTCAAAGAGTTGGATGTAACTGAGCTGAAAAGAAGTTGTGGTACATATATACAATAGAATATCACTCAGTCATAAAAGAAATGAATTTGAGTGAGTTGTAGTGAGGTGGATGAACCTATAACCCATTACACAGAGTGAAGTAAATCAGAAAGAGAAAAATAGATATCATATATTAATAAATATATATGGAATCTAGAAAAATGGTACTGATGAACCTATTTGCAGGGCAGGAATAGAGATTTAGACACAGAGAACAGACTTATAGACACAGTAGGGGCAGGAGAGGATGGGACGAACTGGTTTAGTTGCTCAGTTGTGTCTGATACTAAGATAAGTTGAAGTTTATGAATAAGCTTATTTATTTTTTATTGACTATGGTTACATCATGGAGGAAGCCAGTAGATCTGCACTAACCCTAGTAGTTCATTACCTCCTCTAGTGTGTTAGTCACTCAGTTGTGTCTGACTCTTTGCAACCCCATGGACTGTAACTCATCTCCTCCATCAGTGGAATTTTCCAGGCAAGAATACTGGAGTGGGTAGCTATTTCCTTCTCCAGGGCATCTTCCTGACCCAGGGATCGAACCCAGGTTTTCCACATTGGAGGCAGACTCTTTACCATTTGAACCACCAGGGAAGCCCTGCTATACTTAATAAAATTACCTTAATTTGTAATGCAGGGTCACCCTGGGATTCCATCCTTTGTGGGCAGATCTGTCTTAAATTTCTTTCTACAGCTTCCCTTGAAATAGAATGGGTAATGAGTTTTTCTACCCCTATTTACTGGTTGGTTATTTTTCTAATGGGACTTCCCTGGTGGCTCAGATGGTAAAGCGTCTGTCTACAATGCGGGAGACCTGGGTTCAATCCCTGGGTTGGGAAGATCCCCTGGAGAAGGAAATGGCAATCCACTCCAGTACTATTGCCTGGAAAATCCCATGGACAGAGGAGCCTGTTAGGTGGAATGGGCAATGAGTTTTTCTACCCCTATTTATTGGTTAGTTATGTTTCTAATGGTTTTTCTAATGTAATATGACTAGGATTATGTGGGGGACTTCCCTGGTGGCATTATGTGGGTGTTCCCCAGATGGGGGCAATGGAGAGCACTGCTTGTGGATATAATCTCTGCAGGATATTATGCTTTATTTAGATGGACTTCATCTCTGTTTATCTCACTCTAGCAGATAAAAACAATGTAAACTGTCTTCTAGAACCTTCTCTTTTTCTTGCCTATGTTCCTCAAAGTGTCCATGGAATTAATCATCTTAACACATTCTGTTTTTACTAGCCTAATACTTTTCTCTTCCTCAGTTGCATAGATTTTCTTTTAAAAATTACCGCTCAATAAGTTATTCGGTCCCATCACTTCATGGGAAATAGATAGATGGGGAAACAGTGGAAACAGTGTCAGACTTTATATTTTGGGGCTCCAAAATCACTGCAGATGGTGACTGCAGCCATGAAATTAAAAGATGCTTACTCCTTGGAAGAAAAGTTATGACCAACCTGGATAGTATATTCAAAAGCAGAGACATTACTTTGCTGACTAAGGTCCATCTAGTCAAGACTATGGTTTTTTCTGTGGTCATGTATGGATGTGAAAGTTGGACTGTGAAGAAAGCTGAGCGCCAGAGAATTGATGCTTTTGAACTGTGGTGTTGGAGAAGACTCTTGAGAGTCCCTTGGGCTGCAAGGAGATCCAACCAGTCCATTCTGAAGGAGATCAACCCTGGGATTTCTTTGGAAGGAATGATGCTAAAGCTGAAACTTCAGTACTTTGGCCACCTCATGCAAAGAGTTGACTCATTGGAAAAGACTCTGATGCTGGGAGGGATTGAGGGCAGGAGGAGAAGGGGATGACCGAGGATGAGATGGCTGGGTGGCATCATGGACTCGATGGACGTGAGTCTGAGTGAACTCCAAGAGATGGTGATGGACAGGGAGGCCTGGTGTGATGCGATTCATGGGGTCTCAAAGAGTCGGACATGACTGAGCGACTGAACTGAACTGAAGCTATTAGAGAAAAACAATTATCAAGTAAAATGGTTTTCCAGTTTTGAACCAAAGACCTCTACAGAGACCACTGAAGAGTTTTATGATATTAAACACGTTTGAGAGCGAAATTGTGCGTATCATATCTCTTGCTTGGCGATTCACCATATAAAATATTGCATTAAGACTTGAGGAAGTCTTACTGTGTAGAAACCTGCTTAATTTTGTTCCATCTTGCATTTGTTGTTGTTCAGTCGCTAAGCCATGTCCAGCTCTGTGTAAACCCATGGACAGCAGTACACCAGGCTTCCCTGCCCTTCACCATCTCCCAGAATTTGCTCAAACTCACGTCCACTGAGTGAGTGATGCCACCCAACTATTTCATCCTCTGTCTCCCCCTTCTCTTCCTGCTCTCAATCTTTCCAAGCACCAGGGTCTTTTCCAATGAGTTGGCTGTTTGCATCAGGTGATCAAATTATTGGAGCATTAGCTTCAGCATCAGTCTTTCCAATGAATATTTAGGGATGATTCCTTCTAGGACTGACTGACTTGATCTCCTTTCCGTCCAAGGACCTCTCAAGAATCTTCTTCAGCACCACAGTTTGAAAGCATCAGTTCTTTAGAAATCAGCCTTCTTTGTGGTCCAACTCTCACATCTGTACATGAATACTGGAAAAACTTTGACTATATGGCACTTTGTCAACTATGTGATGTCTCTGCTTTTTTTCCCCTGTTTTTAAAAATTTAATTAATTTATTTTTTATTGAAGGATAATTGCTTTACAGAATTTTTCTGTTTCTCTCCATCTCTGCTTTTTAATGTGTTGTTTGTCACAGTTTTTCTTCCAAGGATTAAGTGTCTTTTAATTTCATGAGTACAGTCACCAGCTGCAGTTATTTTGGAGCCCAAGAAAATAAAGTCTGTTACTATGCCCATTTTTCTCCCATCTATTTGCCATGAAGTGATGCAACCAGATGCCATGATCTTAGTTTTTGAATGGTGAGTCAGCTTTTCACTCTCCTCTTTCATCTTCATTAAGAGGCACTTTAGTTTTTTTGCTTTCTGCTATAATGGAGGTGTCATCTGCACATCTGAGGTTATTGATATTTCTCCCAGCAATCTTGATTTCAGCTTGTGCTTCAGCCAGCCTAACATTTCACGTGATGTACTCTACATATAAGTTAAATAAGCAGGGTGACAATATATAGCCTTGATATACTCCTTTCCCGATTAGGAACCAGTCTGTTGTTTCATGTACAGTTGTAATTGTTGCTTCTTGACCTGAATACATGTTTCTCAGGAGGCAGATAAAGTGGTCTGATATTCCCAACTCTTTCAGAATTTTCCACAGTTTGTTGTGATCCACACAGTCAAAAACTTTAGCATAGTCAATAAAGTAGAGGTAGATGGCTTTTTTTTTTTTTTTTAAATTCTCTTGCTTTTTCTATGATCCAGCTGATATTGGCAATTTGATCTTTGGTTCCCTTGACTTTTCTAACTCCAACTTGTACATCTGGAAGTTTTCAATTCATGTACTGTTGAAGCCTAGCTTGAAGGATTTTGAAAATTACTTTGCTAGCATGTGAAATGAGTGCAATTATGTGGTAGTCTGAACATTCTTGGCAGAGTAGAACCAAGTGCACTCATCTTCTCCTGTGAGAACTCCAAAATTACAATTTGTTGCTGAACAACTGTCAACAGGAGAATGTTGGATCCCACCAAAAAGATACCCATGTCCAAGGGCAAAGGAGAAGCCCAAGCAAGATGGTATAAGAGGTGAAATCACATTTAGAATCAAAACCCATACCTGCCAGAGATGCTCAGAAGGCTCAAATGAAACTTGTGTGCACCAGTACCCAGAGATCTCACAGAGACTGAGCCAAAACTGTGTTTGAGTGTCTCCTGCAGAGGTATGGGTCAGCAGTGACCTGCCGAAGGGGCAGAGGCTCTAGGTGCAGTAGACCTGGGGCTGGCATAAGCCCTCTTGGAGGAAGTCACCATTGTCCCGCCATAGAGCCACCAGAACTTACACAGGACTGGGGAAACAGACTCTTGGAGGGCACAAACAAAAGGTCCTTGTGTGCACCAGGACAGAGAAAAAAGGAGCAGTGATCCCACAAGAGATTGCCATACTTGCCTGTGAGTGTCCAGGAGTTTCCAGCAGAGGTGTGGGTCAGTGGTGGCTTGCTGCAGGGTTGGGGGCACTAAGTGTAGCAGTGTGTACATGGGACCTTTTGAAGGAGGTCACCATTATCTTCATTACCTCCACCATAGTTTGGCCTCAGGTGTGTCTCAGCTGGTAAAGAATCTACCTGCAATTTGGGAGACCTGGGTTCGATCCCTTGGTTGGGAAGATCCCCCGGAGAAGGGAAAAGCTATCCACTCCAGTATCCTGGCCTGGAGAATTCCATGGCTGTATAGTCCGTGGGGTTGCAAAGAGTCGGACACAACTGAGCCACTTTCACTTTCAAACAACAGGGAGGAAACACAGTCCTGCCCATGAACAGAAAATTGGGTTAAAGATTTACTAAACATGGACCCACCCATCAGAACAAGACTCAGTTCCCCCTCAGTCATTCTCTCTGATCAGGAAGTTTCCATAAGCCACTTATCCTTATCTATCAAAAGGCAGACAGAATGAAAACCACAGTCACAGAAGACTAACCAAACTGATCACAGGGACTACAGCTTTGTCAAACTCAATGAAACTATGAGCCATGCTGTGTAGGGCCACCCAAGATGGACAGGTCATGGTAGAGAATTCTGACAAAACGTGGTCCATTGGAGAAGGGAATGGAAAACCACTTCAGTATTCTTGCCTTGAGAACCCCATGAACAGTATGAAAAGGCAAAAAGATAGGACACTGAAAGATGAACTCTCCAGGTTGGTAGGAGCCCAATATGCTACTGGATATCAGTGGAGAAATAACTCCAGAAAGAATGAAGAGAAGGACTCAAAGTGAAAACAACACCTAGTTGTGGATGTGACTGGTGATGGAAGTAAAGTGCAATGCTGTAAAGAGCAATATTGCATAGGAAACTGTGTTAGGTTCATAAATCAAGGCAAATTGGAAGTGATCAAATAGGAGATGGCAAGAGTGAACATCGACATTTTAGGAATCAGTGAACTAAAATGGACAGGAATGGGTAAATTTAACTCAGATGACCATTATATCTACTACTGGTCATGGTGGAGAGGTCTGACAGAATGTGGTCCACTGGAGAAGGGAATGGCAAACCACTTCAGTATTCTTGCCTTGAGAACCCCATGAACAGTATGAAAAGGCAAAAAGATAGGACACTGAAAGATGAACTCTCCAGGTTGGTAGGAGCCCAATATGCTACTGGATATCAGTGGAGAAATAACTCCAGAAAGAATGAAGAGAAGGACTCAAAGTGAAAACAACACCTAGTTGTGGATGTGACTGGTGATGGAAGTAAAGTGCAATGCTGTAAAGAGCAATATTGCATAGGAAACTGTGTTAGGTTCATAAATCAAGGCAAATTGGAAGTGATCAAATAGGAGATGGCAAGAGTGAACATCGACATTTTAGGAATCAGTGAACTAAAATGGACAGGAATGGGTAAATTTAACTCAGATGACCATTATATCTACTACTGTGGGCAAGAATCTCTTAGAAGAAATGGAGCAGCCATTATAGTCAACAAAACAGTCTGAAATGCAGTACTTGGATGCAATCTCAAAAATGACAGAATGATCTCTGTTTGTTTCCAAGGCAAACCATTCAATATCACAGTAATACAAGTCTGTGCCCCAACCAGTAATGCTGAAGAAGCTGAAGTTCAAAGGTTCTAAGAAGACCTACAAGACCTTCTAGAATGAACACCCCCAAAAGATGTCCTTTTCATTATAGGGGACTGGAATGCAAAAGTAGAAAGTCAAGAGACACCTGGAGTAACAGGTAAATTTGGTCTTGGAATACAAAATAAAGCAGAACAAGGCTAACAGGATTTTTCCAAGAGAACACATTGGTCATAGCAAACACCCTCTTCTAACAACACAGGAAAAAACACATGGATATCACCAGATGATCAATATTGAAGTCAGATTGATTATATTCTTTGCAGCCAAAGATGGAGAAGCTCTATACTGTCAGCAAAAACAAGATTGGGAGCTGACTGTGGCTCAGATCAAGAACTCCTTATTGGAAAATTCAGATTTAAATTGAAGAAAGTAGAGAAAACCACTAGACCATTCAGGTATAACCTAAATCAAATCTCTTATGATTATACCGTGGAAATGACAAATAGATTCAAGGGATTAGATTTGATAGATTGCCTGAAAAACTATGGATGGAGGTTCATGACATTGTACAGGAGGCAGTGATCAAGAATATCCCCAAGAAAAAGAAATGCAAAACAGCAAAATGGTTGTCTGACAAGGCTTTACAAATAGCTGAGAAAAGAAGAGAAGCTAACGGCAAAGGAGAAAAGGAAAGATATACCCATTTGAATACAGAGATCCAAAGAATAGCAAGGAGCGATAAGAAAGCTTTCCTCAGTGATCAGTGGAAAGAAATAGTGGAAAACAATAGAATGGGAAAGACTAGAGATCACTTCAAGAAAATTCCAGATACAAAGGGAACATTTCATGCAAAGATGGGCATAATAAAGGACAGAAATGGTATGGACCTAACAGAAGCAGACGATATTAAGAAGAGGTGGCAAGAATACACAGAACTATACAAAACAGAGCTTCATGACCCAGGTAACCATGATGGTGTAATCACCTACCTAGAGCCAGACATCATGGATGCAAAGTCAAGTGGACATCACTCTGAACAAAGCTAGTGGAGGTGATAGAATTCCAGTTGAGCTATTTCAAATCCTAAAAGATGGTGCTCTGAATGTGCTATACTGAATATGCCAGAAAATTTGGAAAACTCAGCAGTGGCCACAGGACTGGAAAAGGTCAGCTTTCATTCCAATCCCAAAGAAAGGCAATGCCAAAGAATGCTCAAACTGCCACACAATTGCACTCATCTCACAAGCTGGCAAAGTAATGTTCATAATTCTCCAAGCCAGGCTTCAATAGTAGTTGAACTGTGAACTTCCAGATGTTCAAGCTGAATTTAGAAAAGGCAGAAGAACCAGAGATTAAATTTAGAATATCTTTTGGATCATCAAAAAAGCAAGAGAGTTCCAGAAAAACATCTACTTCTGCCTTATTGAATATGCGACAGGCTTTGACTTTGTGGATCACAACAAACTGTGTGAAATTTTGAAAGAGATGGGAATACCAGAACATCTGACTTGCCTCCTGAGAAATCTGTATGCAGGTCAAGAAGCAACAGTTAGAACTGGACATGGAACAACAGACTGTTTTCTGATCAGGAAAGGAGTACATCGAGGGTGTATATTGTCACCCTGCTAATTTAACTTATATGCAGAGTACATCACACGAAGTGTCAGGCTGGATGAAGCACAAGCTGAAATCAAAATTGCCAGGAGAAATATCAATAATCTCAGATATGCAGATGACACCACCTAACTTATGTCAGAAAGTGAAGAAGAACTGAAGAGCCTCTTGGTGAAAGTGAGAGGAGAATAAAAAAGTTGGTAAAACTCAGCATTCAGATTACTAAGATCATGGCTTCTGGTTTCATCATTTCATGCAAATACATGGAGAAACAATGAAAATAGTGAGAGACTTTATTCTTTTGGTCTCCAAAGTTACTGGAGATGGTGACTGCAGCCATGAAATTAAAAGATGCTTGCTCCCTGGAAGAAAAGCTATCACCTAACCTTGACAGCAGATTGAAAAGCAGAGACATTACTTTGCCAACAAAGTTCCATCTAGTCAGAGCTATGGTTTTTCCAGTAGTCCTGTACTGATGGGAGAGTTGGATTATAAAGAAAGCTGAACACAGAAAAAATGATGCTTTTGAACTGTGGTGTTGGAGAAGACTCTTGAGAGTCCGTTGGACTGCAAGGAGATCCAACCAATCTATCCTAAAGGAAATCAGTCCTGAATATTCATTGGAAGGACTACTGCTGGAGCTGAAACTCCAATCCTGGCAACCTTATGTGAAGAACTGACTGACTAGAAAAGACCCTGATGCTAGGAAAGATTGAAGGCTGAAGGAGAAGAGAATGACAGAGGATGAGATGTTTGGATGGCATCACTGACTCGATAGACATGAGTTTGAGTAAGCTCTGGGAGTTGGTGATGGACAGGGAAGCCTGGCATGCTGCAGTCCATGGGGTCACAAATAGTCAGACATGACTGAGTGACTGAAGTGAACTGAACTTGAACGTTCTTTGGCATTGTCCTTCTTTTGGATTGGAATGAGAATGGACCTTTTCCAGTCCCGTGGCCACTGGCTGATGTTCCAAATTTGCTGGCTTACTGAGTGCAGCACTTTAATAGCATCATCTTTTAGGATTTGATAAAGCTCAACTGGAATTCCATCATTTCCACTAGTTTTGTTTGTCATAATGCTTCCTAAGGCCAACTTGATTTAACATTCCAGGGTGTCAGGCTCTACTTGAATCAGCACACCATTGTGGTTATCTGGGTCATTAAGACTTTTTTGTACAGTTCTTATGTGTAACCTTGCCACCTCTTCTTTATCTTTTCTGCTTCTGTTAGGTCCTTACAGTTTCTGTTCTTTATTGTGCCCATCTTTGCATGAAATGTTCCCTTGGTATGTCTAATTTTCTTGAAGAAAAATCAGGCATTTACAAAACCTATTTGAGCACCAACCTGTTTTTTAACACGACCTCCTATTAACATCACAGGCAACAACATTCCATGAAACAAGTAGAGGGGGGTTATTTTTCTATTATCTGTTATCAGAGTTAGTTTTGGGATTAGATAAAATAGTTCCGCCACCTACTATCTGTGCTATTTGAGTTGCTTTAGCACTTCTATGCCTCAGTTTTCCTTTCCATAAAATGAGGTTTACATTACTGACTACCCAAGGTTGACATATAGACTAATCAGGGTTCTCTAGAGAATGGATGGGATGGAATGTGCACGTCTCCCTTTGTGAGTACACATGGTGAGACAGATCAAGACAGACAGAGGAAAACAGAGAGAGAAAAACAGAGAGGAAAACAGAGAGACAGAGAAAAACAGAGAGACACAGACAGAGAGACCAATATATTTGTTATAAGGAATAGACTCGTGAAGTTATGGGGGTTGACATACCCTAAGATCGAGAGTCAGCAAGCTTGAGACCCAGGAGAACTGATGTGTAGTTCTAGTCCAGAAGTTGACAGGCTTGAGATCCAGAAAGAACCAATGTTTCACTTTGAGTCCTAAGACTAGAAAAGACTAATGTCCCAGATCAGAGTAGCAGGCAAGAGGAATTCCTTTTAACTCAACCTTTTTACTCAATTCAGGTCTTCAATTATTTGGGTGATGTTCACCCACATTACGGAGGTCAGTCTGTTTTCCTCAATCTACTAATTCAGATTCTCATCTTATGCAGAAACACCCTGATAGCTACACCAAAAATTATGTTTGGTCAAAATTCTGGGTATCCTATGGCTAAGTTGCTACATAAAATTAATTATGACAACCATCTAATGAGAAAATATGGGTAAGTGCTTTCCACAGTACCTAAAACAGAGTCATAAATAGGAGATGGTGTATATTATAATCATGGTCATCAACATCAGTGTCTTTGCCATTGTTATCTTAAATATCATTGAGTTTCTTTCTGTGTTATTTTTTATAGAGCTGAATATAGTTTCTCTTGTCATCTTTCCCAATTCAAAGAAGAAATCCTCGGCTAATGTGAGAAAAAATGTAGATCAAACCAGTTCATCCTAAAGGAAATCAGTCCTGAATATTCATTGGAAGGACTGATGCTGAGGCTGAAACTCCAATGCTTTGGCCACCTAATTTGAAGAACTGACTTATTGTAAAAGACCCTGATGTTGGGAAAGATTGAAGGCAGGAGGAGAAGGGTGTGACAGAGGACAAGCTGGTATCACCAACTCGATGGACATGAGTTTGAGCAAGCTCCAGGAGTTGGTGATGGACAGGGAAGCCTGGTGTGCTGCAGTCCATTGGGTCATGAAGAATTGACATGACTGAGTGAGTGAACTGACTCTTCTCTTTTGCCACTTGACTGGAAAGTTCTGAAGCTCATTTTATATAGCTCTTTAGAGATTTTCCAGTGAGATAGAGTGCCCATTGCTCATAGGAGTAACTAGACCAAGAACCCGTCTTTAAATTAGCTTTCCTTCCTTCCTAATTCCCAGTCCCAACTACTATTCCTTGACATCATTTTGTAAAATGCACTCCATTTGCAAACTTCAGGCTGTTTCCTTTTGGAAACCGAGCTAAGAAAAATAGCAAATTGTCAGAAGAATTAATAAGTGAGGTTTCTCGCTAGTTAGAGTCACTACAATAGAATGCAGCAAATTTTATAGTACAGCATGCTAAATGACTACAGAATATTGTTGTTTAGTCGCTAAGTCGTGTCTGAGTCTTTGTGACCCATGGAGGTTGACTCTCCTGGAATTTGCTCAAACTCGTGTCCATTGAGTTGGTGATGCCATCCAACCATCTCATTCTCTGTCATCCTTTTCTCCTCCTGCCCTCAATCTTTCTCAGTATCAAGGTCTTTTCCAATGAGTCAGCTCATTGCATCAGATGACCACAGTATTAGAGCTTCAGCATCAGGCCTCCCAGTGAATATTCAGTTACTTTCCTTTAGGGTTGACTGGTTGGATCTCCTTGCTGTCCAAGGGACTCTCAAGAGTCTTCTCTAGCATCATAATTCAAAAGCATCAATTCTTTGGTGGTCAGATTCTTTATGGCCCAGCTCTCACATCTGTACATGATTCCTGGAAAAGCCATAGATTTGACTATATAGAGTATCAAGAAAATAATTTTTCAAGTAACATTCCACCTAAGAATTATGTTTTTCTAATAAAAGTGCTGCACTCCATATGCCAGCAAATTTGGAAAACTCAGCAGTGGCCACAGGACTGGTTTCATTCCAATCACAAAGAAAGGCAATGCCAAAGAATGCTCAAACTACTGCACAATTTCACTCATCTCACATGCTAGTAAAGTAATGCTCAAAATTCTCCAAGCCAGGCTTCAGCAATACGTGAACCATGAACTTCCAAATGTTCAAGCTGATTTTAGAAAAGGCAGAGGAACCAGAGATCAAATTGCCAACATCTGCTGGATTATTTGGAGAAGGCAATGGCACCCTACTCCAGTACTCTTGCCTGGAAAATCGATGGACGGAGGAGCCTGGTAGGCTGCAGTCCATGGGGTTGCAAAGATCGGACACAACTGAGTGACTTCACTTTCACTTTTTACTTTCATGCATTGGAGAAGGAAATGGCAACCCACTCCAGAGTTCTTGTTTGGAGAATCCCAGGGATGGGGAAGCCTGGTGGGCTGCCATCTATGGGATCACACAGAGTCAGACACGACTGAAGTGACTTAGCAGCAGCAGCAAGCAGCTGGATCATCGAAAAAGCAAGAGAGTTCCAGAAAAAACATCTATTTCTGCTTTATTGACTATGCCAAAGCCTTTGACTGTGTGGATCACAAGAAACTGTGGAAAATTCTGAAAGAGATGGGAATACCAGACCACCTGACCTGCCTCTTGAGAAACCTATATGCAGGTCAGGAAGCAACAGTTAGAACTGGACATGGAACAACAGACTGGTTCCAAATAGGAAAAGGAGTATGTCAAGGCTGTATATTGTCACCCTGCTTATTTAACTTCTATGCAGAGTACATCATGAGAAACACTGGG
>SJYX01024316.1:24069-49190 GCA_006410675.1 Oreotragus oreotragus | reverse complement strand
TATTGTTTTTGCTTTGGCTCCATCCCTTCATTCTTTCTGGAGTGATTTCTCCACTGATCTCCAGTAGCATATTGGGTACCTACTGACCTGGGGAGTTCCTCTTTCAGTATCCTATTATTTTGCCTTTCATATTGTTCATGGGGTTCTCAAGGCAAGCATACTGAAGTGGTTTGCCATTCCCTTCTCCAGTGGACCACATTCTGTCAGACCTCTCCACCATGATCCGCCCATCTTGGGTTGCCCTGCGGGCATGGCTTAGTTTCATTGAGTTAGACAAGGCTGTGGTCCTAGTGTGATTAGATTGACTAGTTTTCTGTGAGAATGGTTTCAGTGTGTCTGCCCTCTGATGCCCTCTTGCAACACCTACCATCTTACTTGGGTTTCTCTTACCCTGGGCGTGGGGTATCTCTTCACAGCTGCTCCAGCAAAGCACAGCCGCTGCTCCTTACCTTGGATGAAGGGTATCTCCTCACCACTGCCCTTCCTGAACTTCAACGTGGGATAGCTCCTCTAGGCCCTCCTGTGCCAGCACAGCCACCATTCCTTGGACATAGGTTGCTCTTCCTGGCCGCCCCTCCTGACTTCCCAGAAATTATTCATCGTATAGATGAAATTTTTTACCCTCCTACATTCCAATATGTGCCATTTAAGGACTGGAGGATGGAATCAAGACCTTCCTTAATGTGACCCTTAACTGTGCATCTCAGAATGGAGCAGATTCTCAGCAGGGGAAAAACTACATGCTGTGAGAAACATGGCCTATAAAGTGGTCACCACGAAAGAGCAATCACTAAGGGGGCACGGTGGGGAGATTCAGTAGTACATTGAGGTCCACACTCCTAAGAACAGGTTGCTCACCAGTACTCTTTGTGTGTTTCTTCTTAACTATACCAACAGCTTATTTTTCATTTTTTTAAAAATTGTGTTATTGGAGTATAATTTCTTTACAATGCTGTACAACAAAGTGAATCAAGTGTATGTATACATATATCCCCTCCCTCTTGAACCTCCCTCTCATCCCACCCTCTCACCTCTCTCTGCTCAGAGAACCAGTCTGAGCAACCCATGCTATTGTATGGCAGCTTCCCACTAGCTATCTATTTCACACATGGTAGTGTATATATGTCAGTGCTACTCTCCTATTGTGTTTCCCCTCTCCTTCCCCTCTGTGTCCACATGTCTGTTCTCCACGTCTGCATCTCTAAATATCTCTGCTGCAATTGCTGCCTATGCCTTTGTTGCAACAAAGATTCTGATTCTCAAAGTTATAGGAAAAAAATTACCTAACATACTCCTGAGGCACAACAAAGGGGTTAGTTCACACACAGTATAAGCTAAGGGTCCTTAAATCCTATAAATCAACCATTTCATGAAGGAGGTCTCTAGCCAGAGGATAATGATTTGAGGTTCTTTGGAAGAAGAAATTTATGAATATGAGTTGGTTAGCCCACTCCTACAAAAGTATACCCATTGACCCAAAAAAGGGAAAAAAGAAAAAAAAAATCTGAGTAGCTGGACAGGAAATAATAACAACAAAAAACTGAAGGAAAGGTCCACAATATGACCCAATTTAAAACACAAAGTTTCCTAAAAGAATTAATACACCACACAAGACAAAAAGGTACCACTGGCTTTGTGTCTCTGTAATACAGGTTCTGAACTATCTTTAACATCTGATGAGATGCAGTAATTGGCAAACATTTGCAGCCTTAATCAATATGGGGGCTCAAATTATACTTTGACATTCCATTAAATTTAATCAAGGTGCTTCCTACAATATTACAGGACTTCTTAAATGTAAAATAGATAAAGTGAGATGCCTTATCCTAACCATTAGAACTATTGCCTGGCCTAAATTTCCCATCGACATATCACTCCTTACCCTATCATATTCCACAGTGAGCATGGACACTCTGACACAATGAGTAATAAAATTAAATTAAGTCTTAGGCACCTATAAATTGGTTTGACAAAATGAGATCCTATGGGCCATCTCTCTTGTTAAAAGAATTATGGACCAATCTAAATTAAAAGAGGGTCTTCAAGGGTTGAACTCTATTATGTCAGAGCTATCTAGAGAAGGGAGACCCTAAACCTGCAATCTTCCTAACACAACTACCTATTATGCCTTGGACCATGGACACAGCATCCTAAAAACCTAGTACATCTATTGAGGCTTCTTTGCTACAAGATGGAGCCAAATCTGAACCCTCTGTTCCACCTGTGACCTCCTCTGTCTTAGGTCCCTTTCCAGATGGCTTGGTACTTGATGAGACTGCTCCCCTCTCTCAGATCCCTTGACACCTGGGAAGCCCCCTGCAATATATTGGGTGAAGAGCAATTGAAGATCACTCACTTTGTGGACAATATCATCACCACCAACATGATGGAACCCAGTAAAATGTTGCTGATCTTCATCCCCTAAGCATAACATCCCTGATAAATGATGGCACCCAAGGGTTAGCACCACTAGTCAAAATTTACTAGTTTCACTAGTCCAGCCATTCAGCACTGTACACAACTGGCCAACAATAAACATCATCTTTACCATGTTATTTTTTTTTCTACAAACTGTTGAGCTGTTACTAATGGTCTGGCATCTGGTCTTGCCAAAGGCCAAGGCTTCCCACTTTGAGCTAAAAACCTGAAAACTTCTTGCCTCACAAATACCAAAATATAAATCAACATGCCAATCCTTCACAGTTTAGAAAGTCACAATACACTTTAGCTAATAAAGATTCCAAAAACTCCTGCTATGAACCACATTTACTTAACATAAGAAAATATATAAGCTCAACAAACTTATTGAAAGCTGAACTTATATTTGAATAACATTCATTAATATGTAAATAATTTATATATATTAGAAGATATACATTTCAATCTTAATAATACATAAGAGCTTCAGATTGAATTAAATACCTCTGCACTTGGTAAGTGACTTGATTTAAGGGGAAAACCACATGCTGAAGGAAAGAAGAAAGCTGACTGGTTTTTCTATCTCCTTCCCTAAGCATATGAACTTGCCCTCTTCCCTTCCCATTGTGAACAACCTCTGTCACATATAAAGTGGGTGTTGAATGGAAGCCTAAAAATGAGTTAAAATCTCTACCTCTTCATATATGATTTTATTGTAATAATTAAATGAATTTTGATTTTCAAGTTCTTATTCTCTAGCCTACTGACAAAAGATCTTATTCTGAAAGCCAGCAGGGAGGGCTAACATGGTGTTTACAGATTTCAATATTTCAAAATGTGTCATTATTCTAGGAAAAATAGTAGTGTTTACCAAGTACATTTTTCGGAGGGGAGTGCCCTTTGTTAGCACACTCAATAGATAAAATAGCTATTTTCTATTTTGTCTTCTATATCTATATTCTACCCTCCTATTCCTGCGTGTACAAGCAGTAGAAATTCAAGCTAATTAGGTATGGGCTCTGATTAATAGCTCTTGTGGTTAAGAAGTTCAGCATCTTATTGGTTTGGGGTTAAAATCTAGGTAATATCTTTTCTTCATATTGTTTTAGGCAGCTGTTTGTGTGAACCTTGGCTTTGGCTCTTTAAAATCAGCTTACATCAGGTAAGAATCAGCAATAGGCATAAACTCCATCAGTGTGAAAAAACTCCTAGATGCAGGTCCTGTGGGATGCACTCAGCTGACATGCTATGCTCTTCAACTCTGATGACACTCATTATATTTGTTACTCATCACATTTGTTCAGTTTATAGTGTTTGGATACTGCCATTACCCTAGAGAATATCTTAAGACATAGATGTATTTTCCTTCATGATGATAAAAGAAATATAATCTCCACATACCCAGCACACTTCTCATTAAAAAGCAGTTTGTCCTTGAAGTGAGCATGATATTATTCTTTTTCATAAACACATCTATTTTAAGCCATGGCCGATAGCTGTGTCTCTCATCTTGCTATTATATATTCATCCAAGGTAAAGCTTTTCTCTCCACTTGAATAAAGACAAATATCTTTTCATATGTAGTTGGCAGCTATCTGACATTAAAAAAACAATCATAGCTAGTTACCTGTGGCTGGTGAATTATTGAATTAGGTCATCCTGGAAGCTGAATTTCTACTGAGAGAGGACCGGAAGGGGGAGGTGACTGGAACTTTCCTTTGTGCTGTTACAGCCAGGTTAAGGGCAGGGTTCTAACTGTTCCCAAACAGTGATGGCTTTGGACTGGCTTGAGTAGAGACTATGCTAATCTTGTGGGTCCTTTGGGAACATTTGGTGCCAAGGGAGGATAGAGAGCCTCCATGCTTAACACAAATCTGAGAGGGTTTTTCATTTAATATGATTCATTAACTTTGATTCATTCATCAAATTTGGATACCTACTCTGTCCCACGCACTGTTCCAACTGTTGAAGATGAAGCAGCAAGCAAAACCAATTCTAGTCTATAGGTTTTGTAAAGCTGGTATCCCAGTTAGGGAGACAGAAAATTAACACCAAGGAAATTAAATCTGAAGTCCAGTGCAACTAAAATTACCTGTTCCTGTCCCTTCACACCTAGTAAAAGAAAAGAAGCTATTTTAGGAGAAGAGCAGGTTACTTCTTTTTATTCTCATTCTGCTTTTTTCTCTCCTTCTCTTTCTTTTTTCCCCCTCCCACTAATTTTTTGCAGGGTAGAACAATAATACTTAGATTTAAGAGAATTTGGGGGCTCTACACAGGATTTTCAAACCATTTTGCCATTAAATAATATTTATATATCATGCATATATAGTCAAGCACTGTAAATTATTAGCTAGCTTGTTCTGGGTACTTAATATATTTAGAAATTTTTGAGTGTCTTAAATATCTTATTTTGTAAGCACTATAGCCTTAACCTGGGTCCCATTATTACTTCCATTTTAAAGATAAGGAACCTCAACTTAAAAGAGGTAATATCCAGTGCATTCAGTTAATAAGTGATAGAACCAGTCCATGAATCTGGCATCAGAGTTTGCATTTCTGACACTGCCTTGCTATGCACCATGACCATGATATTTTTAAAAGATGTCCAATGCAGGATGCAGGATGCTTGGGGCTGGTGTATGGGGATGATCTGGAGGGAAGATGTGGGGTGGGAGGTGGGAGGGGGGTTCATGTTTGGGAGTTCGTGTAAAAAAATAAATAAATACAAAAAATAATAATAAATAAAAATAAAAATAAAAATCATTAGGAAAAAAAATAAATAAAAGATATATATGTTTATTACTGAAAAGAAAACTTGCATAAGGACATAACATCTGGGTACAGTTATTTTTATGAAGAATTCACCTGACTCAGTTCAGTTCAGTTCAGTTGCCCAGTCGTGTCCGACTCTGCAACCCCATGGCCTGCAGCATGCCAGGCCTTCTTGTCCATTACTAACTCCTGGAGTTTACTCAAACTTATGTCCATGGAGTCAGTGATGTTACCCAATCATTTCATCCTCTGTTGTCCCTTTCTCCTCCTGCCTTCAATCTTTCCCAGCATCATGGTCTTTTCAAATGAGTCAGGTCTTCGCATCAGGTGGCCAAAGTACTGGAGTTTCAGCTTTAGCATCAGTCCTTCCAATGAACACCCAAGACTGATCTCCTTTAGAATGGACTGGTTGGATTTCCTTGAAGTCCAAGGAACTCTCAAGAGTCTTCTTCAACACCACAGTTCAAAAGCATCAATTCTTTGGTGCTCAGCTTTCTTCACAGCCCAACTCTCACATCCATACATGACCACTAGAAAAACCATAGCCTTGACTAGACAGACCTTTGCTGGCAAAGTAATGTCTCTGCTTTTCAATATGCTCTCTAGGTTGGTCATAACTTTCCTTCCAAGGAGTAAGCGTCTTTTAATTTCATGGCTGCAGTCACCATCTGCAGTGATTTTGGAGCCCCCAAAAATAAAGTCTGACATGGTTTCCACTGTTTCCCCATCTATTTCCCATGAAGTGATGGGACCGGATGGCATGATCTTAGTTTTCTGAATGCTAAGCTTTAAGCCAACTTTTTCACTCTCCTCTTTCACTTTCATCAAGAGGCTTTTTAGCTCCTCTTCACTTTCTGCCATAAGGGTTGTATCATCTGCACATCTGAGGTGATTGATATTTCTGTCTGCAATCTTGATTCCAGCTTGTGCTTCTTCCAGCCCAGCGTTTCTCATGATGTATTCTGCATATAAGTTAAATAAGCAGGGTGACAATATACAGCCTTGACNGCCTTGACTAGACAGACCTTTGCTGGCAAAGTAATGTCTCTGCTTTTCAATATGCTCTCTAGGTTGGTCATAACTTTCCTTCCAAGGAGTAAGCGTCTTTTAATTTCATGGCTGCAGTCACCATCTGCAGTGATTTTGGAGCCCCCAAAAATAAAGTCTGACATGGTTTCCACTGTTTCCCCATCTATTTCCCATGAAGTGATGGGACCGGATGCCATAGTCTTAGTTTTCTGAATGCTAAGCTTTAAGCCAACTTTTTCACTCTCCTCTTTCACTTTCATCAAGAGGCTTTTTAGCTCCTCTTCACTTTCTGCCATAAGGGTTGTATCATCTGCACATCTGAGGTGATTGATATTTCTGTCTGCAATCTTGATTCCAGCTTGTGCTTCTTCCAGCCCAGCGTTTCTCATGATGTATTCTGCATATAAGTTAAATAAGCAGGGTGACAATATACAGCCTTGACATACTCCTTTTCTTATTTGGAACCAGTCTGTTGTTCCATGTCCAGTTCTAACTGTTGCTTCCTGACCTGCATATAGGTTGTTTCAAAAGAATGAAAATCAAATAAAGATGTATAATCATGAACACTTATTACTGATCCTAACTTTCCTCTGTGAAGCTTCCGAGGGTTCAGTGAGGGTGCTTCAGGGCACAAGCTCTATTTTTTCTGTCTTTTAAAGGTTCTATTTTAATATGTTCCATATACCCATCTCTGTAGATACTTTAGTATTTTGCACTTAAGATTTTCTGAACATTGTTGTATCTGTTCCCAAAAGCCAATAAAATGTTAAATTGAGAATAAGTGTAAACAAGTACTGCACTTTAGCCCATCAACTTTTGGATGGGATTTAGAGTGAAAAGGCAAATTCTCTAAGGACAAATGACAAACAGTAACTTTCAACCAGATTAATATAGGTCTATAAGTGTTACCTTAAACCAACGTAGCTCTCCTATGGAAACAAGCAATGCTTGGTGGCTTCTGGGAAATATCTTCTAATACTATTTTTTCTTTAATCCAAGAAATGAAATTTAAAATAATGTGCTTTTATTTTCCTCCCTCTCTGACTAACATAAGTAATAATAATTAAGAGAAATTCTTTTAGACTCCAGCAGGCACTAAGTACACTGTATCATCATCATTCCTTTCCAGCCTATGTGTTCATACTCATAGGACAATTTTAAAATTTTACTTTAAAGGCTTTTAAAAACACTATTAGAACTGTATCATCTTGAGGTCAATTTAAGTTCAAACAATGGTGTGTCTTTTCAAGTGTAAAGTTTGCCCTGTGGAGGGTGACTTCACTAGAAACCCCAGCCCTGCCTCACCGTCTCTCTCTGAATAAGGATAATCAACAATTAGGATAACCAGACTTAGCTAATGAGAAGACAGGATGCCCAGTTAAATTTTAATTTCAAGTAAGCAGCAAATCATTTTTTAGTATAAGTATTACCCAACAGGGCTTTCCTGGTAGCTCAGCTGGTAAAGAATCTGCTGGCAATGTAGGAGACCCCAGTTCGATTCCTGGATTGGGAGGATCCCCTGGAGAAGGGATAGGCTACTCACTCCAGTGTTCTTGGGCTTCCATGGTGTCTCAGTTGGTAAAGAATCTGCCTGCCAATGCAGGAGGTGTAAGAGGTTTGGATTAGATCCCTGGATGGGGAAGATTCCCTGGAGGAGGGCATGGCAACCTACTCCAGTATTCTTGCCTGGAGAATCACATGGACAGAGGATCCTGGCGGGGTATAGTCCATGGGGTTGCAAAGAGTCGGACACGACTGAACACCTAAGCACAGCACAGCATGATAACTATTGCAAGAGACATAGTTACACTGAAAAAGTATACGTAGCTAATCTGAAATTCAAATTTTAACTTGGAAATTGTATTTTACCAGCAACCCTACCAATAATGTGTAAGTACATCATAAAGTACTCAACATTAGGGGATGCATGTCCTAACATATTTCCTGAGAAAAGGCTAGAAATGTGAACATTACATAAACTGTAAGACGTTAAGGCCAGAAACAGAAATATCTCTTTACATTCATGCATACCTCTCAGAATAGAGATGATATAGGAGGAAGCTGTTTTGCTATTGAATTAGGTGACACAGTGGTAAAGAATCTGCCTGCCAATGCAGGAGGAGCAAGAGACGCAGATTTGATCCCTGGGTCAGCAACCCTCTACAGTATCTTTGCCTGGAAAATCCCATGGACAGAGGAGCTTGGTGGGCTATATATAGTCCATGGGATCACAAAGAGTTGGACACAACTGAGCACACACACACACAGCTTGTGAACATTAAACTAAATTCTTACAGCAAAGGGGAAAAATCACTTTTTGTATTAACTCATAAATCTTCCAAAATCTGGTTGAGAAAGTCAGTTCTCTGTACCCTGCCTCCCCTCAACCATTTAGATTCTAGTAACACTGGTCATAATCTTGAGCTGATTTTATAAGAAACACAATACGGACAAAGAAACCTAAACAAATTAAACAAATCTATTCTTTCACTGAACAATGGACTTTAGTTTTGCCCTAAGTAGGAATTATACTTCATTATTATTAAATATGTCAGCAATATATTCCCTCCAAAAAGCAAAAATGTTTCCTCTTATTTTTCCATCTTACTCAAAGTCCCTTACCGCTTATTTTATGAGTCACAGGAGGCCTAATTGCTGCTTTTCATTGTTACAAATTTGGAAACACAAGGTAGCATTTTGCTAAATAGATTTTGTACATGTAGAGTTGTTAAGCATTTAACACAGAAAGACATGCACACACATACACATGTGCACATTGAGGAAAAAACATTCCTGGCATGATTCTTCTCTTGTAAGTAATGCTCAGAAGTAGAACTAACAAGGCTTTATGAAGGGAGCCATCCAAGTTCCTGCTCCTACTAGCTTCATGCTCTTTCACATTGAATGGCATAGTTGACAAGCTGACTTATTATTCTGTCTTCCTTTCCTCTCTCTCACATAACTCTCAGTTTTTAGAAGCATATTAATAAATGTAATACAGAGAAAAATTATGAGATGGAAGTTGGGGTGAGTGTCTTGAAACTTCTTGCTTACTCCTTTTCCTTACTCAGTCGGGTTTTCGGGTCATAATCAATTTTCACTCTATCATTCATGTGCTAAACTTTCTTTTTGGATTTGGGGAGAACTAAGAGGCTGTCTTGGGAAAACTGAATAAAGCAGTTGCAGAGAATAGCTGAACTTGAGGACCTGGGATTTTGGAAATTATTTATCAAAGCAGGGTTTTGTATAATACATTCTCAGACTGATTTGAGAGGAGGATTATGAGACTTAAATGTGATAAGACATGTGAAATACTACACTATAAACATGGTAGCCATAAAATGCTTTATAAATTCTAGATATTATTAAGGGCAAGTCCATCCCTCTTGTATATGAAGTTCTGTAAATTCTGCAAGGGGAAAGAGAAGGGACACAAACTGTTTAGGAGAGATCTTAACTTCAACAGCAAATTTACAAAGAACATCTTGTACAATCTCACGGGATCAGCAGCAATGCTAAAGAATCAAAAATTGTGGCCCAGATGAGAGTGTATAGTAAAAAAGGAATGTGAATTTGATGAGGCTTTCCCTCCTTCCTATCTGGTATATCTCTAGACAGCACTGCTTGAAAGAGTACTTTGTCATAAATGAGGCAAATAATCCTCCTGGCCTTTCCAAAACAAAGTTGGCTTTGGAATTTCCTGAACAGATCACCTTAAGGAAATGGCAGCATCTCTATAAGTGGTCAGGCTTGTGAATTTTCAAGGTGATGAACACTGAGAGCCACAACTCAAGTTTCTGTATCTTCTCTTTCCCTCTTCCCTTAGAGCCACATCCCAGCTACCTGATAGTCAACAACAACAACAAAAAAAATCCACTGTGTCACTTGAAAACACTGTTGCATTTAGGCAATCACATCAGCCACCTTCCTTTGAGTTTCAGACCTCAGCAAAACTGGAGTATGCTTTCTATTCACTGTCAATCCTCATTCCTTCCATCACCATCTTTGTTCCCCTGGGATTCCTGAATGCAAAATCTTCATGTTGCCTAGAACCCACTGCTGGAGGTACCACTTTGGTCTCTTCCCGTTACATCCCTGCAATAGCAAGCTGTACCATTGTCCTTCACTTACTACCAGTTATCATGTATTTTATTCCTTTGGATATGCAACAGAACTGTTTTGTACCAAATTCTGAAATAGTAATAAGAGGTGATTTGGGATGGTACAGAATATAATAAGAAAAGTTAAAGCAAGTGTTCTCTAAGTAGTAATATACAAGTGACATATACAATTTTTATGCTTTATAATTCATTCAACAGCTCTGTGGGATACTGAGTTTATTCACATTTCATAGGTGATAAAATATGAGGCTGTCAAGAATTAAACAACTTCCCCAGACCAATATTTTTTAAAATTAGTAGACTAGGAATTTAAGTCCAGTGTGCTTGAATCCAAAGTCTGAGCTATTAGCCATATCTTCATTTTAGGTAACCTGTGAATCACTTGGGAATTTTCAAAGATGTAAACATGAGGACTAACTCCTTACAGAAAAGAAAGGCAAACGACTTCACTGTTCTTGCCTGGAGAGCCCTATGAACAGTATGAAAAGAACATATGCTACTGGAGAAGAGTGGAGAAACATCTCCAGAAAGAATGAAGAGGCTGAGCCAAAGCAAAAACAGTGCCCAGTTGTGGATGTGACTGGTGATGGAAGTAAAGACCAATGCTACAAAGAACAATATTGCATAGGAACATGGAATGTTAGGTCCATGAATCAAGGAAAATTGGAAGTGGTCAAATAGGAGATGGCAAGCGTGAACACGGACATTTTAGGAATCAGTGAATGAAAATGGACCCAAATGGGTGAATTTAATTCAGATGACCATTATATCTACTACNATATTGCATAGGAACATGGAATGTTAGGTCCATGAATCAAGGAAAATTGGAAGTGGTCAAATAGGAGATGGCAAGCGTGAACACGGACATTTTAGGAATCAGTGAATGAAAATGGACCCAAATGGGTGAATTTAATTCAGATGACCATTATATCTACTACTGTGTGCAAGAATTCCTTAGAAGAAATGGAGTAGCCCACATCAAGAAAAGAGTCTGAAATGCAGTACTTCGGTGCAGTCTCATAAACAAACAAAATGATCTCCGTTCTCTTTCAAGGCAAACCATTCAACATCACAGTAATCCAACCACTATGCCCCAACCACTAATGCCAAAGAAGCTGAAGTTGAATGGCTCTTTGAGGACTTCTAAGACCTTCTAGAACTAACACACACACACACAAAATGTCCTTTTCATCATAGGGGACTGAAATGAAAAAGTAGGAAGTCAAGAGATCAGTTCAGTTCAGTCACTAAGTCATGTCCAACTCTTTGCAACCCCATGGATTGCAGCATGCCAGGCTTCCCTGTGCATCACCAACTCCCAGAGCTTGCTCAAACTCATGTCTATTGAGTCAGTGATGCCATCCAATCATCTTATCCTAGATCGTCCCCTTTTCCTCCTGCCTTCAGTCTTTCTCAGCATCAGGGTCTTTACTAATGAGTCAGTTCTTAGCATCAGGTGGCCAAAGTATTGGAGTTTCAGCTTCAGCATCAGTCTTTCCAATGAATATTCAGAACTGAGTTCCATTAGGATGAACTGGTTGGAACTCCTCGCAGTCAAAAGGACTCTCAAGAGTCTTCTCCAACACCACAGTTCAAAAGCACCAATTCTTCGATGCTCAGCTTTCCTTATGGTCCAGCTCTCACATCCATACATGACTACTGGATAAACCATAGCTTTGACTAGACAGAACTTTGTTGGCAAAGTGATGTCTCTGCTTTTCAATATGCTATCTAGGTTGGTCATAGCTTTTCTTCCAAGGAGCAAGCGTCTTTAATTGCATCGCGACATTCACCATCTGCAGTGATTTTGGAGCCCCAGAAAATAAAGTCTGTCACTGTTTCCATTGTTTCCCCATCTATTTGCCATGAAGTGATGGGACTGGATACCATGATTCTTTCTTGAATGTTGAGTTTTAAGCCAACTTTTTCACTCTCTTCTTTCACTTTCAAGAGGCCCTTTAGTTCTTTGCTTTCTGCCATAAGAGTGGTGTAATCTGCATAACTGAGGTTATTGATATTTCTCTCAGCAATCTTGATTCCAGCTTGGCTACATCCAGCCAAGCATTTCAAATGATGTACTCTGCATATAAGTTAAATAAAAGAGTGACAATATATAGTCTTGACATATTCCATTCCCAATTTGGAACCAGTCTATTATTCCATGTCCAGTTCTAACTCTTGCTTCTTGACCTGCACACAGATTTCTCAGGAGGCAGGCCAGGTAGTCTCGTGTTCCCATCTCTTGAAGAATTTTCCACAGTTTGTTGTGATCTACACATCTAAAGGAGTTGGTGTAGTCAATAAAGCATAAGTAGATCTATTTCTGGAACTCTTTTGCTTTTTCTATGATCCAATGGATGTTGGCAATTGGATCTCTACTTTCTCTGCCTTTTCTAAATCCAAATTGTACATCTGGAAGTTCACAGTTCATGTACTATTGAAGCCTGGCTTAGAGAACTTTGAGCATTACTTTACTAGTGTGGGAGATGAGTACAATTGTGTGGTAGTTTGAACATTCTTTGGTATTGCCTAACTTTGGGATTGGAATGAAAACTGACCTTTTCCAGTCCTGTTGCCAATGCTGAGTTTTCAAAGTTGCTGGCATGTTGTATTGTTCATGTACTATTGAAGCCTGGCTTAGAGAACTTTGAGCATTACTTTACTAGTGTGGGAGATGAGTACAATTGTGTGGTAGTTTGAACATTCTTTGGTATTGCCTATCTTTGGGATTGGAATGAAAACTGACCTTTTCCAGTCCTGTTGCCAATGCTGAGTTTTCAAAGTTGCTGGCATGTTGTATGCAGCACTTTAACAGCATCATCTTTTAAGATTTGAAATAGCTCAACTGGAATTCTATCACCTCCACTAGCTTTGTTCATAGCGATGCTTCCTAAGGCCCACTTGACTTCACACTCCAGGATGTCTAGCTCTAAGTGAGTGATCACACCATCATGTTTATCTGGGTGATGAAGATCTTTTTTGTATAGTTCTGTGTATTGTTGCCACCTCTTCTTAATATCCTCTGCTTCTGTTAGGTCCATGTCATTTCTGTCCTTTACTGTGCCCATCTTTGCATGAAATGTTCCCTTGGTATCTCTACTTTTCTTAAAGAGCTCTCTAGTTTTTCCCATTCTATTGTTTTCCTCTATTTCTTTGCATCGATCACTTAGGAAGGCTTTCTTATCTCTCTGTGCTATTCTTTGGAAATCTGCATTCAAATGGGTATATCTTTCCTTTTCCCCTTTGCCTTTAACTTTTCTTTTCTCAGCTATTTGTAAGGTCTCCTCAGACAAACATTTTGCCTTTTTGCATTTCTTTTTCTTGGGAATGGTTTTGATCACCTCCTGTACATGAACCTACATCCATAGTTCTTCATGGGTCATGGTGGAGAGTTCTGACAAACCATGGTCCACTGGAAAAGGGAATGGAAAACCACTTCAGTATTCTTGCATTGAGAACTCCATGAACAGTATGAAAAGTTCATAGTTACCTGGAGTCATAGGCAAGTTTAGCCTTGAAGTACAAAATGAAACTGGGCAATGGCTAACACAAGAGAATGCACTGATCATAGCAAACACTCACTTCCAAGAACACAAGAGACAACTCTACACATAGACATCATCATATGGTTAATATCAAAATCAGATTGATTATATTCCCTGCAGCCAAAGATGGAGAAGCTCTATATAGTCAGCAAAAATAAGAGCAGGAGCTGACTGTTGCTCAGATCATGAGCTCCTTATTGCCAAATTCAAACTTAAACTGAAGAAAGTAGGGAAAATCACTAGACCATTTGAGTATGACCCAAATAAAATCACTTACTATTATACAGTAGAAGTGACAAACACATTCAAGGGATTAGATCTGATGGATAGAGTGCCTGAAGAAATATGGACAGAGGTTCATAGCATTGTAAAGGAGGCTGAGATCAAAACTATCCCCAAGAAGAAGAAATGCAAAAAGGCAAAATGGTTGTCTGAGGAGGCCTTACAAATAATTTGGAAAAGAAGAGAAACAAAAGGCAAAGGAGAAAAGGAAAGATATATCCATCTGAATGCAGAGTTCCAAAGAATAGCAAGGAGAGATAAGAAAGCATTCCTTGGTGATCAATGCAAAGAAATAGAGGAAAACAATAGAATGGGAAAGACTAGAGATCTCTTCAAGAAAATTAGAGACACCAAGGGAACATTTTATACGAAAATGGGCACAATAAAGGACAGAAATGGCATGGACCTAACAGAAGCAGAAGATATTAAGAAGAGTTGGCAAGAATACACAGAAGAACTATACAAATCAGATCTTCATAACCCAGATAACCACAATGATGTGATCACTTACCTAGAGCCAGACATCCTGGAGTGTGAAGTCAAGCGGGCCTCAGGAAGCATCACTACGAACAAAGTTAGTGGAGGTGATGGAATTCCAGTTGAGCTATTTCAAATCCTAAAAGATGATGATGTGATAGTGCTGCACTCAATATGCCAGCAAATTTGGAAAACTCAGCAGTGGTCACAGGACTAGAAAAGGTCAGTTTTCATTCCAATCCCAAAGAAAGGCAATGCCAAAGAATGTTCAAACTACCACACAATTGCAGTCATCTCACAGGCTAGCAAAATAATGCTCAAAATTCTCCAAGCCAGGCTTCAATAGTACATGAACCGTAAACTTCCAGATGTTCAAGTTGGATTTATAAAAGGCTGAGGAACCAGAGATCAAGTTGCCAACATCCATCGGATGATAGAAGAAGCAAGAAAATTCCAGGAAAAGATCTGTTTCTGCTTTATTGACTATGCCAAAGCCTTGGACTATGTGGATCACAACAATCTATGGAAAATACTTAAAGAGATAGGAATACCAAACCACCTTACCTGCCTCCTGAGAAATGTGTATGCAGGTCAAGAAGCAACAGTTAGAAGCAGACATAGAACAACAGACTGGTACTAAATTGGCAAAGGAGTAGTCAAGGCTATATATTGTCACCCTGCTTATTTAACTTCTATGCAGAATACATGACACCATGCTGGATTAAGCACAACTGAAATCAAGTTTGCTGAGACAAATATCAAAATAACTTCAGATATGCAGTTGACACCACCTTTATGGCAGAAGTAAAGAACTAAAGAGTCTCTTGATGAAAGTGAAAGAGGAGAGTCAAAAAGTTGGCTTAAAACTCAACATTCAGAAAACTAAGATCATGGCATCTGGTCCAATCACTTCATGGCAAATAGATGGGGAAACAATGGAAACAGTGACACCTAGGAAAACTATATTCAAACTTTTGATAATCAAAAATATTGAGAAATTCTTAAAGACAGTGAGAAAAAAAAATGATATAAGGAGAACAAATCAGTAATCATGGCAACCAGAACACACTGAAAGTACATATTTAATGTACTGAATGATGAAAAAATAAAAAGTCAACTTAAAATTATATATGTCTTCAAAGAATGATGTCAAAATGAAGATTGTTTGGATAAATAAAACTAAGAAAATATGTCACCAGTAGATCCATTCTACAAGAAATGCTAAAGAAATTTCTTCAAGCAGAAGAAAAATGACAGTAGACTGACACTCAGATCTTCAGGAAGGAATGAAGAATTTTTAAGATGATAAATATCTTTATAACTATTAGATTATTTTCTTTAATTTCTTTAAAATGTATATGACTATTTAAAACAAAATCATAATATTCTCTTATGGGTTTCTGGGGGAAATATTTTTGAATCACATATTCAACAAGGAGTTTATTAAGTGGAATAGACAAGATTTTAATATTTTACAGGAAGCGTTAAAACATTAATTCTAAACATACTGCTAAAATAAAGGACATCGCAGTAGTATTATCCCAAGAAAACCGCTGCTGCTGCTGCTGCTGCTGCTGCTGCTGCTGCTAAATCACTTTAGTCGTGTCCGGCTCTGTGCATTCCCATAGATGGCAGCCCACCAGGCTCCCCCATCCCTGGGATTCTCCAGGCAAGAACACTGGAGTGGGTTGCCATTTCCTTCTCCAATGCATCAAAGTGAAAAGTGAAAGTGAAGTCGCTCAGTTGTGTCTGACTCTTAGCAACCCCATGGACTGCAACCGACCAGGCTCTTCCGTCCAAATATAAAAAGCATTTTTTTGTAATAAGAGTTAAAAAAAACAATAGCTTATGAGGATGGGATTCTTAAAAATTTCCAAATAATCCAAAAGAAGTCAAAAGGGATAGGGAATTTTAAAGAAAAAAAAATTACAGACTTGACACCAAAAGCACAATCCATAAAGTTAAAAATTGAAAAATTGGAGTTCATCATAATTAAACATTTTTATAAGGTAAAAGATCCTATTAAGAGGGTGAAAGATAAGTGACAAATTGGAAAATATTTTGAATCACATATTCAACACGTATGTAGCTTATGTTGAAATCTCTCAAAATTCAACAATAATAAAACCAAAAATCCAATTAGAAAACAAACATGAAGACACATTTTACTGAGAAACTATACAAATGGAAAATAAGCACATGGAAAAATGTTTAACATTATGAGCCATTAGGGAAATGAAAATTCAAACCAAAGTGATATACTACTATATGAGTATATACTTATATAAATAAATTGTGGAATAAATAAATAAGGGGTGACTCCTCACAGAAGCCTAATTAGTAAATGTAGAAGGAATGAGGGAAATAGAAACTCATTGCTAGAACACCACAGTAATAATTACTATAGGCAATATCTACCAATTATTACTAAAATTAGTAAGTAAAAGTTTGAGAAGAAATAGGATATTTGGGAAATGTCAAAGTATTTCTTTCCAAAATATTTATTAATTTCAAGAGGAAAAACAGTACCTTTTGCAGTAAGTAAATCTGAAGACACTGTCTTAACCAAGTGATAAATATTGGGCTTCCTTGCTAGCTCAGACAGTAAAGAAACCACCTGCCATTCAGGAGACATGAATTGGATCCCTGAACTGGGAAGATCTCCTGGAGAAAGGAATGGCTACTCACTCCAATATTCTTGGCTGGAGAATTCCATGGGCAGAGGAGCCTGGTGGGCAACAGTCCATAGGTCAAAGATTCAGACTAACACTTTCACTTTTTCACTTTACAAAGGTTAACATTATCAGTGAGATCATGAAAATATCTTAGGTAGTCTAAAATTATTTCAAATTAGCAAGTTTTTGAAAAGAGAAAGGTGGAAAGGGCAAAAGCTATGAACAGGCAATTTATAAAAGAACAAGTTTGCCAACTACGTGTGAAAATATGCCCAACTAATAATCAGAGAAATGCAAGTTCTTAAATTTATGAGGTACTATTTTATATCTGTCAAACTGGCAAAATCTTAAACAGAATGGAAATAGCTACTAAGTGTGAGAATATTGATGTAATGCACCCTCCAAGTTTTCTTTTTCATTGTAAGTAGACATGTTAAAAGTAAAAACAAAGCAATTTTATCCTGTCTTTTAAAATTAAAAGCCCATGTACTGTTTTACCCATCAGTACCTGTGCTTGAAATCCATCTGATGGAAACTGAAGCAATAGGTTGTAGAAATATAATGATCATATCTTCAGCCATATTCATGGCAGGAGTGGTCCAACAGGTCAACCAAAATCACCACCAAAATCTAAACAAACAAAAACACAACAAATTACTAAAGAATAGACTAACAAAGAAGGAATTAGGCTTCCCTGGTGGTTCAGATGGTAAAGAGTCTGCCTGCAGTGCAGGAGACCCAGGTTCAATCCCTGGGTTGGGAAGATCACCTGGAGAAGGAAAGGGCTACCCATTCCAGTATTCTTGCTTGGGAAATCCCATTAGACAGAGGGCTGCAGTCCATAGGGTCACAAAGTCAGACATAACTGAGCAACTAATGCTTTCACTTTCAGGAAACTAGGAGAAATTCCTAGACTATTTTTTGAAACAATACCACTTTTTCATTCATTCCTGCCCACCTGT
This sequence comes from Oreotragus oreotragus, assembly GCA_006410675.1. Lineage (NCBI taxonomy): Eukaryota > Metazoa > Chordata > Mammalia > Artiodactyla > Bovidae > Oreotragus > Oreotragus oreotragus. The sequence continues at coordinate 30,909 of SJYX01024316.1, read as the reverse complement.
ACTGCAACAGGACCTATATCACAGGTGGTTAGCAAGGGTTATCTGGACTGGAAAGAACAGTTGATACAGATCAACTGAAACAGGGAAATAAGATAACAATAGAATACATTTTAAAATATCCCCAAAGAAATATAATGTGCCTGAAATAATCTCATATATGTCAAAAAATATATGTGTATGAATATGTACCTAAAATGGTTGTAAAAATGTCAACACATGACTATTAGGATCATCTCTGGATGGAAGAGTTTTAAGCAAGTTTTTAGGATCTTACACATTTGTGCATTATTCAAATTATTCTAAACAGCATGTGCTAATTATATAAGTAGAAAAAATTATGTTGTTTTCACAGTGAGAGGAAAAAAAGAGTCCCAACAGAGGAAAGTGAATTTCAGAGGTGGATGATTCTTATCTACTCAGTCATCTTTCCATCCTCTTAAGTCCAGAAATAGGACACATTTTTCTGATTGAACAGTGGTATGTGAGACTATGATTTCCAAGGGAAATTACTAAAACCAGTGTTAGACCCTCTGATTCTATTCTGTTTTATCCTTAAGGAAGTACTTAGTTTTTAATGTCTTTTGTGCCTCAGAGAAATTCTAGACTCTTTTAAACCTTTAAGTAATAATTCTAGACACTGCTAAACCTTTGAGTAATAAAGTTCATGGAAAAATCAGTTGCTGAGTAAATATGAAAATAAAAGAAATGAAAACAAGAAATATTTGACAATTCAATAACAGTTTATTAAAAGATATTTTTGTTTCTTCATTAATTTATTCATCCACTCAAACATATTTTATACCAACTATGTACCAGACACTAAGCTAGTCCCCAAGGAAAAACAGGGCAAAAAAGAATGACCTCAGAGTCCTATGCAAATATGAAGAAATTCCAATTATAGCAACTTTTAATGTAGTATAATCTATAAAACACTGAATCACTATGCTGTACATCAGAAACTAATATAATACTGTAAATCAATTATACTTCTATTAAAAATTAAATATAAATGCTGTTAAAAATTCCAGATTATAAAAGTAAAAACTAAAACATAGAGGAGGTGTAGTTAATTCAACTTGCATGGAAAGAGGAGGAAGAAAAGGAGGTGATGCTTGACATAAATATTTAAGCCTGAATATGGGTTTGCTGGATAAAGAAATGAAAAAGGAGCATTCCAGGGCAAAGGAACAGTACACGCAAAGGTATAGAGCTTGGTGAAACATACTACTCTGGGAAAATATAAGTGACTGAAGAAGGTGAAAACAAAGATTATAAAGTGGATCCATTGACAGATGAATAGATGAAGTTGTGGTACATATATACAATGGAATACTATTCAGTCATAAAAAAGGAACAAATTTGAGTTAGTTGAAATGAGGTGGATAAATCTAGAACCTGTTGTAAAGGGTGAAATCAGAGAAAAACAAAACAAATGCCATATGTTAATGCACATGTATGGAATCTAGAAAAATGTTACTGATGAACCTATTTGCAGGGCAGAAATAGAGATGCAGACGTGAAGGACAGTCCTGTGGACACAGTGGGGGAAGAAGAAGATGAGATGAATCGAGAGAGTAGCATTGACAATATATACACCTCCATGTGTAAAATTTATAGCTCATGGGAAGATGCTGTATAACACAGGGAGCCCAGCCCAGTGATGACCTAGAGGTATGGGATGGGAGCAGGTGGGAGGGAGCCTCAAGAGAGAGAGGAAATACATATACTTAACAGCTGATTCGTGTTGTTATATGGCAGAAACCAATACAACGTTGTAAAGCAAAACAGAAATGGTATACCAGATGCAAGAACACCTAGAGTTTGCATAGAGTGTTTTTATATTTGATTACTGAAAATAAAGTAATAAGTGCTTTTGAAAGAAAATTATACAAGTAAAGTGATATAATAGGAAGACAAAAAGCAGACTTTCTGCTTGGAAACTATTGATCTCAATGGATCATTTAGAGATCACTGGATGTCAACTTAGGGAGTTTGAGTTTTAGCCTGTGAAAGTCAAAGAACTACTAAAGGAGTTTTTTTTAAGGAGAGGCACAATTACATGTGCATTTTAGGAAAATCACTAACATTATGGAAGATGAATTAGAAATTGGCAAACCTGGAGCAGAGAGACCAGCTAGCAAACCATTATATTATTTCTGACAAAAAAAAATAGAGGGAGGGGGACTTAAGCAGTGAATGGAGGAGGGGACTCTCTGCAAAAGGAGGAGAGTGTCATTAGTCTAAAATTGATGTGATTTCATGATCAATAAGATGTGGGAGCTGAAAAAGAGAGTGAGATTGAAAAGAAAATCTCTGGCATAAATGATCTAGGAGAAAGTGTTGTCATTCACTGAAATGACAAATATGGAAGAAGAAGCAATTCTGAGAGAGAAGTTTAGTAGGACACGTTCAGTATGCCAAAACTTTCTTTGAAGGTGCAGCAGCAATTAGAAATGTCAAGCAAAGTTTCTTTTTAGATCACAAACCAGCCATTGCTTCCTGGGAAACAAAAGCATGTGATACAAATCAAGAATGAGGAATATAAGGGGACTTCCAGGTAAAGTGAGATTGGGAAGGATCACTGAAAGAAACCTTAGGAGGAAGAGATGGATGGGGACAAGGTGGAGGGGCAGGAGGGGAGGCATGAGTGACAAATGAAGCAATTAAACTTTTCACTAGCCTCTCTCCAAACTATCAGGTTGTGAAGTTTTCAAAGTGTTATTTGTAAGAATTGTGTACTGTGGAGGCAGAATGAATTATTAACCTTCTCTAATTGAAATCTGATTTTCTCTAGAATTCTGTATTTAGCCTCACAGGGTTTCACAGAAGAGTGCAATAAGTTTGGGATGACTGTTTTAATGCTGCTGCTACTGCTGCTAAGTCACTTCAGTCGTGTCCGACTCTTTGCGACCCCATAAACGGCAGCCCACCAGGCTCCCCCGTCCACGGGATTTTCCAGGCAAAAGTACTAGCGTGGGGTGCCATTGCCTTTGAATAATAACCCAGGTCCCACCCCACCCCTCCTCCTTCTCTACTCTATCTAAACCACATAGTCCCAGAGCAGAGTCTAGCTGGTAGACTCCTGAACTTATCCATAAAGTCTTCCTAAGCAAATAACCCACTTCAGTACTCTTGCCTGGAAAATCCCATGGATGGAGGAGCCTGGTAGGCTGCAGTCCATGGGGTCGCTAAGGGTTGGACACGACTGAGCAACTTCACTTTCACTTTTCACTTTGATGCATTGGAGAAGGAAATGGCAACCCACTCCAGTGTTCTTGCCTGGAGAATCCCAGGGATGGGGGAGCCTGGTGGGCTGCCGTCTATGGGGTCTCACAGAGTAGGACATGACTGAAGTGACTTAGCAGCAGCAGCAGCAAGCAAATAATGGTACTACAAACTGAATGTTAATATCCCTCCAAAATTTTTGTGTTGCAGCCTTGAACCAAAAATGTGATCATGCTTGGAGCCTTTGGGAGGTAATTAGCTTTAGATGAAGTCTTAAAGGTAGGGCCCTCAGGATGGGACTGGCAGCCTAATGAGAAGAGATTCAAAAGCTGGTTCACTCTCCTCACATGTGCACAATAAGTCAGGCGAGTACATAGTGAGATGGTGACCACCTAGAGAGAACAGGAGAAGCCAAGAGAACAGACCCCAGGATGAAATTTACCTTGCTGGCACCTTTATCTTGGACTTCCCAGCCTTCAGAAATAAATTTTTGATGTTTAAGCCACTTTGCCTATGATATTTTACTATGATGATACGTGGGTATCACAGATGCAAAGTTTGCCTCACAGAGAATCTGTCCCAATCTGATACATGTCCATGATCAGCATAACATGCAATAGGAACATTTAATTGCCTTAATCAAATGTCCTGTCCTGGTCCTGAGTCTCCAATAAAGCTTCCTGGGCCAAGGTTTTAGGAGGGAGGCCAAAAGACATGCCAGAACAGAAAGATTTTGTTAGGAAACAAGCAATCCTCATGAGAGACCAGCTCTCGTAAAGCCAAAGAAAATGAAAGAATAAGGACCATAATATAAGTTGGGAAAGAAGAGAAAATGGGAATCAGATTTCCCGGTTCTTGGCCATATCTGTGTGCAGTTAACCACCTTATGGCATTCCCATAAGACCTACTGGGCATCCACAGCACTTTGGTAGGTATGTCACCACTAAATGGTATGTGATTAAAATTTCAACCAAAGCAGACAGGCCCCATCTGCCAGATCCACATGTGTCTTGTTGTCTTGTAATGTGTCAGGGGTGATGTGGGAAATGCTGTGTTGCCGATGCGCTATGCAATAACAAAAAGTCATAAAGGGTATGATGATATAATTCATGGGACCATGGAACTTATCCATTTATTTATTCTTAATATGCAGCTTTATTCCATACAAAACTGTCATCTTTATAACACATACTCTAGATAGGTAGGCTACAATTTGATTTTAGTCTCCTCCTAAGTAGTGAAGGGAAAACACTGGGTGACCTGTCAGCATGGTATGAGCCTTGCTTTCTTCTCTCATTTCACTGAAATGCAAACAGTTGGGTTGTGGATGACAGCCAAATAAGAATAAATACCTTAAAAATATCTTGATGCAGCATGCCAACACTGAAGCATGAGGGAAAACAGGTGGGTGTGGGAGTGCACAGCAGTAAGCTAATCAATAACCTGGTCAAGATGTTTGAAGCTATTGAGTCTAAACAATCATAAGCCAATCAAGAATCTAAGCATCAATGTCAACTATAATCATAGACCCTAAAATAGCATCTTTGACCACAGAAGAGGATAGTCACATGACAATAATATGGAAAAAAAATGTCTGACATCCAGCAGCATACTCACACACCTACACACGTGCTCAACAGCTGAATCCTCTAACACAAGAAATGGTGACAAATGCATCACAAATATGTGTCACAGTAATAATCCCCATGACTCTCTTAAGTCTAGAGCAGAGAGAACTAGGAGCAAATGCATTAGTCACAACACAATTGGCCAAAGTCAGCCATTAACACCAGTACATAGACTGCTTTAATTAAATCTTAAGTGTAGAATATTAAATTAAAAATGTTGATTTTCCCATTTGTCCTTTAACTCCATATACTTTATCATTTCACAATAGGAGTCCACTTAGGTCATGTTTCTATAATTAATCCTAAACATAGATGAATTAATTACCTTTCACAACAGAAGTCAAAGCAGAATGTAATTCATTAATACATTTTTATCTTCCTCAACTCAATTTACTGAATACCATTCCTTCCTATAGACAGAATTTCAACTTTAGCTACAATATTTTTCAAGCAGCAGACTAACATTGAAATGGATAATTTGCTGAATTATCAAAAGTTCTGTTGAATCAAAATTTGCTGAAAGTAACTCAAATTGTCCAGCAACTAGAATATAGTTTTAAAAGTAAATCTGGAGAGGAAGCTTGACTATTCCGTATCTTTGTCAAGTAGCATTTAAATCAGAAAATCTAAACACCAAACACAGCAGGGGCTTCTCTTTGTTTATCTCCAAAGGCAAAGTTTCCTGTCACATTGGTGACTGGAAGTCCTTTGAAGCATAGTACATTTACCATCTACTGTATAGTTATGTCAGCTTCACTTTTTCTGGGGATGTATTGTTTTAGGGACAAGAAAAAAGTAAATTTCCTTAACTGAATCAAAATGCATTGAGAGAGGGAGGCTCTCAGCATGATAAAAGTCCACTAGGCCACTTTTCATTTCTCCTAGCACCCACTTTATTTTTACCCTAAGTTTCCAGTTTAGGAAGAAATATGTCCACCTAAAAATAAATCCTAGCACAGAAACACACAATTTACCTGATATCCCAGCCTGTAGACACTGGAGCAAAAGTTAATGAAATATTCTGTTGTTGTTGTTCAGTCAATAACTTTGTCCAGCTCTTTGGAACCCCAGGAACTGCAGCACACCAGGCTTCCCTGCCCTTCACTATCTCCTAGAGTTTGCTCAAACTCATAACCATTTAGTCAGTGATATCATCCAACCGTCTTATCCTCTGTCATCCCCTTCTCCTCTTGACCCCAGTAATCCAAGCTAATTGAAAGAAAATTATTTATTACTCAGCCTGCCAACTCTCAGGCATTGGTAGCCAAAGTGAATAATTGAAACAAATATCTACAGTGATGTAAGAAAGGAGAGAAAATGCTGGAGAAAAGTTCAGGGCAAGGGTGCTACCATACCAGTTATGAGAAAATATTAGTGGATAGCCTTTCAGTTCAGTTCAGTTCAGTTCAGTTACTCAGTCGTGTTCGACTCTTTGCGACCCCATGAATCGCAGCACACCAGGCCTCCCTGTCTATCATCTCCCGGAGTTCACTCAAACTCATGTCCATCGAGTCGGTGATGCCATCCAGCCATCTCCTGTCGTCCCCTTTTCCTCCTGCCCCCAATCCCTCCCAGCATCAGAGTCTTTTCCAATGAGTCAACTCCTCACATGAGGTGGCCAAAGTACTGGAATTTCAGCTTTAGCATCAGTCCTTCCAATGAACACCCAGGACTGATCTCCTTTAGAATGGACTGGTTGGATCTCCTTGCAGTCCAAGGGACTCTCAAGAGTCTTCTTCAACACCACAGTTCAAAAGCATCAATTCTTCAGTGCTCAGCTTTCTTCACAGTCCAACTCTCACATTCATACACGACCACTGGAAAAACCATAGCCTTGACTAGATGGACTTTTGTTGGCAAAGTAAGGTCTCTGCTTTTGAATATGCTATCTGGTCATATTGATCATAGGTTGGTCATAACTTTTCTTCCAAGGAGTAAGCGTCTTTTAATTTCATGGCTGCAGTCACCATCTGCAGTGATTTGGGAG
>SJYX01024316.1:0-22260 GCA_006410675.1 Oreotragus oreotragus | reverse complement strand
TAATGTCTCTGCTTTTGAATATGCTATCTAGGTTGGTCATAACTTTTCTTCCAAGGAGTAAGCGTCTTTTAATTTCATGGCTGCAGTCACCATCTGCAGTGATTTGGGAGCCCAAAAAATAAAGTCTGACACTGTTTCCACTGTTTCCCCATCTATTTCCCATGAAGTGATGGGACCTGATGCCATGATCTTAGTTTTCTGAATGCTGAGCTTTAAGCCAACTTTTTCACTCCCCTCTTTCACTTTCATCAAGAGGCTTTTTAGTTCCTCTTCACTTTCTGCCATAAGGGTGGTGTCATCTGCATATCTGAGGTTATTGAGATTTCTCCCAGCAATGCTGATTCCAGCTTGTGCTTCTTCCAGCCCAGCATTTCTCATGATGTACTCTGCATAAAAGTTAAATAAGCAGGGTGACAATATACAGCCTTGATGTACTCCTTTCCCTATTTGGAACCAGTCTGTTGTTCCATGTCCAGTTCTAACTGTTGTTTCTTGACCTGTATATAGGTTTCTCAAGAGGCAGGTCAGGTGGTCTGGTATTCCCAACTCTTTCAGAATTTTCCACAGGTTAACCCGATAAAGGTTAGCCTTTATTGGGTGTTAAATAAATGCAAGGCACTTGCTAATTAGTTTACATTCATATTTAATTCTTGTAATAAACAGGGATGCTCAGTAACATGATTCCCTTTTGACACATGAGTAAACTGAAGCTTAGAGATTTTAAGGAGTTGATTAGGTGGCAAGTAAGTCACATGTGTCTAAACACAAGTGCAATCATTATGACTGTTAACCATGATATGTAGAGTATGAGTCAGTCTGATCCTCATTTCCAAACCATACTCATTTAAGGAATTTCAGTATGGCGAGAAAGGGGCAGAGGTGTAAGGTAGGGGAGAGAGAGAAAGAGAAGAAACCAAGTAACTGTTCAGTGAATGGACTGCTCCCTGCTGTCCTGCTCAGTGGCCATGTGTTAGGAGAGAGCAGGAGAAGGGATCTGGCAGCACTCTTCCCTTCCTTGCAGTAGGAGCACCAAAGATGCAACTCTAGATCAGTGTTCAAAGATTTAAATTTTCTTAAAAAACAGTCCCTAAAATTAAGCCATTTCAGTGAATTCTAAAACAACTAAATAAATAAAGCCATCAATCCAACCCAAGAAGAAAATTGGCCCACACTGAAGTAATTAAAGAAGGCATGTTGGTCTCCACAAGAGTGTCTTCCTAAGGTGTTTCCAAAAGCAGTTTGCTTTATTTTTAAAACTGAAGTATAGCTATTTATAATCAACCTTTAGTGGTTATCAAAGGGAAAAGGGAGAAAGGTGAGAAGGCTAAATTAGGAGTATGGGATTAATAGATATATACTACTTTACATAAAACAGATAAGAAACAAAGATGTACTGTATGACACAAGCAACAGTATTCAATACCCTTTAATGGAAAAATAATCCAAAAGCAGTTTTAACCTTCATGCACACACCAACTGGAGAGCTTACCTTCCCAGTGAACAGCAGCTCCTCTCTGCTTCCAGGCCCTGCACATGCTCTTCTATTTTAGAAGCGACAGGCTCTTCTCAGGTGTTGCCTTAGTTTGGGTCCCCCCAGAAACAGATCCTGAAGAGAGAATAAACTAGTGAACACAGTTGTTTAGGAGGTGACCCCGGAAAATACAAAGTGAGAACTAGAAAAATGAGGCAAGGAAGGGAGGAGGCTGATAAACGGTGACTCTTCAAACAAGTTCCCACCATATGTAACTGGTGGTAAATTCCGGAGAAAAGCACTGGAGCCAAAGTAAAAATTATTTTTTGAGAGTCATCCCACAAGGGGTGAAGGGGTTAAGAAGTCACCTATACACTAACACTTTAAGAACAATTTGCCAAAAATAATTACCTGAAGATTGAAATGGTGATTACCAGGGAACTGGAATGATAGTTACCAGGAGAATGAAAAGGTATTTACCAGGGATTTCATGGAGGTGGACATGGGCAACATTAATTAATAAGCATAAAGTTTCAGTTGAGTAATAGAATAAGTTTTAGAGATCTGTCATACAAAATTGTACATATAGTCAATAGTAGCATATTATGCACTTAAAATTTAAGAGAATAATTTTCAGGTTAAGCAATTTTACCATAATAAAATAAAAATACACTGAATTACCTGGACAACTTTGTTAAAAAAAACAAAATTACCATATATGTGAGAATCTGCTTCTGGACCCTTAATTCAGTTCCATGGATCTATATATGTTCGTGCCTACGCCAATAACACATTCTCTTGATTACTATAGCTTTATATTAAGACTATAAGTACTTTAAGTTCTCTTGTTTTCTTATTTTTACAAATTATTTAGCAATTCAAAGTCCTGTTTGTTTCTAATATAAACACTTTAGAAACAGTTTCTGACTTTCAGCCAAAAAAAAAAACGCTGGGATTTTAATTGGAATTACACTGACTCATTAGGTCAACTTGGGAAGAACTGACATCAAAAATATCATCTTCCAGTTCATGAAGATGGTATATTCTTCCAGTTATTTAGCTCTTTGTAAATTTATATATACATATACATATATATTATGACATTAAGAAACTACCCATCAGAGTTTTTAATCAGAAAAGGGTAGTATGTACTATTGAATGCTTTTTCCAGGAAGATAACCACATGATTTTTTTTCCTTAGCTCTACTTATAAGGGGTATTTTATTAATTCTATTTGTATTTTGATACTGAGCAAACCATGCACTCATTGAATAAATCTCTCCTGATCATGGTTTGCTATTCTCTTATGTGCTGTAGGACTCTGTTTGTGCTGTGTGTGTGTGTTCAGTCATGTCTGACTCTTCATGACTCTTTGGACTATAGACTTCCAAGCTCCTCTGTCTATAGGATTTTTCAGGCAAGAAAACTGGAATGGGTTGCCATTTCCTCCTCCAGAGGATATTCCTGACCCAGGAACTGAACCTGCATTTCCTGTGTCTCCTGCATTGCAGGCAGATTCTTTACCTGCTGAGCCACTGAGGAAGCTCAAAGATCCTGTTGCTAATATTCTATTTAGTACTTTTGTATCAATATTCATAAATAACATTAGTTTACAGTTTTTTTACTCTACTTATTAAATTTTCTTTTAGATAAATTCTTGTCCAAATCACAAGGCAAAATGTAAACCAGCCACTTTCCCTTCTCACCCAGTATTATTTTATCCTTACAAATAATTTTTACCCCTTCCCATTTATCCCCATGCCTCACAAAAGTGTGCACATCTCTGGGTTATTACAGAAGCTATTATGAACAGAAGTGATCAAAAACCATTTCCTGAGAATCAGAAGCTTGATTTAAAGATAAATTATCCTGGTGAGCAACCCAAGAGACCTTGGATAATTACAAAGTCTGATATTCTTTCTGTTTCTGTGTCCAGATTCCTGGGCAGGAGATTTATTGGTCCAGCTTTGGTCAGAAAGCCATGGTATCTATCCCTGGACCAATCAGGTGTGGTCAGAGGGCAGATTCATGACTGTTTGGTAGACATATTTATGAAGTGGCCTTTACCTTCTGAAAAGCATTTTAGAAGGAATGAAATGACTTTGCCCAAAGAAAGGCAAACTGATAGTCAAATACAACAGTAAGGCTACTAAAACTACATAAAAAGGGAAGGCTCTACATCATTTCTATTGAATTGAATGTACTTCCTGAATGTGCATAGTCAAACAAAGTGTCATCCTACAAGGACTTAGGAAAAAAATTAACAATTTCATTCGTGCACTCAGTATTGGGTACAGACCTTGGGAAGATGAGATTTAACATTACTTACACAAAGCACACCAATAGCGCAACAGCAAGCAGATCATATGAGGGGCAGGGTGAGTTTCTTTCCTGAGACATATACTAGATAATATATCAATAAAAAATTCAAGCCACCAAATGATATGCGAGGAAGAGATCTCAAGTATTTGTAAAATACATGATAGTATTCTTTACCAGCTGAGCTACAAGGGAAGCCCACTCAGCACCCTATAAACGCTATACCAACAATGAGCCAGGAGTGAGGACACAATTACCCCAACTTTGTTTTTCTCTGCTTAAAGACAGTCCAAATAAAAAGGAAGTTTTGAAGATATACAGAAAGGAACATTCTGTCTATAAGGCAATGGAAGTTTATAATTCTTCCTATTCGAAAATCTGAAACTTGTTGACTAAGCTGAAGAAAGTGATATAAGCTGGGCTCACGAGTTTATATAACAAAATGCAATCATTTAAACTTTGTGAAAAGTAAAAACTATGAGGCATATTTGAAAGGCACAATAACTGGAATCTGATTAACTAAATGTTAAAGGAAAATACTCCACAGAGAGCACCTTATTTAGTGAATTCATTATGAAAATTCTATATTAGCATATTTATTGTTAGGTTGTAAACAATGCTCCCAGACTGGCTGAAAACAGCCTTTTATTAAAGAGTAAGGCAAATTTCCCCTTTCATACTTGTCTAAATTATTGTTTCTGAAATTTAATTTCCTATATTCTTTGCTCACATTTGTCCAATATGTAACAGTTCAGCAGCACATTCTCAGGCAAACTTTATACGACTTTTCACCTCTTTCATGGGTTTTAAAAAATGAGGCTTTAAAGAGATTTGCTGACTTGCCAGGTAGATCAAGTAACTAATCTGAACTGCACAAATTCTAAATCAGTGAAGTCTAAATAGGTATGATTTTTCTTTGTTTTTGTTTTGTTCCTGAGAGACATGTATTCCCTTAAGGCAAAAATTACAAAGGAGAAAAAGAAAAGAAAAAAATATTTTCACTTCTGGATTAATTCTCTAAAATCTTAAAGACTAACTTATGAAGGAACAGGGAGAAAAGGCAGTGGGGCTGAGGAAGGGTGTGGAGTCCATTCCAGTTAATTTTGCTAGACTCAAATGCAATGGAAAATTTATTACTTCTTTTGTCATTTTTGTTCTTCTATTTCAAAAAGAGTTATGTATGTGTGCATATTTATTATATTTTTTCACTTAAGTAGACCAATGACTTATTTTTCAAGTTTATCTAGCGAGAGCAGATAATNGACTCAAATGCAATGGAAAATTTATTACTTCTTTTGTCATTTTTGTTCTTCTATTTCAAAAAGAGTTATGTATGTGTGCATATTTATTATATTTTTTCACTTAAGTAGACCAATGACTTATTTTTCAAGTTTATCTAGCAAGAGCAGATAATTGACACCAAATTGGTCTTTTGAAGTTGCACCCAGAATCTTCTCTCTTTCAACTGCTCCTGCAGAAGGATGATTTTAGAGGCAATTAGATTCACTGTCTGCATAAACCAATGTATTTAGCTGCTGGTTCTGCAGGCCCAATTAACTCTTCTAACAACATGGGTAAAATGAGGTTATGGTTATGTTTGTAGCCAATTAGAATTGTTTTGATTAAATACTCCCTCTGGTATCTTATTTAAAGAAAGAAAATATGGCACTGCAATGTATTTCATGGGATGGGAGAGGATACCCAGGGTGGGGTGGGGTGGAAGTGGAGAAGAAAATTATTTAGGTTATGATATGAAATGTATGACTTCTCATTTATGTGAGCAGTCTTATTTGCACAAATTTTTTTAAAATATGGTGTTTAACACACTTCAAAGACATCTTTAATATGACCATCAGTATTATTACTCTTGTATTATGAAAATAGTATTATCAATGTCAGACAAAATAGTAAAAGTTGAAGGAGTACAGAGCTGGAGAACCAGCAGACCTGTATCTTAACATCAGCTCCAACCCTAGTGAGTCACTGTCTTTCTGAACCTACTTTTCCCTGTCTGAAAAGAGAAACAATACTCATTTTGTTTCTGCCTCTGAGAATACAACAAAATATAAGACAAAATTGCTGTTCTCAAAGAGTTTGTAATACATTTGGCAAAACAAAGTAATTCATGTAAATGATTAAAATAACCACTTGCTAGGAACTGTTCCTGGAGAAGACAATGGCACCCCACTCCAGTACTCTTGCCTGGAAAATCCCATGGATGGAGGAGCCTGGTAGGCTGTAGTCCATGGGGTTGCTAAGAGTCAGACATGACAGTGACTTCACTTTCACTTTCATGCATTGGAGAAGGAAATGGCAACCCACTCCAGTGTTCTTGCCTTGAGAACCCCAGGGACGGGGGAGCCTGGTGGGCTGCTGTCTATGGGGTCGCACAGAGTCGGACATGACTAAAGCGACTTAGCAATAGCAACAGCAGGAACTGTTCCAAAAGCTGTATCATATGGTTGAGCTTCATAACAATCCAAAGAGGTAGGCACTATTATTGTTTCTATTTTACACACAATAAAACTGAGGCATAGAGTGATTCAGAAATATTAGAAGACCTCTCTGTGCTTAAGTTAACAGCACGGTTTCAAACCCAGTCAACCTCAGAGCATGTACACTTAGCTACTGTATCATATAATAACAAAGAATCCTATGTGTTCATAGACAAGAAAGATAATTAATTAATCAGGAAGATAATATACAAACAATAGTTAATTGGAGTGATGAGAGACAGTTCCAATTATAAGAATATGATGAGCCAAACCTTAAAATATTAGGAATATTTGGATGGACAGAAGAGAAAATGATGGAAGAAAAGTGAGAAAACTCAGCACAAAGATGGCAGCAGGTGTGGGATGACAGAGGGGAAGAACCCAGATGAACAGCAGTGAAAGGTAAGGTCAATGGTAGAGAATTTTGACTACAGAGTTTAAATCCTTCCAACTTCACCAAACTGACAGCTGTTTGCCTGACCCTCTATAGGCTAATCTCTGTAGTTGAGCTTTGCGTCTTGCAGAAAGCAGCATTTGAAGAGCAAGCAAAAATTCCAATTGTTCTAAGAGCCCAATCATAGCCCCAGCTGGCCTACACGGAGCCTTTTAACTAATTGGGCAAAACTACCTTCAACAGAAGAGCCTGTGGCTTGGTGAGCAGACCATGTGCATGCGTGCTAAATTGCTTCAGCTTTGTCTTACTCTTTGCAACCTTATGAACTGTAGCCCACCAGGTTCTCTAGGCAAGAATACTGGAGTGGGTTGCCATGCCCTCCCTCCAGGGTATCTTCCCAACCCAGGGATCAAACCTGCATCTCTTATGTCTCCTGCACTGGCAGGCAGGTTCTTTACCACTGGTGCCACCTGGGAAGCCTTGAGCAGAGCAAACCTTTCTGTAATTTAGAGGAGGCCCCTGGGTAGATGCAGTTCCAAGTGTGGAGCTTGGCTAACCAACCCAGGCTGATCCCAGTTCCGACCACCTCTAAAAGCAGGAACACACAAACTACTTAAAAGTGTACCTACAAGCCCCATTCCCAAGACACAGCCACACGTGCTGGACTTACCCCTCAAATTTACAGAAGTTTATACAAGCACAAAGATCATTACTTAATTACTATAAGTAATTACTTAAAGGTGACAATAATCACTCTCATGCTGTTTCAGGGGAAAGTTGGTAAATGTAAAATAACCACATGATACATAATATGTCAAAATTTAGTTATTCCTCATAGGGTAATCAATATTAAAGGTTGTGTTTATTTCAGAAAAATATACAACTATGTTTTTAGTTTATACTGACATAAAATTAGAATCCATATGGTAATTGGGGCATATCATTAATAAATTATAAAACAGATTCAAATGCTTACATCTAACATTCCTAATTCCATGGAAGAAATAGTTTATACTAGTATTTTTTACCGGCTAACATATAGTCATTATTTTACTGAAACTGGTTCTTTTAAGTATGAAATTCTACATAGAATTTGATTAGCCAAGTGTATTTATTGCAATAAGGCTTTCCTGGTGGCTCAGACAGTAAAGAATCTGCCCACAATGTGGGAGACCTGGGTTCAATCCCTAGGTTGGAAAGATTCCCTGGAGGATGGCATGGCAACCCACTCCAGTATTCTTGCCTGGAGAGTCCACATGGACAGCGGAGCCTTGGTGGGCTACAGTCCATGAGGTCGCAAAGAGTCAAACATGACTGAGCCACTAAGCATATACACATTTATGGCAATATGATTCAAATAAGCACAAGGGAACTTATGGGGATGAGGGATGTGTCCTAAAACTGAATTGTGGTGATAGTTGCAAAACTGTATACATTTAATAAAATTCATTGAACTCTGCATATACTCTTTTTACTGTGTAAGGGCTTCCTAGGGGGCACTAGTGGTAAAGAATCTACCTGCCAACACAGAAGATATGAGAGACGCAGGTTTGATCCCTGGGTTGGGAAGATCCCCTGGAGGAGAAAAAGGCAACTCACTCCAGTATTTTTTTCCTGAGAAATTCCACAAACAGGGGAACCTGGCAGGGACTGGCCATGGGGTCACAAAGAGTTGGACACGACTGAGAGTCTGAGCAAGTTATTACATATTCTTTTTACTGTATGTTAGCTTAGTAAAGCTTTTTTTAAGATTGAAATTGCTGGGTTTTGATGAATATATTACAAATTCTTTTCATTTACTTCTCATACTTCAAAATTTTCCTGTTTTTACAATAGCACATATTACCTACATAATTGAAAAATAATTTCAAGACAGTTTAGTTTAACATACACACTTATCTACCACACATTCCATGCTTAGCATCATGATAGAATCTAGAGCTGTACAAAATAAAAAATAGCATGTTGTCTCTTTCTTAAGAAGCTTACAATGGAGTGAGAGTAGAAAACAATGCAAAAACTACTTATCTATGGCAGAATGAAATTACTTTTCAATCAAGTTGCAAATAACAGGTGTTGGTTGCTGAAGGAAATAATTAATGATTGGCCAAAGAGACGGGGCAAAGGAAGAGTGGTTGGCAAGAGAGATTTAATGAGTCACCTACAGGTTGATGCACATGGCCACATCCTTAATTGGAATAAACAAACGAATATTCATTGGAAAGTAAGGTTAGTAGCAAAAGTAAGCATTCTCCATGCTTACTACACATATTTATCAGTTCAGTTCATTCACTTAGTCATGTCCGACTGTTTGCGACCCCATGGACCATAGCATGCCAGGCCTACCTGTCCATCACCAGCTCCTGGAGTCTACCCTAACCCATGTCCACTGAGTCGGTGATGTTATCCAACCATCTCATCCTCTGTCATCCCCTTCTCCTCCTGCCTTCAATCTTTCCCAGCACCAGGGTTTTTTCAAATGAGTCAGCTCTTTGCATCAGGTAGCCAAAGTATTGGAGTTTCAGCTTCAACATCAGTCCTTCCAATGAACACCCAGGACTGATCTCCTTTAGGATGGACTGGTTGGATCTCCTTGCAGTCCAAAGGACTCTCAAGAGTCTCCTCCAACACATATTTATATCTGCTAGGAAATAAAATTAACTTTGAGGAGACAAAGATTTGAAAGCAAGAAGGCAAAAAGAGAAAGAATGGACAGAGGAAAGAAAGTTTACTATCCTATGGGAAAGCAAAAATTACATCAGCCTGCACTTTATCATTGAAAAAGAAAAAAAATAATAAGATTTATTTCAAAAAATGTCTGTTTCTCTAACTAGAGTGAATGAGGTGGGGTAGTGACCTCCCCACATTGCAGAAAGGAGTAAAGAGCCTCCTTTCTTAAAGCAGTTACCTCTTCAGAGATAAGAGAATGGGAGCTGGTCATGCCCAGATTATTCCTTACACATTTACCAATCATATTTATTATTCCACCTCTCTTGGACTGCAGTCAGTAAAATGATGGGGGAAAGATAGCACCTATACCAAATGAGCTCTTTCCAGCAGCAGAATCATCAGCAATACTCTGTCATCACAAGTGGTGCATAAAATCATGTGTTACACTGCTAAAAATGTGGATGCCCAATCCAAACACTTTGGATTCTGAGAGAGACTCATGATCTGTATTTAAAACAGGCATGCAGTTCCCCTCCATCTCCAGTCTGCAGAACATATTGCAGTAGGTCTGTAGACCACACTGTTAAAACACAACTGCATCTTAGAGGTTTTTGTGTAGGAAGCTAACAAAATAATGAACATTGATACATAAAATCATATTAATTATTTATTGTTCCTGGTACTATCAACCACACTAAATTAAGATTCTAGCTGCATACTAGTTTCAAGAATAATAATATATATAGAAGAAATTTTCTTCTTTTGATTTGATGCAAAGAAAAATATAAGGGAGATAGTGAATATACCAGGTACTTAATAATTTCTAATGATTTCTCAGTGATCTAAAATCCATTTCCTTAGCTGATTCCCAAAATTGTATTTGTCAGGAGAACTGGCCAAAAAGAAGTATCCATCCCATCAGAGATGACTATAAGGCCTTACAATACCAGCTCATGTCCCAGGTTTCTTAAATAAATAATATTTTGCCTCTCCCCAATCTGTCAGCTGTAGGTAAACAACTTCACCCTTCCCTATTCATGCTTAGCCAGACATTCAGTCTGAAGAGGTTCAGAGGATGTGGTTTCCAACAAGGACCACAAGCTTTGATAGCCACCTCTATTTCTTTTTGCAGAGGCTTCCCTGAGAATCTTTTCTGGACAGGTTAGCATTTAAAACACCATGATTTGACTGCTTTGATTAACTGTGGTATCATTTTCTCCATAAACCAAGTAGGGAAAGGTTGTCTCATTTAAGAGTGGCCTGTCATGCTCAGATGAAATTAGCTCGCCCCCAGTGAAAGGCCTTGACACCATTAGCCAGTTCAGATACCACAGGTCATTTTATTAAAGTGGCAGATTTTGGAGGTGTTCTTTAAATTTATCATTTATGATAAGCTATTATTTGAAGAAAAAGAGATGGGCCACGCTCTGGCAGAGCTCAACCAGGCTATGGCTCTGTTGGTCAGTCTTTCTGAGTTTTCCTGTGATCAGATTCACCCTTATTCATCCATGTTTCCATCTAACACCATCACAATTGTCTGTGCTCAGCCTGACTCACTGCAGAGACAGTGCGCCCTGGGGAAATCTCATCTTGACTTTGATGACTATATTTAATCCCAGAGCCCAGGGAGAAACTAAAGCAGAGAAGGATCATGAGGAGCTGCCTGAAAGATGGGCATTACCTGAATGTCCTGTGAAAAACTTTACTGCAAAAATTTTAATTCAAAAATTGTTATAATGATAGCAGTATTAGTACTCTGTTAACTAGTTTGGGGTGTGCACTATGTGTCAAGCATGGTATCATGTTATATCCTATTTAAAATCTATTAATAACTTTGTGGAGTGATATTAAAATTACTCTACATTACCCTCTCACAGGTGAAGAAAACTGAGGCTCACAGTGATAAAATTATTTGAGGCCATATGGCATGGTGCTAAGAACCAAGATTGTCTGAATCTAAAGCCCACCCTGGTGTATGTTAATGTATCCTTACATCAATCTACCAGTGCAAGATTAATAGGGTCCAGGAAACTTGTGTCAGAAAACCTGGGTTCTTTGTTGAATGACCATCCCATTACATGCACAGGAGCACCAAGAGTTCACTGGTCCAAAAACATTCCTGCATATTTTACACGAACCTAAGATTCTTTTGAGTTACATCAAAATTTCGGGTTGGCATTATGATGACAATTCCATTTTACAAACAAAGAAATTGAGATGACCCAGAGAGATGATATGGGGAGAGAGGTGCGAGGGGGGTTCAGGATTGGGAACTCATGTACACCCATGGCGGGTTCATGTCAATGTATGGCAAAACAAATACAGTATTGTAAAGTAAAATAAAAAATAAATTTTAAAAAAAGGAAAATAATTTAGGTCTTAGCTTAGCTGGTAATTAGCAGAGCCAGATCTGACACTTATACCTTTTGCTCTAAATGCTTTTCCACCATACATTAGAAAAATAGGAATATAGAAAAGAGACACATTAAAGACAGTATGTTGGAGAAAGCAGAAAATACTGACCCCTTTCTCTGAGTCATTTCTTTTTCTAACTCAAATGTTGATAAGAAAATGTTTGAACCTTTCAAGAGCATGAACATTTGTGCATGCATGCACACAGCTGTGTGAATGTGATAGGTGGGAGATGTAGATGAGCCTCATGCTCCTGCCCAAACCCAAGTCATGCCACATGGGTGTAGAGACAGAGAAGCTTCATATATTCAAAATTGGGATCAGCCATCTCCCTTTTCATATCATCTATTTTGGCAGCACTGGAATAGAGTGACCTGACTTGAGAAGGGAGGAAGGGGAAGAAGTAGTCAGAAATAAAGGGGCCTCATATAATTCACTCAGCCCAAATTGTGAAAATCTGTTCTTGAGGGTTTTTTCCATTGAAAAACTTTAATAGAACAGACTTTGTACTTTGGCAAATAGAAGATACCATTTTTTTTCTCTCACTACAGAGTACTGTTTTGGCCAGGAGAGTAGGAAGTATGAATACAGGGATGCAAAGATGTCAGCCAAGTCAATTATATGTTTAACCCTTATCAAATTTCCTCAAGCAAACTGATTGCCAGAAAAGACCAGTGAACCATATAGTTATCTTTTTAATTAACTTAGTGGATTATAGCTGATTTACATGGGTCATATAGTTATATTTTACCCTTATAAAAGGGTCAATTTTTCAGAACGTATGTTAGGCATATCATGTTGCCCATCATTTCCAATAGAAACTTAGAGATCTGAGTAGAGAAGAAAGACACCAAATATTCTTTTTTTCTTGGAAACCAAACTGGAGCTGAGATGGATGAAAAAAAAATTTCAGCTTATCTATGATGTGGCTAAGAACTGGAGTACAATGAAGGTCCAGGGAGAGAATAATACTCAAGAGCTGCCTTTTTGTGCCCAACTAGGTTTGAGTCTGAAAACTCAAGACATGGATACCATTAGGTAGCCAAGGTGGGAAAACCAACCTTAGACAAACATCACAACTGGAACATCAGGCACAGAAAGTGTGGTCTTTGCAGCTGACAAGTATACAGCAAGGCAGATTTATTGATTCAGCCAATTACATGCAGCTGCATGAATCTTAAGATTCAGAGCTAGAGATTGGCTAAGATGGAAGAGTAGAAAGCAACTCACCCCTCTCATGAGCACACTCATGTCTGTTTTCAGAACCATTGATGAAAAAGACCAGAACCTACCAGAAAATATATACAACTAAAGACATAAGGAATCACAATGAGATGGGTAGGAGGATCAGACTTGTGATATAATGAAGTCCCATACCCCTCAGTGGGTAATTCACAAACTGGATGACAATTATATTGCAGAGGTTTTCCCACAGGAGTAAGAGTTCTGAGTCCCACGTCAGGTTCCCCAGTCCAGGGGTCCTGCACCAGGAAGACAAGTCCCTAGACATCTGGCTTTGAAGGCCAGCAGGGCTTAATTTCAGAAACCCTATGGGTCTAGGAGAAACAGACTTCATTCTTAAATAATGCACACAAAATCTCACACATACCAGGGCTCAGGACAAAATCAAGAATTTGATAGGCACCTGGGCCAGACCCACCTGCTGGTCTTGAGGACATTCTCTGGATTTTAGCTCTGTTTANAGGTTCTCTAGGCAAGAATACTGGAGTGGGTTGCCATGCCCTCCCTCCAGGGTATCTTCCCAACCCAGGGATCAAACCTGCATCTCTTATGTCTCCTGCACTGGCAGGCAGGTTCTTTACCACTGGTGCCACCTGGGAAGCCTTGAGCAGAGCAAACCTTTCTGTAATTTAGAGGAGGCCCCTGGGTAGATGCAGTTCCAAGTGTGGAGCTTGGCTAACCAACCCAGGCTGATCCCAGTTCCGACCACCTCTAAAAGCAGGAACACACAAACTACTTAAAAGTGTACCTACAAGCCCCATTCCCAAGACACAGCCACACGTGCTGGACTTACCCCTCAAATTTACAGAAGTTTATACAAGCACAAAGATCATTACTTAATTACTATAAGTAATTACTTAAAGGTGACAATAATCACTCTCATGCTGTTTCAGGGGAAAGTTGGTAAATGTAAAATAACCACATGATACATAATATGTCAAAATTTAGTTATTCCTCATAGGGTAATCAATATTAAAGGTTGTGTTTATTTCAGAAAAATATACAACTATGTTTTTAGTTTATACTGACATAAAATTAGAATCCATATGGTAATTGGGGCATATCATTAATAAATTATAAAACAGATTCAAATGCTTACATCTAACATTCCTAATTCCATGGAAGAAATAGTTTATACTAGTATTTTTTACCGGCTAACATATAGTCATTATTTTACTGAAACTGGTTCTTTTAAGTATGAAATTCTACATAGAATTTGATTAGCCAAGTGTATTTATTGCAATAAGGCTTTCCTGGTGGCTCAGACAGTAAAGAATCTGCCCACAATGTGGGAGACCTGGGTTCAATCCCTAGGTTGGAAAGATTCCCTGGAGGATGGCATGGCAACCCACTCCAGTATTCTTGCCTGGAGAGTCCACATGGACAGCGGAGCCTTGGTGGGCTACAGTCCATGAGGTCGCAAAGAGTCAAACATGACTGAGCCACTAAGCATATACACATTTATGGCAATATGATTCAAATAAGCACAAGGGAACTTATGGGGATGAGGGATGTGTCCTAAAACTGAATTGTGGTGATAGTTGCAAAACTGTATACATTTAATAAAATTCATTGAACTCTGCATATACTCTTTTTACTGTGTAAGGGCTTCCTAGGGGGCACTAGTGGTAAAGAATCTACCTGCCAACACAGAAGATATGAGAGACGCAGGTTTGATCCCTGGGTTGGGAAGATCCCCTGGAGGAGAAAAAGGCAACTCACTCCAGTATTTTTTTCCTGAGAAATTCCACAAACAGGGGAACCTGGCAGGGACTGGCCATGGGGTCACAAAGAGTTGGACACGACTGAGAGTCTGAGCAAGTTATTACATATTCTTTTTACTGTATGTTAGCTTAGTAAAGCTTTTTTTAAGATTGAAATTGCTGGGTTTTGATGAATATATTACAAATTCTTTTCATTTACTTCTCATACTTCAAAATTTTCCTGTTTTTACAATAGCACATATTACCTACATAATTGAAAAATAATTTCAAGACAGTTTAGTTTAACATACACACTTATCTACCACACATTCCATGCTTAGCATCATGATAGAATCTAGAGCTGTACAAAATAAAAAATAGCATGTTGTCTCTTTCTTAAGAAGCTTACAATGGAGTGAGAGTAGAAAACAATGCAAAAACTACTTATCTATGGCAGAATGAAATTACTTTTCAATCAAGTTGCAAATAACAGGTGTTGGTTGCTGAAGGAAATAATTAATGATTGGCCAAAGAGACGGGGCAAAGGAAGAGTGGTTGGCAAGAGAGATTTAATGAGTCACCTACAGGTTGATGCACATGGCCACATCCTTAATTGGAATAAACAAACAAATATTCATTGGAAAGTAAGGTTAGTAGCAAAAGTAAGCATTCTCCATGCTTACTACACATATTTATCAGTTCAGTTCATTCACTTAGTCATGTCCGACTGTTTGCGACCCCATGGACCATAGCATGCCAGGCCTACCTGTCCATCACCAGCTCCTGGAGTCTACCCTAACCCATGTCCACTGAGTCGGTGATGTTATCCAACCATCTCATCCTCTGTCATCCCCTTCTCCTCCTGCCTTCAATCTTTCCNCCATGGACCATAGCATGCCAGGCCTACCTGTCCATCACCAGCTCCTGGAGTCTACCCTAACCCATGTCCACTGAGTCGGTGATGTTATCCAACCATCTCATCCTCTGTCATCCCCTTCTCCTCCTGCCTTCAATCTTTCCTAGCACCAGGGTTTTTTCAAATGAGTCAGCTCTTTGCATCAGGTAGCCAAAGTATTGGAGTTTCAGCTTCAACATCAGTCCTTCCAATGAACACCCAGGACTGATCTCCTTTAGGATGGACTGGTTGGATCTCCTTGCAGTCCAAAGGACTCTCAAGAGTCTCCTCCAACACATATTTATATCTGCTAGGAAATAAAATTAACTTTGAGGAGACAAAGATTTGAAAGCAAGAAGGCAAAAAGAGAAAGAATGGACAGAGGAAAGAAAGTTTACTATCCTATGGGAAAGCAAAAATTACATCAGCCTGCACTTTATCATTGAAAAAGAAAAAAAATAATAAGATTTATTTCAAAAAATGTCTGTTTCTCTAACTAGAGTGAATGAGGTGGGGTAGTGACCTCCCCACATTGCAGAAAGGAGTAAAGAGCCTCCTTTCTTAAAGCAGTTACCTCTTCAGAGATAAGAGAATGGGAGCTGGTCATGCCCAGATTATTCCTTACACATTTACCAATCATATTTATTATTCCACCTCTCTTGGACTGCAGTCAGTAAAATGATGGGGAAAAGTTAGCACCTATACCAAATGAGCTCTTTCCAGCAGCAGAATCATCAGCAATACTCTGTCATCACAAGTGGTGCATAAAATCATGTGTTACGCTGCTAAAAATGTGGATGCCCAATCCAAACACTTTGGATTCTGAGAGAGACTCATGATCTGTATTTAAAACAGGCATGCAGTTCCCCTCCATCTCCAGTCTGCAGAACATATTGCAGTAGGTCTGTAGACCACACTGTTAAAACACAACTGCATCTTAGAGGTTTTTGTGTAGGAAGCTAACAAAATAATGAACATTGATACATAAAATCATATTAATTATTTATTGTTCCTGGTACTATCAACCACACTAAATTAAGATTCTAGCTGCATACTAGTTTCAAGAATAATAATATATATAGAAGAAATTTTCTTCTTTTGATTTGATGCAAAGAAAAATATAAGGGAGATAGTGAATATACCAGGTACTTAATAATTTCTAATGATTTCTCAGTGATCTAAAATCCATTTCCTTAGCTGATTCCCAAAATTGTATTTGTCAGGAGAACTGGCCAAAAAGAAGTATCCATCCCATCAGAGATGACTATAAGGCCTTACAATACCAGCTCATGTCCCAGGTTTCTTAAATAAATAATATTTTGCCTCTCCCCAATCTGTCAGCTGTAGGTAAACAACTTCACCCTTCCCTATTCATGCTTAGCCAGACATTCAGTCTGAAGAGGTTCAGAGGATGTGGTTTCCAACAAGGACCACAAGCTTTGATAGCCACCTCTATTTCTTTTTGCAGAGGCTTCCCTGAGAATCTTTTCTGGACAGGTTAGCATTTAAAACACCATGATTTGACTGCTTTGATTAATTGTGGTATCATTTTCTCCATAAACCAAGTAGGGAAAGGTTGTCTCATTTAAGAGTGGCCTGTCATGCTCAGATGAAATTAGCTCGCCCCCAGTGAAAGGCCTTGACACCATTAGCCAGTTCAGATACCACAGGTCATTTTATTAAAGTGGCAGATTTTGGAGGTGTTCTTTAAATTTATCATTTATGATAAGCTATTATTTGAAGAAAAAGAGATGGGCCACGCTCTGGCAGAGCTCAACCAGGCTATGGCTCTGTTGGTCAGTCTTTCTGAGTTTTCCTGTGATCAGATTCACCCTTATTCATCCATGTTTCCATCTAACACCATCACAATTGTCTGTGCTCAGCCTGACTCACTGCAGAGACAGTGCGCCCTGGGGAAATCTCATCTTGACTTTGATGACTATATTTAATCCCAGAGCCCAGGGAGAAACTAAAGCAGAGAAGGATCATGAGGAGCTGCCTGAAAGATGGGCATTACCTGAATGTCCTGTGAAAAACTTTACTGCAAAAATTTTAATTCAAAAATTGTTATAATGATAGCAGTATTAGTACTCTGTTAACTAGTTTGGGGTGTGCACTATGTGTCAAGCATGGTATCATGTTATATCCTATTTAAAATCTATTAATAACTTTGTGGAGTGATATTAAAATTACTCTACATTACCCTCTCACAGGTGAAGAAAACTGAGGCTCACAGTGATAAAATTATTTGAGGCCATATGGCATGGTGCTAAGAACCAAGATTGTCTGAATCTAAAGCCCACCCTGGTGTATGTTAATGTATCCTTACATCAATCTACCAGTGCAAGATTAATAGGGTCCAGGAAACTTGTGTCAGAAAACCTGGGTTCTTTGTTGAATGACCATCCCATTACATGCACAGGAGCACCAAGAGTTCACTGGTCCAAAAACATTCCTGCATATTTTACACGAACCTAAGATTCTTTTGAGTTACATCAAAATTTCGGGTTGGCATTATGATGACAATTCCATTTTACAAACAAAGAAATTGAGATGACCCAGAGAGATGATATGGGGAGAGAGGTGGGAGGGGGATTCAGGATTGGGAACTCATGTACACCCATGGCGGGTTCATGTCAATGTATGGCAAAACAAATACAGTATTGTAAAGTAAAATAAAAAATAAATTTTAAAAAAAGGAAAATAATTTAGGTCTTAGCTTAGCTGGTAATTAGCAGAGCCAGATCTGACACTTATACCTTTTGCTCTAAATGCTTTTCCACCATACATTAGAAAAATAGGAATATAGAAAAGAGACACATTAAAGACAGTATGTTGGAGAAAGCAGAAAATACTGACCCCTTTCTCTGAGTCATTTCTTTTTCTAACTCAAATGTTGATAAGAAAATGTTTGAACCTTTCAAGAGCATGAACATTTGTGCATGCATGCACACAGCTGTGTGAATGTGATAGGTGGGAGATGTAGATGAGCCTCATGCTCCTGCCCAAACCCAAGTCATGCCACATGGGTGTAGAGACAGAGAAGCTTCATATATTCAAAATTGGGATCAGCCATCTCCCTTTTCATATCATCTATTTTGGCAGCACTGGAATAGAGTGACCTGACTTGAGAAGGGAGGAAGGGGAAGAAGTAGTCAGAAATAAAGGGGCCTCATATAATTCACTCAGCCCAAATTGTGAAAATCTGTTCTTGAGGGTTTTTTCCATTGAAAAACTTTAATAGAACAGACTTTGTACTTTGGCAAATAGAAGATACCATTTTTTTTTCTCTCACTACAGAGTACTGTTTTGGCCAGGAGAGTAGGAAGTATGAATACAGGGATGCAAAGATGTCAGCCAAGTCAATTATATGTTTAACCCTTATCAAATTTCCTCAAGCAAACTGATTGCCAGAAAAGACCAGTGAACCATATAGTTATCTTTTTAATTAACTTAGTGGATTATAGCTGATTTACATGGGTCATATAGTTATATTTTACCCTTATAAAAGGGTCAATTTTTCAGAACGTATGTTAGGCATATCATGTTGCCCATCATTTCCAATAGAAACTTAGAGATCTGAGTAGAGAAGAAAGACACCAAATATTCTTTTTTTCTTGGAAACCAAACTGGAGCTGAGATGGAGGGGAAAAAAATTTCAGCTTATCTTTGATGTGGCTAAGAACTGGAGTACAATGAAGGTCCAGGCAGAGAATAATACTCAAGAGCTGCCTTTTTGTGCCCAACTAGGTTTGAGTCTGAAAACTCAAGACATGGATACCATTAGGTAGCCAAGGTGGGAAAACCAGCCTTAGACAAACATCACAACTGGAACATCAGGCACAGAAAGTGTGGTCTTTGCAGCTGACAAGTATACAGCAAGGCAGATTTATTGATTCAGCCAATTACATGCAGCTGCATGAATCTTAAGATTCAGAGCTAGAGATTGGCTAAGATGGAAGAGTAGAAAGCAACTCACCCCTCTCATGAGCACACTCATGTCTGTTTTCAGAACCATTGATGAAAAAGACCAGAACCTACCAGAAAATATATACAACTAAAGACATAAGGAATCACAATGAGATGGGTAGGAGGATCAGACTTGTGATATAATGAAGTCCCATACCCCTCAGTGGGTAATTCACAAACTGGATGACAATTATATTGCAGAGGTTTTCCCACAGGAGTAAGAGTTCTGAGTCCCACGTCAGGTTCCCCAGTCCAGGGGTCCTGCACCAGGAAGACAAGTCCCTAGACATTTGGCTTTGAAGGCCAGCAGGGCTTAATTTCGGAAACCCTATGGGTCTAGGAGAAACAGACTTCACTCTTAAATAGTGCACACAAAATCTCACACATACCAGGGCTCAGGACAAAATCAAGAATTTGATATGCACCTGGGCCAGACCTACCTGCTGGTCTTGAGGACATTCTCTGGATTTTAGCTCTGTTTACATAGGCAATTTGAGTGCACAGAAGGTCCCTAAAGAACCTATATGTCGAACTAACCTATAGACAACAGTTTTAAAATCTAGCACAGTCTACTCTTAGACTGTGACATTCAATAGATTTAAAGTGCAGTGTGCCAACAAGTAGAATCTACCTGCAATGCAGGAGATGCGGGTTCAATCCCTGGGTCAGAAAGATGCCCTGGAGAAGGAAATGGCAACCCCCTTCAATATTCTTTCCCAGGAAATCCCATGGACAGAGTCTCACAGGCTACAGTGCATGGGGTTGCAAAGAGTTGAACATGACTGAGCACACGTGTATATGCACACATGTGGCAACAAGTGGAATTAGCTAGTTTTGAATGGTGGGTTGATTGCTGGCTGAATAAGCCAATTAACACNTGGAGAAGGAAATGGCAACCCCCTTCAATATTCTTTCCCAGGAAATCCCATGGACAGAGTCTCACAGGCTACAGTGCATGGGGTTGCAAAGAGTTGAACATGACTGAGCACACGTGTATATGCACACATGTGGCAACAAGTGGAATTAGCTAGTTTTGAATGGTGGGTTGATTGCTGGCTGAATAAGCCAATTAACACTCTGTCAACTCTATCCTGTATAAGATGGCAATAAAATAGGATCTATTTCATAGTGTTGCCATGAGAGGTAAATGCGATAATGCATTTATGATATTTAGCTAAGTTTTTGACATTTTAGTACTTCATAAATGTCTTATTACTGTTGTTATTATTGTTATCCTCTAACCTGTTATGACTTTACAATGAAAATGAGTGGGAAACATCATCAACAGCAAACCAGAATCTACTCTGAGTTGCCGCAGCTGAACTCCATGACTGTGGTCAGTTAAAAATCAAAAACTCACATGATCCAGCAATCCTACTCCTGGGCATATATCTGGACAAAACTATAATTCAAAAGGAAATGTGCACCCCTATATTCATAGCACCATTCTAAGTTGTCAAAACATGGAAATAACTTAAATGTCCATCAACAGATGAACAGATAAAGGTTATGTGATACATAGATATAATGGAACACTATTCATCCATGAAAAAGAATGAAATAACGCCATTTACAGCAACTTGGATGGACCTAGAGGTTATCAAACTAAGTGAAGTAAGTCAGAAAGAAAAAAACAACTATCATATGGTATGACTTATATGCGGAATCTAAAATATTAAATATGACAAATGAACTTTTCTATGAAACAGAAATAGATTCCTAGACATAGAGAATAGATTTGTGGTTGCCAAGGAAAGGGGATTAAGGGAGGGATGGATTGGGACTTTGGAGTTAGTAGATGCAAACTATTATATATAGAATGGGTAAACAAGGTCCCATTGTATAGCACAGGGAACTATATTCAATATACTATGACAAATCATAATGGAAAAGAATATGAAAAAGAATTATATATATATAACTGAATCACTTTGTACAGTGGAAATTAACAAATTGTAAGTCAACTATACTTCAATAAAATGAATTTGAAAAAAATCAAATACTCAAAAGAGAGCCTAAACCTATTTTGATGCATTAAAAATCTATAGAAATAGAGCAAAAATATTGTTTAAAATTTTATAACTAGAAATAAAGGTCACCTCCTGCTGAGCTCTCACTTCCTGCCGTGTGGAGGGGAAGCTGTCCACATATAAGGCCCCTTAGTTAGCCAGAAAATGCATACTAAATTCTCCACCAACAGAAAACAACTGAGTCTAGGGTCCCTGAACCCTCATATCTTTTAAGAGACCTTTGGAGGTAGAGGAGACTTGATGAGAATTCCCAGCAGGGAAGGCAAGGGGTCAATGCACCATACAGAAGAGGCAGTTGCAGGCTTCCATGGACATGTCCTTAGTATCACAAAATTTCAATGTTCAAATATATACAAGCATGACAAATGAGGGAGAACCAAATGACCCTTAGGATTATAATATGTGTGAATAAGCCATTGGAATAATTTCTGCAAATAAAGGGCCATATAACTGCTAATATTCCCACTTTTTTTTAGCAATAATAATGCATCATCTGGCTGAAACAGTTCCTTAAGTACCTTATGTTCTCTGCTGGAACCAAGTCATTAATCCCATTTATAAGCTAATGGGGAAGCCCTAAGTCCAAATTAAGGTCCTGAAGAAACGTACTGGAATTAATGAGAGAGGGAAGTCATTTTTCTCTACAGCTATAAGGTTGCT
>SJYX01024315.1:277766-364078 GCA_006410675.1 Oreotragus oreotragus | reverse complement strand
TCCCTCTGGATCATCCCCATGCAACAGCCCCAAGCATCCTGCATCCTGCATCGAACATAGACTGGCGATTTGTTTCTTACATGATAGTATACATATTTCAATGCTGTTGCAACTTTGTATTTTTTAATATGGCAGAACGGTATCAAATGATCACCGGCATGATTAGCACAGTTTATGGTTGCATTTAAGTATGGTGTTTGAGGAGGCTGAGCTTTTTCAACAGTATTTATTATAAATAAAAAAATAATAGTACTCTGTATTTGTCTAGTGCTGTTCTGCTGCTTTACAACATCCTATATATGAATTTTAATTCCTCTATACTTCACAATACTGTGAGGATAGGTATAATTTTGTCTCTGTTTGGTGATGAAAGAAACCGAGGCTCAGAAACATGCTCAAGATGACATGCTAGGAAGGCACTAGAACAGAGCTGGGTTCAAAATCCTGGCAGCCTGGTTTCCAGAGTTTTTTCCCTTAGTGGCTGCCCTATGTCCACTGTCCACAGCGTAAGCTAGAGGCAGGAATGGAGACTGTTCTCTAGTTCCTTGCGCATTGGATTTGCCCAGTTTACTTTGAAAGTAGCCATTCCAGTTCTCTAAGACAATAAAGTACCTTATTTAATACTAGAAAATCTTCATGCGTATATCCTCTACACTTCTAAGAAGTACTTTTTACAGACCTTAGTGAAAAATTCCTTGCAATAGTAGTTCCTGGCATTGGGAGGCTTTAGGTTGAATATTGGGCTGACATTTCTTGGCTTTCATGATTAACTTTCACTGGAGTGAGACCAATCTATGTGCTTTTGATACATGTTAAATGTGAATAGTCCCCAGATGGCAGACCAGGACGATGCATGTTGACTTCAGTGGGTATGTGAACCCTGATTTGGAGTTCCCCTTGGTGTGCTAAAGTCTCCATAATTCTTAAAGTAGGTGGACGTTTTGTGTGTGTTGCCTGTGGGTTAATGAAGCCTGCAAACTATCACAACATGCTAACATGCTTAATTATGAAATCCCCCAAATTTTACCAACAAAATAGCATTCTCCTTAGAGGAAATTTGAAAAAATAAATTAAGAGTGCAAAGAAGGAAATCAAGGTCACATCTACTACTACTCCAGAGCCAGGCTCTATTGAAATCTACTTTCCCTCTATTTTTTTTTCCCTTACACACACATTCCTAGACATACTCTCTTACAGCAATAGTGGTCACTAATGTGTTGTTATTCTCTGAGTTAAAATTTAACCAAGGTGTGGAACACAGGATATTTTGCACATGCATTTTTTGCTGGAGAGACCACAGCTGCGTAACTATTTATAGTGTTTCTTAGCTATCGCATGCATCATTTCCTGTCTTACTTCCTCGGTGTCACTGGCAATGCTACTACTGGCCTGTCTGCTCTCCACTCATGACATCTGAGTCATCGCTGACAGCGCTGTCCCCAGGCTGCCTCACGGAGCCTGTTACTGAGCTTGGTTATTTTTCTTCTCCTTGAAATTTCTCAGATCTGTACTTTTTCAGCTGCTGCCCCACCCCCCCGCCCCTTCCCCACCGCTGTTCAGTGTCTGTTTCTGGGCCTTGAGCATCTTCTGTGTTCAGTCCACACTTTAAAAAGTAATTTCTCTTAAGTGTTTACTCAGCATCCTAATCTTAGCAGGACTCCCCCCATGGTGATACCACCTCTCTGTTACTTTCTGGTTGTCTCTACATTGGTTTCAGAGTCTCCATATATCCTCCATCACCTCATCCATTTCATGCCAGGCAAAGACACACCTTCATCCTTTCTTACTGCATTGTTCAAGGTGAACTGGACTGGCCCTAGTGAAAATTGTGAAGTAAGCAAAGTCTTTGCCATTTCCATCCTCTATCCTCTGTTATATATTTTTAACCACAAGGGTTCTTCTTTTCCTCCTATTTGCCATTTGGAGTTCACACTTCCAGTCAGATGTGAAAGGATCTGAAAGGATCGCATATTGTTTTATGTGATCAAATGTCTTTAATGAAATAAAGTTAGTGCAAGTAGATATAGTTTCTATTTTTAAAAAAATTGCTCTTAGTTGGCTGATAAAAAGTTGCAACTCTGTATTGATACTCTCCACCCCAAACTAAAAAAAAATTTTGTCCCATAATATGTAAGTCTAGGAATAACTGCTTAAAGCTGTAGCAGTGAAAAAGAGAAGTAGCAGGAGGAGGAGAGATAAAGAATAGGACAGCCAGTAAGAGATAGTAATATTAGCAAGCTGTGTCCTTTGATAAGAGTGCATTATTATGAGTATGTTTTTCTTTGATAAAAATTTGTCCTAATTTAGGGAAAAAATACTTTCTATTTGTGTTTTATTGTGTAGTCCCTTCTTCTTAGCTACAGATGAGAAGAATATTAACCATAATGTGCTATGGTATTGTATCCGTCTTAGAATAATTAAACGTGAAAGCACTGAGCCTGTTATTTTCTTAATCCTTGAATCTCAGCATCTAGTTAGTGCCTGGCATGCTCTGCATAGTCAACAAATGATTGCTGATTATATGACGGTGTTTAGGAATACGATAGTCTTTTTTATATTTCTAGGGTTTTAGTTTATTTTTACCCAACAGAATGAAGAATTTGACTCTGTAACACCACTATCAGAAATCCATGTTTCAACAGCTATAGAAAATGGTATCCAGTTGTTCACGAGGATATTTCATTTGCAACCCATGTTGGTGACAGCACGGAGTAGATTCCTCTCGTGCTGATACTTGGCTTTAAAGACCTCTTCTTTTGCTTTGGGGACTGAGCTAAAAATAGAGCTAGCCTGAAAGTACATGAAATGTGCTTCAGTGGCCACGTCAGTATGCTGGCCTGACAAAGAGAGCTTGCATGGGTGTTTTTATATTCCCATGTGTGTGTTAGTCGTTCAGTCATGCCCAGCTCATTGTGACCCCATGGACGTAGCCCTCCAGGCTCCTCTGTCCATTTGATTTCCCAGGCAAGAATAGTGGAGTTGGGTTGCCATTTGCTTCTCCAGGGTATGTTCCCAACCTACCGATCAAACCAAGTCTCCTGCATTGCAGGCAGGTTCTTTACCATCTGGCCACAAGGGAAGCCCTTCTGTTCTGAAGGTGGAGCTCCCTCTTCTCTNGGTCTACATTCATATTTCAATCCTTGATTCAAAATTCATTCTAGACCTGTATCACGTTTGTTTATCTGTTTCTCTCTCCTGATACGCTATCTTTAGTTTCATCTGTTCAGTGTTCTGCATTGTTCCAGGTGATCTGGTTTGGGGTGTGTGGTATTTGAAGTGTGTTCATTTCTGAAATATTCCAGGGAGCAATCTGTTTTATCATACTTTCTCTACCTCTTTATTTATTTATTTATTTTCTTTCATGAGAGTGCACTTTTCTAATCATACTCATATGGTTCTTACCAGGTCCATACCACCAGTACCTAAAGCGTACACTCTAGTAATGTTTCTCTATCATTTATGCCATGTCCAGTTTTTGACAGTGGCCTTTTTCCATGTTCAGGCAGATGGGATAATGTCTATGCAACTTCAATATTTGTATCTCTTAGAATTCACCTAATATGGGAATTTTCATGTCCTTTTTAAAAGAAACATGGAATTGTGTCTATCTTTTCATATCTTCTTCCTGTTAGCTTACCCTGTGTTTACTTTATTATTTTCCCCCGTCTTTGAGTCCTGACAATTTGTTCAGTGTGGGTATTTCTTAGAGAGCTCAGAATTCTTATGAATAGTGTGTCCATCAGCAATTAGTTTAAGGTTGCTGTTTGAGAAAATGCCCACAAGGCAGAAGCATTTCTTCATTGCCTTCTCTTCTTGCTATGGTAACAGCAGCCTTAGTGGTTCTCCTAGGTCTAGTTGTAAATGAGAATAAAATGAGAAACTGGAAGACAGCAAAAGCTTTTGTTTCTCTTGCCTTTGAGGTTTTTTATTTAAGTGAAAGTCTTATTTCTTATTTAAGACTCTTTATGCCGTTGTAGTTATTGCAGATAAACAGATTCTCCTACCCTTCCACGGATACCTGGAGGTATTCAGCTGCAGCCATTGTCACAGGTATGTTTTTAGAATATGTTGAGAACATGTCTCTTGATACAGGAGGTCCATGTGGATTATGAATAGGTATTTGTGNAAGCTTTTGTTTCTCTTGCCTTTGAGGTTTTTTATTTAAGTGAAAGTCTTATTTCTTATTTAAGACTCTTTATGCCGTTGTAGTTATTGCAGATAAACAGATTCTCCTACCCTTCCACGGATACCTGGAGGTATTCAGCTGCAGCCATTGTCACAGGTATGTTTTTAGAATATGTTGAGAACATGTCTCTTGATACAGGAGGTCCATGTGGATTATGAATAGGTATTTGTGGGAATAAGTTTATTCCAGCCTTCACCTTTTGGCCTCTCACCCACTGACAACATTTGCTAACCTTAATTTTCTTACCAGGACTGTAAGCTCATTTCATGTTTGTTTGGGTACTAATATTAAATTACAATTACTTAATGGTAAGAAATGATGGTAATAACTTAATGAAAATGGTCTGGACCGTTTTCAATGGTGGCCTTTTCCAGTGCTCAGGGTTGATGTCACTTGGCAGAGATCTAAAGATTTAGTATCTCTGAGAAGAAGCCCAGTTGAGCATTATTCATGGGGTTTTTGTTCTCTGAAAGCACTTTGAGTTGTATTTACCTGGTGATGTTTACTTCCTGAGTGTGTCCTGTTTTTGTTTTTGTTTGTTTGTTGGTTGGTTGGCTTGTTTTAATTACTTTTTTTTTTTTAATGTGTTACCCCTGGCATGTTGAAGGGTAGGGGTCATGTTGAGTCCAGTGGCCTTGTGAATATCAGATGTTTATCAACAATAGTTTGAAGGCTCCGGTTACAGAGAAAAGCTTCCATGCTGCAAGGTCTTTTAAATTCCCTCCTTTTTTAGAATGGCTACAGTTGTCTTAAGAGTTTTTGTCATACTTGGTTGTAAAATAGAATGAGCCAGAGAAGCCACCAAACCTGGTGTCCCCTCACTCTCCTAGTTCACCTCTCCTTAGCTCTCCTTAGTTCAGCTTTACTAGCACAACTCTCCTTAGCTTAGCTCTCCTTAGCTCAGCTGTCCATAGCTCTCCTTAAGCTCTTGTCTCAGCCCTCCTAGCTCTCCTTAGTGTAGTCCTCCTTAGAATACCTATCATTAGCTCGGCTCTCCATAGCTTAGCTTTCCTTAACACAGCTCTCCTCCTGTTAGCTTAGTCAGTTGTCTTAAGAGTTTTTGTCATACTTGGTTGTAAAGTAGAATGAGCCAGAGAAGCCACCAAACCTGGTGTCCCCTCACTCTCCTTAGCTCAGCTCTCCTTAGCTCTCCTTAGTTCAGCTTTACTAGTGCAACTCTCCTTAGCTTAACTCTCCTTAGCTTAGCTCTCCTTAGCTCCACTGTCACTAGCTCTCCTTAAGTTCTTGTCTCAGCCCTCCTAGCTCTCCTTAGTGTAGTCCTCCTTAGGATATCTATCATTAGCTCGGCTCTCCATAGCTTAGCTTTCCTTAACACAGCTCTCCTCCTGTTAGCTTAGCTTTCCTTACCTCAGCTCTCCTTAACTCAGCTCTCCTAAGATAGCTATCATTAGTTCAGCTCTCCTTCAGTCAGTCAGTTCAGCTGCTAAGTCATGTCTGACTCTGTGACTTCATGGACTCCAGCATGGTGGGCCTCCCTGTCCACCACTGACTCCTGGAGTTTACTCAAACTCATTTCCATTGAGTCCGTGATGCCATCCAACCATCTCATCCTCCGTCGTCCCCTTTTCCTGCCTCCTTCAGTCTTTTCCAGCATCATTGCCTTTTCAAATGAGTAAATTCTTTGAACCAGGTGGCTAAACTGTTGGAGTTTCAGCTTCAGCATCATTTCTTCCAATGAAAACCCAGGAAAGATCTACCTTAGGAGGGACTGGTTGAATCTCCCTGCAGTCCAAGAGACTCTCAAGAGTCTTCTCCAACACCACAGTTCAAAAGACTTGCAGGGCACAGCTGATAGTTTCACTGAGTTAGACAAGCTGTGGTCCATATAATTAGACCACTCCTTACCTTGAACATGATCTTGGACGTGGGGTATCTCCCCTCAGGTGCTCACTGCTCCAGCGCATCACAGCCACTGCTTGCTGCTGATGCTGTGTGGTGGAAATAAAACTGAAAGTTCTGGGATAAACGTGCTGATTATAGAACACATTTAATTCAACTTTCTTCAAAATACTAATGACAAAACTTCACATTTGTTTCACACTTTAGTCCATATCAGGTTTTTGTTTGTAGTCTTTTCAGTGCTGCTTTCTAATAACCAATTTCACTGGTTTTTCAATAAGTCCTCTGGCCTCCTTTTTCAGCAGCTCTGGTCTGACCTCTGGCTCTGGGACTGACGTAGGGCCCTCAGCTCCTTGAGCCAGATTTACCCCAGCCTCTCAGTCCCACTTTCCAGAGTTGTAACAAGTTGTTAAGAGCACTCCATCCCTCCTACACACCTGCAAGCAGACAGCTATGTCTAGAGCTCAGCTAGTACCACAGTCTAGACCCCAGAGCTCCTGGCAAATGTGGGGCAAGACAGACAGAGGGCAGGCAGACGGGTGTTGGGCAGTGTCCATGGCTAGGACTGGGAGCCATGGTTCCTGCTCAGATCTCGTGTAAAATCAAAGTTTTCTGACCCTCATCCTCTCCTGGCCAGCCATCTCATCCCTGTGTCTTCAGAGGTCTCTGCCCATGTGCTCTTTCCCCAGAACTGGCTTTTCTTCTTTTTGGCCTGTAAAGTCCCATGGACAGAGGAGCCTGGTGGGCCACAGTCCATATGTTCAAAAAGAGTCTAACATGACTTAGCCAGGAAACAACAACAATGAATAGATGAGAAAGTGAAGGAAGGTCAAAAACAAACAAACACACACACACACACAGCAATGAAAAATCATGTCACTGTCATTAGAAGGTAATTGACGACCTGCCATCACTCTAAGAAAGTTTCAGATGAACACAAAGTTGGAAATTGTACTGTGTTCCTATATCCTACCATACACATTTCTGCTATAATCTGACAGCAAAGACTTGCCAAATAACAATAATTATCATGATAATCAGGCTCTATTATTTTCACTACACTCTGCATTTTCAGCACATATTTGTGTAATATTTATTAAGTGCCAGCAGGCATTTTCTAACAGTTTCCCTTTGGGCTCAGACAGCAAAGAATCTGCCTGCAATGCAAGGGACCTGTCTTTTATCTTTTGATGGGGAAAATCCCATGGGGAAGGAAGTGACTGACAGCTAATGACTTCAGGACTTTTGATCACTAGAGAACTTCTGAACCCATAGAATATTAATAGGTGAGTGCTCTTCCAAACACCTCCATATCAAACCTAAGACTAAGTCACACTCCAAAGCCAGCAAGCTGTAGTGCCAAACACCCCTCACCTATCCCTCACCCAGATAGGGGTGCAGCCTTGCACATCAGCAGACTGGCTGCTCAAAGGCATACTGCACCCATACATTCTAACCACAATAGTGGACACAGCCACTACCTTTCAGAAAGACACAATCTAGCTCCACCTACCAAAACACACACACACAGTTTCCCCCAACTAGGAAACCATCATATAGCATTGGTTCAGTCCCACTCAGGAGAGGTAGACTTCATAGTTAAGAGGAACTAGAGACTTTAAACCAAGAAAAGGATCACAAACACAGTAAGTTAAACAAAACAAAATGACAGAGAAACATCCAGCAGATGAAGGAACATGGCTAAAACCCAAGGACTGAATACCAGAAATTAACAAATGAGACCTAGGTAACTTAAAAGCTCCAGGTAGATGTCTCCTCCCTGTCTGATCATAAACAATCTCTCCCACCCACCAGTCGACCACAGCTTAATTCTTGTCGCTTAGGAACACATAAATTGGCCCTGGCCCAATCCATTCATTCCAGGTCAACAAAGAGACCACCCCAGCTTCATCCATGCCAGGGAAGTGCAGAGACCACCCCACATCCATCAATGCCAGGTCAGCACACAACCACCCCATATACAGCAATGCCAGGTCAGTGCACAGACCAACCCATCTCCATGCATGCCAGATCAGTACACAGACATCCCCATCTCCATCCATGCCAGGTCATCACACAAACCATCCTAGCTCCATCTGCCAGGTCACCACACAGACCACACCCATCTCTTCCATGCCAGAGCACTGAGCAACCCAGCTTCATCCATGCCAGGTCAATATATGTTAGGACCAAATTGCAGCCAATAAAGATTAGCCAATTAGTAAATACCAGGAAACCCTGGCAGCCAATAAAGATTGGCCAATTAGTAAATACCAGGAAGCCCCTGCAGCCAATTCACCCTTGCCAACTCCCTATCTTTGTTCTAAGCCTATAAATACTGCTGTAGTTCTGGGCTCAGGGCTCTTGTTCGACTCCACTGCACTGGATGCGACTTGAGCCCTAGATCGAGCTAGCAATAAACCCCTTTGTGCTTTTGCATTACTGTGGACATCTTATTCTCTCAGTTTTGGGGACTTGGACTTTGGGCATAACACATAGAGACCATGCCAGCTCCATCCATGCCAGATCAGCACAGATCATCCCAGCTCCATCCATGCCAGGTAACCACTAAGACCACCACAGTTCCATCCATGCCAGGTCAGTGCAGAGACACCCCTCTCCATCCATGCCAGGTCAGCACACAGACCACCTCAGCTCTATCCATGCCAGGTCAGAGCACAGATAGCCCACCTCCATCCATGCCAGGTGAGCACACAGACCACTCCTAACCCTTCCATGCCAGTGCACAGAACCACCCAGCTCAATCCATGCCAGGTCACCACACAGACCACCCCAAATCCATCCATGCCAGATCAGTGCAGAGATCACCCCAGCTCCACCCATGCCCAAGTCAACATACAGACCACCCACCTCCATCCATGCCAGGTTAGCACACAGACCACCCTAACTCCATCCATGCCAGATCAGCACTCAGAACACCCCAGCTGCATCCATGCCAGGTCAGCACACAGACCACCCCAGCTCCATCCATTCCAGGTCGGTTCACACACCACGCCTCCTCCAGATTTCCCAAACTGGGAACTTGTCAAATGAACTGAGGATCCCGAGGGAATTAGACGTTGGAAGCCATTGGGATTTGATTATAGAACTTCCACAGGAATAGGGAAACAGACTCATGGATTGCACAAACAAAACCTTGTGTGCACCAGGACCCAGGAGAAAAGAGCAGTGACCCCGAAAGAGACTGACCCAGACTTGCCTGTGAGTGCCCAGTGGCCTCCGGAGGGGGTGCAGGTCACTCATGGCCTCCTGCAGCGTGAAAGGCACTGGGATATTTTGAAGGAGGTCACCATTGTCTTCATTACCTCCACCTTAGTTTTCTCTCAGGTAAAACAACAGGGAGGGCCACAATCCCGCCCATCAACAGAAAGCCATGTTGATGTGTATTTAATATTTATAAGGTCCAAGCGTTTCTAACTAAAGAACAGCTGCTCTCCTGGAGTATTCTAGTATTCATAACTGGGTAGACCGTCACAAAGCCAATTTTAACAGGTACCTTTAACTCACACTTAAAAAATATCCAATGAAAAGATGTCAAAATTGTTAAGTGTTAGGGAAGGGTATTCGGTATCACCTCACACCAATCAGAATAGTGATTGCCAAGCACTCTACAAAGGTTAAATCTGCCCAATGCCAGGAATAATAGGGAACCACCCACCTCCATTGTTAAAATGAAAATAGGAGAAAGCCACTATTGAGTAGAGCATGGATGTACATCAATAATGACAATGAGAATGACATTAGAATATGCTTCAAGTCATACACAAATATAAACTTCAAAGAAGATAAAGATCTAAATGTCAGACGGATACTATGTAATTTTGAGGGCAATATAGGGGGAACATGCTGCGACATCAATTCAACCAAGTGAGCCCAGAATAATGAAAAATGAACGAAAACTAAGAAAACAGGACAGAATGAACCTTAATAGTGTTTGCACATCAATGGAACCCTAAATGAAGGAGAAAGACAGTCCTCACAATGGGAAAAATTATTTCCAAACAAAGATGTCCATAAGGAAGAAAGAAGATGGGGTACATAGATAATGAACCATCACTCAGCCATAATAAGCGGAAAAAAGTGCCATGGGAGACCTCAGGAAATAAAGTAGAGGTGATCATAGCAAGTGAGGTGAGGGAGACAGGGACGGATATTAGCATAAGTTATCACTTGTAGCTGGGATCTAAAAATGGATACAGGTGAACTTCTTTACCAAAGAGAAAGTCTCAAAGACTCAGAAAATAATAAATGGTCCCCAGAAAGAAAAAAAAAAAAAATGTGGTTCACAGAGTAATGAACTGATTCAGTCTAACATAGGGAGGCTAATATTATTGAAAACAACAACAATCCACCAGGAACCACTGTTTAAACAGGAATTCTATTCAACACTGTAACATCCTATATCAGAAAAGAACCTGGGTTGGAAGATATACACATCTGCGTACAAGTGAATCAAATTGTTGTCGATCCAAATAAAAACGAAAAAACACCCACAAACTTGTCATTCAACTACATACACCAATTCAAATTCAAAAGTACGAAAAAGGAATCAGAAAGGCGAACTCTACTGTCCTCAGGCCATGGTGACCCAGATGTTGTCACATCCCTGGAGCCTGAGCTGGTTTTGGTCCTAAGCCTGGAGTGTCTCAGTGCAGACAAAGCTGGGAGCATGGGGCAGGAAATGTGATCCCAGAATGGACCTGTGATGCCTCATTCCCTCTGCATGAGCATCCAACTTCCAGATGCAGGTGTAACCTCCTGCAGAGAAACCAAACCTACATCAGCCAAGAATTGGTGGAGCCTCCAGGCTGGAACAGGTTGGCAAGGTCCCCTGGCCACTCTATGTCCCCTAGGCTGGGGTTCTTACCTCCAGCATCCGTCTTTAGAGTCACCTACAGATGACAGCACCCTCTGCAGAGTGCTGTCCACAAACTGGGATGTGTCCTGGGGACCCTGGGTAAGGGGGAAGGAGAAATGAGACTCAAGCCTTGGTACATTCCACTCTAGCTGACAACCAATAAACAGAGTTTCCTATGAACCTCAATGATTGAGGACCAGAGTGAGGCAGGAAGCAATGTTGTTTCCTTAGAACCATTTTCGAGAAAAACAACTTTAAAACTAACGCTGCCTGGTTTTCATATTCACAATGACTGTGGGACTGTAAATAACCCTTCCCTTCCAGTCATGTCCCAGCGTAGATCATCAGACAGGAATTCAAAACAGGGCCACCTTTCAAGAAAACAATGTAGCAAGGTAAGCTGCAGTCACTCCGTAAAGTATAAGAAAGCACAGGTTGTCCAGCTCACTATGTATTCAGTTCAGTTGCACAGTTGTGCCCTACTCTTTGCAATCAATTCCACACAAATCAAAACTCTCATGAAAAATCCCCTCCCACAGGTCAGAGTGGCCACTGTCTAAAAATTTACAGATAATAGGGACTGCAGAAGATGGAGGCAAAAGGGGATTCCCCTACACTCTCAGTGGGGATGCAAATGGTCAGTTCTAATAAGGTAGATGAAACTTGAGCCTATTATACAGAGTGAAGTAAGTCAGAGAGAAAAACACCAGTACAGTATATTAACCTGTCTCTTATACACATCTAGATGTGTATAAGAGACAGCCTACACTCTCAGTGGGGATGCAAATGGGTGCAGGAACTATCAAAACCAACAAGGAGGTCCTTTTTTGTCTAAACACTCAGAAACCACATGGCCTGACAATCCCATGTCTGGGCTCAGACCCAGCGAAAATAAGAATTAACACTGGCCCTTGCACCTTGTTTTCAGGACAGCTTGATTGGCAATGGCCAAGAACTAGAATTGTTGCTGGCCAAAATCTTTGCTTTCTCTGCCCAGTGAAGCAAAATAAAAAATACAGAGATAGAGTTTGAAGGAGATACGAAGGCAATTTTTATTCTCAAGCCAGCAGAGAGGGGAACACAGTAGGATCATGCCTCAAGGACTGAGGACCCTCCCATCCCCTGCATATGAAGAGTCTATCGGCTTATATAAGGGACAGGCTCAGAGCCAGGTGTCAGTGATGAAGTAAAATTGGGTAGGATCTAGATCTCTTTGTCGTGCATTTTTTTCAAAGACAGTCTTAGACTGAAGTCAATAACCCAGTAACTGACTATGGCAGTTGGGGTGGCTCGGCGGCCTTCTTTCTGATATGCAAGTACAAGGGGAAGGGTGATGTAAGGGTAACCACCAGATAGGTGATGTATTTAGCATAGAGTCCAAGGTAAAAATGTTACTCATAGCTCCTGCAGAGTTAGGGGGCAGAAAAGCAAGCTTAGTCACAGACATTCAGTTATGAGCAGTTAATGTAAAAAAAAAAAACAAAACAAAACAAAAAAAAACAGAACTAGGAATGTTCAGGCCTGCTCGCTATTTTCTTGATCTCCTTTGTTTTCAAAAAAGGGAAAGAATAAAATACTCATTTCTCCTTTTTTTCCTTTGCATGCATTATCAGTCACTTCAGTCATGTCTAACACTTTGTGACCCCCATGGACTGTAGCCCACCAGGCTTCGCTGTCCATGGGATTCTCCAGGCAATAATACTGGAGTGAGTTGTGATGGCCTTCTCCAGGGGAATCTTCCTCACCCAGGGACTTAACCCATGTCTCCTGCATTGGCAGGTGGATTCTCTACTGGCTGGGCCACCAGGGAAGCCCTCCCTGCAACAAATTCTACGAAGTTATTCATCGACAGGAAAACGAAGTCAGAGTGGTGCACCTCTGCACTGGAATGCTACACAGCCCTGAATCACAACGGAATAATGCCAGTGATAACAGCATGGATGGATAGAGTGAATACCATACTAAGTGAAGGAAGGCCAATAAAGACAAATTACAGAAGGTATCACTGCCAGGTATCTTCTTGAAATTAATACAAATATAACTATTACAGAGTAGAAACAGACTCAAAAACATAGAAAACCAACTTATGATTATTAACAAAAATTTAGGGATGTGGGATAAATTAAGAGTTTGCAAGGAACAAACAAGCATTAACATACATCAAACAGATAATCAGGACAAACAGTGTTGAATAGCAAAGGGCAGCCTACTGGATGCTCTGTACTCCTCTCTATGGGGAAAATGAACCCAAAAAAGAATTGATAAATGTCTGTGTATCTCTGAATCAAGCTACTGTACACCTGAAACAAACACAGGATCAGAAATCAACCCTACTCCAAAATGAAAAGCAATGAATGCACAGAAAAAGAAATTTAAAGAAGGATCCTCTATGACCCACCCCCCAGAGTCATAGAAATAAAAGCAAAAATAAACCAATGGGACCTAACTAAACTTAAAAGCTTTTGCACAACGAAGAAATGCATAAGCAAGGTGAAAAGACAGACTTCAGAATGGGAGAAAGTAATAGCAAAAGAAGCAACTGACAAAGAATTAATCTCAAAAATATACAAGCAGCTCCTACAGCTCAATTCCAGAAAAAATAAATGACCCCCTCAAAAAATGGGTCAAAGATATAAAAAGACATTTCTCCAAAGAAGACATACAGATGGCAAGCAAACAGATGAAAAGATGCTCAACATCACTCATTATCAGAGAAATGCAAATCCACACCACAATGAGGTACCATTTCACACCAGTCACGATGGCTGCTATCAAGTTTACAAGCAATAAATGCTGGAGAGGGTGTGGAGAAAAGGGAATTATCTTACACTGTTGGTGAGAACACAAACTAGCCCAGCCACTATGGAGAACAGGGTGGAGATTCCTTAAAAAATTGGAAATAGAGCTGAGGTACAACCCAGCAATTCCACTGCTGGGCATACACGCTTAGGAAACCAGAACGAAAATAACCTGGACAGCCCTCCATAGGTAACAGAGGAGTTAGTGAAAAATAGCAGGACAGGAAAATTCTGGTTTTGGGGTAGATGCTTGAGCAGGTCCAGGGGGTCCCTTGTGTCCTGACTTGCCTTTCCCTGTCAGGGCTCTTCCTCATGACCTTTGTCATGGGTGGGATCTCCCCTGCTGGCTCCCGACACTCTGGGACCTCCTCTGGTCCGTTCTGATTCAGCTCTTCATTTACCTTGGAGCACGGACTACAGAGCTTTGAGCCTCTGATTTTTTTTTTAAGTTTCCTTGTGGTGGGCGGTTTCTGATAAGTTTTCTTGGTCAGCGTTGCCTGAAGATGATTATTCACTCTCACAGATAACATGGCCACCTGGAGAAAATAAGAGAGAGGTAGAGAATGGCATTGGTTTGTGGAAGAGGATGAAGGTGGATGGGAATGACAACTTCAGGAGAAGGGGTGAGGACAGAGAAGGGCTATGTGCCAGGCAAGGACAGGGGAGGGAGTCTTCTGGGGTGGAGTCAATGGGCAAGAGAAGTTTGGGTGGGTTCAGCTCATCTTAACATGTTTTGGGACCTCAAATGAGAGGAGGTCTTCATCCTTTTGTACTGGGTAACAGGAGGCAGGTGTTTCATAACTACTCTGGAGCCTTGTGGCTTCCCAGTCACCTTAGTCGTTTTGAGGCCTCCCAGTGGTCTGCTCCAGAGCCCCATGAGCACCCCTATATATAACCCTCCCCAGGGAGACACACCTTCACACTTAATGAGGTTAGTAAGTTTTTTCCCCAGCCAATGGTGACCCTGGGTGAGCCTTGACATTACATGCCTCATTCTGAAACCTCTAGAGGAGAATGGGAAGCAATTGAGAAGTTTTGGTGGGAGAAATGAGGCATTTATAATTCCCCTAAAGAGGTCTTCAAACTCACCTGCCATCCTCATCTCTCTAAATCAACTCTGATGGGTCACATGGCAGGGAGAGTGTGTCTCCTCCAATCTTTGTCTATTATATATATTTATGACTGAGAAAGTGTAAAAGTGTAAAATAATTTTTAAAAAATCTGCAAAAGATACAACTTAAGCAGTCCCAGTTAACATAGGTTTATCTTCTTTGTTCCATAGTCCCAAAATAACTGATTATTAAGAATGAAGTGAAGTGAAGTGAAGTCGCTCAGTCGTGTCCGACTCTTTGCGACCCCATGGA
The DNA here is from genome assembly GCA_006410675.1 of Oreotragus oreotragus. Classification (NCBI taxonomy): domain Eukaryota; kingdom Metazoa; phylum Chordata; class Mammalia; order Artiodactyla; family Bovidae; genus Oreotragus; species Oreotragus oreotragus. Next base: position 348,991 of record SJYX01024315.1, on the reverse strand, counting down.
CTGTAGCCTACTAGGCTCTTCTGTCCATGGGATTTTCCAGGCAATAGTCCTGGAGTGGATTGCCATTTCCTTCTCCAGGGGATCTTCCCAACCCAGGGATCGAACCCNATGATCTTCGTTTTTTGAGTGTTGAGTTTTAAGCCAGCTTTTTCACTCTCCTCTTTCACCTTCCTCAAGAGGCTCTTTGCTTTCCGCCCTAAGGGTGGTGTGATCTGCATATCTGAGGTTATTGATATTTCTCCCAGCAATCCTGATTCCAGCTTGTGCTTTATCCAGCCTGGCATTTTACATGATATATTCTGCATAGAAGTTAAATAAGCAGGGTGATATAATGTATTACATGCTTTGAATTTTGCTTTTTGAGGGTTTTTTTGGCCTCAACACCAGCTTGTGAGATCTTAATTCCCCCACCAGGGGTTGAACCCAGGCCCTGGCAGTGAAAGCACTGTCTTAAGAACTGGACCACCAAGGAATTTTCCACATTCTTTGAGTCTTGACTGTTAAATCAAGCTTTCGTTCCTAGGTTAAATCCCACTAGGCGTGGTCCAGAACTCTTTGTGTGTGGTGCTGGACCCAGCTTGCTAGTGTTTTGGTGGGGAACTTCACACTCAGAAGGGATATTGGTCTGTGGCTTTCTTGTGAGGTCTCTGGTTTAGGTATCAAGGTAATGCTGGCCTTTTAGAATGAGTGCCTTTGGCAGAGTTTATGAAGGACTGGTGTTCGTCTGGACCAACTCTTGAGGTTGAGTTAGCTCAGTTGTAAGAGGAAGCAGTGGAAACCCAGTGTACAGAGGCCTGAAGGTGGGAGCGTGGTGGATTTGAGGAACGCCGGCCCTGGGCCTGGCTGGTGCAGGCATATGCGGGGTGGCGGGCAGGAGGAGAGCCCATGAGAGAGGTCCACAGGGGCCGGATCCGGAAGGGCTGGTGGGATGTGAGCAGAGCAGCGATGGGCATTGGGTGTGTGTTAGAGAATGTGCCGAGGGGAGGGTGATGGAGGAGGGAGACTGGAGGCCCAAAGGGAAGTGAGGAGAGGCAGTGGCGGCACCCAGCGGTGGTGGAGGGGCACAGGCAGGGGCGCTGGGGTGGAGGCAGCCTGGGGCGCTGGGAATGCTCTTGGGACGGGTTGGCAAGGGCACTGTGAATGGAGCGAAGGGAGCTGCTGGGAGAGGCCAGGGCTGGCTGCGCTGGCCTGCCTGGGGAGCCGGTAACCAGGGGCAGCCAGCCAGGTGGGGGCAGGGCTGAAGCTAGACCTGCCCTCTGCTGCCCGTGGCCCATGTTAATCAGCAGTAGAGGAGGCAGAATGGTGGGAAGGCCACCAAGGGCTTCCACCAGCCTAGGGGGTCTCCTGGGAGAGTGCCCACCGCCTTCCAAGGAGGTGGGAGTTGCCCAGGACCAGACCCCTGACTCCTGCGGGGAATCCCGGGTCAGACCGGCGCCACCGCCTTCCCCGGAGCGGGCACTCTCGCATACTAGCCCCGCCTGAGCCGAGAGGCAGGGCGGCCCTCGCCCCGACTGACCAGAACCCCTCAGGGTGGGGTCCGGGGGCAAGAAGGCATTTTCCCAAGAGCTCCGCCGCGCGGAGCCGAGTGGGGCAGGGGCCTTCTAGCCGCGGGGCCGTGAAGCCGGCTGCCCGTTCCGCCTCTGAGGCTTCCTGACTCCGGGCGGCCCCCTCGGGCGTCCTCCTCGCCCCCGCGCACCTCCTCGCTCGGGGCGGCCGGGGGAGAAACGGAGGGCTGGGCGGGGCGGTGCCTCACCTGCCCCGGGCCGCGAGAGGGGAGGAGCCGGGAGATGTGTATAAGAGACAGGTACTTTATTAGATATATCAGAGAAGGCAATGGCAACCCACTCCAGTACTCTTGCCTGGAAAATCCCATGGGCAGAGGAGCCTGGTAGGCTGCAGTCCATGGGGTCACTAGGAGTAGGACATGACTGAGTGACTTCACTTTCACTTTTCGCTTTCATGCATTGGAGAAGGAAATGGGCAACCCACTCCAGTGTTCTTGCCTGGAGAATCCCAGGGATGGGGGAGCCTGGTGGGCTGCCGTCTGTAGGGTCACACAGAGTCAGACACGACTGAAGTGACTTAGCAACAGCAGCAGCAGCACACACTAGCAAAGTAATGCTCAAAATTCTCCAAGCCAGGCTTCAACAGTACATGAACCATGAACTTCCGTATTTTCAAGCTGGATTTAGAAAAGGCAGAGGAACCGGAGATCAAATTGCCAACATTCCCCTGGATCATAAAAAAAGCAAGAGCGTTCCAGAAAAATATCTACTTCTGCTTTATTGACTATGCCAAAGCCTTTGACTGTGTGGATCACTACAAGCTGTGGAAAATTCTTAAAGAGATGAGACTACCAGACCACCTTACCTGCCTCCTGAGAAATCTGCTTACAGGTTAAGAATCAACAATTAGAACTGGACATGGAACAACAGACTGGTTCCAAACAGGGAAAGGAATACGTCAAGGCTGTATACTGTCACCCTGCATATTTAACTTATATGCCAAGAACATCATGTGAAATGCTGGGCTGCATGAAGCACAAGCTAGAATCAAGATTGCTGGGAGAAATATCAATAACCTCAGATATGCAGATGACACCACCCTTATGGCAGAAAGCAAAGAGCTAAAGAGCCTCTTGGTGAAATCGAAAGAGAGTGAAAAAGTTGGCTTAAAATCAACATTCAAAAAACTAAGATCATGGCATCCCGTCCCATCACTTCATGGCAAATAGATGGGAAACAATGGAAACAGTGACAGACTATTTTTTTGTGCTCCAAATCAGTGCAGATGGTGACTGCAGCCATGAAGTTAAAAGATGCTTGCTCCTTTGAAGAAAAGTTATGACCAACCTAGGCAGCATATTAAAAAGCAGAGATATTACTTGGCCAGCAGAAGTCCATCTAGTCAAAGCTGTGTTTTTTCCAGTAGTCATGTATGGATGTGAGAGGTGGACCATGAAGAAAGCTGAGTGCTGAAGAACTGATGCTTTTGAACTGTGGTGTTGGAAAAGACTCTTGAGAGTCCCTTGAACTGCAGGGAGATCCAACCAGTCCATCCTAAAGGAAATCATTGCAAGGACTGATACTGAAACTGAAAACTCCAATACTTTGGCCACCTGATTCGAAGAACTGCCTCATTGGAAAAAATCCTGATGCTGGGAAAGATTGAAGGCGGGAGGACAGGGGGACAACATGGGATGAGATGGTTTGGATGGCATTACCGAATCGATGGACATAAGTTTGAGTAGGCTCTTGGAGATGGACAGGGAAGCCTGGCTACTGCAGTCCACGGGGTCACAAAGAGTCAGACGCGACTGAGTGACTGAACTGAAGTGAGGGAGAGGGTGATAGGACTTTTGTTCAGAAAGTATGATGGGGCTAGGCAGTGTCTGCTTTCAAATACTGAATCTTTAAAATATTCTATGATTATAAAATTATGATGCATTTTATTGGTACAATTGTCGGATTTTACATTGAATAGTTAAAATCATTTCTACAGGAGAATACAGGTTTTTCACTAAAGTGGAAGGAGATTGAATGGTAAGACAGTGGAGAAGACATAATAAGTGTATTATGTAGTTGTCTGGAATCTGTAATACCAAAGGCAAGCCTTGAATGAGGAAGAGGAGATAACAGACTGCCTTCCTGTGGGCTTGCTTACCATGCTCTTGGAACACAAGGTGAAATTCAGTGTTTTGTGACTTTGGATTGTGCCACAGTGCTTGCCCCGCATCAGACAGCTTTTGACTAACATCCTGTAGATTTTAGTTTGTTATTCATTTGACATTTGCTTTCATGTTGTATTTTAAGGCAATGTGATAATGAATTGTTTTATTATCTGTATATTTATTATATATTTTAAAATAACTTTATTTATATTTGGCTATGCTGGGTCTTTGTTGGTTTGCGGGCTTTTCTCTAGTTGGGTCGCGCGGGGCCCACTCTGTGGTTGTGGTGTGTGGGGCTTCTCATTGTGGTGACGTCCCTTGTTGCAGAGCATGAGCTCTAGGGGAAGAGGGCTTCAGTAAGTTCAGCACATGGGCTCCAAGATTGTGGCCCCCAGGCTCAATAGTTGTGGTGCACAGGCTTAGTTGCTCTGTGGCATGCGGGATGTTCTTAAATCAGGGGTCTAACCTGTGTCTCCTACCTACATTGGCAGGGGGATTCTTTACCATTGAGCTGCCGGGGAAATCCTGAATTGTTTTATTTATTCTGTTTCTAAAAGCAAACAATATTAATAGCTCAAATAAAATGGAAATCCATTTGTAATGGCATCATAGCATATGAGGTGCTATTTTCATTCTTCCTTGAAAGGCTAAGGATTGTATTTATGCACTAGTTTCAGATCTGGAGTGAGAATAAAGTAGATGGAGCTTGTGTATAAGCAGTTGTTGGTTTATTTAAATTTTCTACATTAGGATGTTTTCATTTTTAGAGGTTACCCGTATGTATTAACAGTATTAAGAAATACATCTGAAGAAAACAACCCAAACAAAACAAAACAGAAAATACATTAAAAGAATACTTCCAAGTAAGAATTTTAGCTAAGGATCACTGGTTAGTGGATTATGGAAAAGTAGACATTCTCCATATCAGGGTCACTAGAGAATGAGACGAGTCAGGATTTTGGTTCTACTCAAATAGCTTGGTCAGGAAAGCAGCGACTTGGCCGAGCCTCGGTTATAGCAATTGCTGAAGCTCAGAAGGCAGAATGGCTCCTCAGTTATTTGACTGGAAATCTTCAGTTTCTCCGTACCATCCTTCTTATCCATGCAGTTTTGGTCTTAGATTTCTTAGCATCTCTAATCAAGACTTACTTTTGTAATTAAGGAAGAGTGAGTGAGTAGAGTGACCCCAGGGCCTCCCTGGTGTCTCGGTGGTTAAGAATCTGCCTGCCAAGCTGAAGACACGGGTTCATTTTCGGATTGGGAAGATCCCGTGAAGAAGGAAAGGGCAACCCACTGCAGTATTCTTGCCTGGGAAATCCCATGGACAGAGGAGTCTGGCAGGCTACAGTCCATGGGGTCACAAAGNAGTGACCCCAGGGCCTCCCTGGTGTCTCGGTGGTTAAGAATCTGCCTGCCAAGCTGAAGACACGGGTTCATTTTCGGATTGGGAAGATCCCGTGAAGAAGGAAAGGGCAACCCACTGCAGTATTCTTGCCTGGGAAATCCCATGGACAGAGGAGTCTGGCAGGCTACAGTCCATGGGGTCACAAAGAGTCAAACACAACTGAATGACTGAGCCTGCATGTACTCACGCACGCAGAGTGACCCCAGGGTAAATGTCATGTCACTTTTCCCTTTCTAGCGATCAAAGAGGTTCCAGCTCCAGAGTTCCAGCAGACCAGGCTTTAGCTTTGCCCAGGTTTGCCCCTGGTCCTGAAGACTCCTGAGAACTGGTACCATGTTGGCCTGGCTTCCTGAACTTTTTTGAGCTCTTTCTTTGCAGATTCAGTCTATTGAAAAGTCAAGTCAGGGTTCCAAAATGGGTAAGTGAAAATCACAGGAGTTGTTTTGTAAGGGTATTCGAGGTTATAGCTGAGGAAGCAGAAGAGAGAGGGAAAAAGCTATTACTTTCAGTCTGCATGGTGCTTTCTAATCTCATTTAATTAAATTCTCACCATAAACACATAAGTGTAGCCGAGGAGTAAAGCACCGTGCACTTAGGAATCTGTACAGAAGCAGGTCAGTTTGTCAGACAGAAGTGTTTAGAGCAGACCTGTAAATGCTCTGGTTTAGTCGAGTTTCTCCTGTTGTGGGCTGCTACTCTTAGGGTTTCTAGGTAGGTGTGGTACTTTTGGTGATGGCTTCCAAAGGTTTAAGTCTTAATCGCTGGAATCTGTGAATCTTAATATGTGAATACTATTTAGAAAAAGGATCTTTGGAGATGCAGTTAAGTGAAGGATCTTGGGATGGGAGTTTATCCCAGATTATTCAGTTGGGCCCCAAATGCAATCATAATGGTCCTTATGAAAGAGGGAGATCACACACCCAGCCCCCACACCCTCACACCCAAATGAAAATGGAGGCAGAGATTGGAGTCAATGAGGTCATGGGCAAAAGAAGCTTGTCCCAAGTTGGAAGAGCAGAGAATGGATCCCCCAGAGGCTCCTGTGGGAGTTTGTCTCCATTGATACCTTGACCCCAGCAATCCTGATTTTGAGTGTCTAGTCTGCAGAATTATGAGAGAGTAAATTGCTGTTACTTTAAGCCACCAAGTTTGCAGTAATTAGCAACCACGTGAAAGAGAAGAAGTACAAGTAGAAAGCAACTCGGTCAGGAGTATACCAGCAGATTTGGTTTTTAGAAAGAATCCCATTTTATTACTTAGGTATAATATATACACTTTGAATGCAGACCTGGTCTAGTTGGTTTTAATCCTCATCAGATTAACTCTGCAAAAGCAGTGCTCTAATTTTGTTGTGTTTGCGTGTCCATATTCCCAATGTGACTATCAATTTGGAATTCTGTTTGGCTTGTTTATAATTGTTTCCACATTGCTTGGCACATAGTAGGTTCTTAGTAAATATTTTCCAGATGAGTACATGCTTAAGTATGAGTATCTTTCTAATTAGGGCTCCAGTCTTCTTTTCCAGCTATATCCACCATCCCACCCCGCCCCTCCTGCCTTCTCTCTTTCATATTATCTCTCTGTTTGTGTATGTATGTATATTCTTGTTTTAGGTGGAAAAAAAAACCCCAAAACCCCAAGTTGGGAAGATACAAATAATGAATAGTAACTATAGTTTCCTTTATGAATAATAACTGTCCAGATGACAGATGGCACTGGAATAGACTGTATAATATTAATTGAAACATTTTGTTACATCTTTAGGAAAGAGAGGCAAATTGGGACAAATCAAGTGTATATTAAGGATTTATTTTTAAAATGTACTTCATGTTTTTAGGATGAGTATAGATAAAACCCTAATGTATCCTATGCCTGCAGCATTCTTTAGAAGCAATGAATATTCAAAACATTGTCAGTGAGGCACTGCTCTTTTAAAGATGGGATGGTTTTAAAACATTGAAAAATAAACATTGAAACAAAAAGTTTGTAGTAAAACAGTTATATCAAGCTGAAATTAAAAATTCACCTGGTGAATTCTGAAACATTGCCCATCATCTGAAAGTAGTTTTCTGCTTGTAAATTGTTGAATTTCATACTTAGGACTACATCCCAAGATAATCAAGTGAACCAGATGATTGATTTTGTTTCCTCAGGTTTTATACAAAAAAAGTTAAGTTCTTAGGGCTGTTTTAAAATGGATAATGGATGCACATAAATCTTATATCAGGATTCAAAGTTTTAACTTAAAAAAAAGTTTAAAATTCTAAAGCTCAGACTATACACCAAACTAATTAAATCTCAATTCCTGGATGGGTCATAGGCATCCGTGTTGTGTTTTTTTTTTAAGTTCCCAGGTGATTCCAATGTGCAGACAAGTTTGAAAACCACTGTAATATACTGTTATCACACCAAAGATAATTATAGTCTAGTATATGATCCATGTTAAGGTTTTCACAGAGTTTCCCTGGCTACCTTTTATATCTGTTTTGTCTCTAAACTATGTATTTATTTGGTTGTAATGTCTCTGCAAGGACAGGGATTTTTGCCTGTTCTGTTCACTGTATCCCCAGTGTCTAGAAGAGAGGCTGGGCTGAGTAGGTCGCTGAGAAATATCTGTAGGTTGCATGAACTTAATCCATGGCTCCTGTGTTTGGTGGGACAAGGTGTGCTGGATATGACTGACCGATGTCTTTATCTGTATGGCTTTACTTGAACAAAAATGTGTCACCCTGGATTTAGAAAAAGATTAATGGAGAACTACACCTGCCTAATCAATGGTACACTTAGGTTCAAATATGTGCAGAGATGTAAAGTAAAATTTCATTATGTGATTTGTGTACACATTGCTCAGAGACCTAAAGGGGTTTACCTGTCTGGGTCCCTGGGCTTCAGTGGGACACAGTTTGGAAAAAACCCCAGTTTGAAGGTGGCCATCAGGGTGAGTTCATACTCATATAGGCACGTAATCACCTTTTTTTTTTTTTTTTTTTACTAATGGGTTTAATTATACTTTGTGAAAGCCTGAAGCAAACTGAAGCAAACGCTGTAAAGAAAACATAGATGGTACTCAATACATAAGTTTCATTTATTTATTAATTTTTTCTCAGAAAAAACTTTCTAATATTTCACCATGAAAAATAACGTTTTCTAGATGTTTTTGGTGTGTGTGTCTTAGTTGCTCAGTCGTGACCAACTCTTTGTGACTCTGTGGACTGTAGTCCACCAGTCTCCTCTGTCCATGGAATTCTCTAGGCAAGAATACTGGAGTGGGTTGCCATTCCTTTCTCCAGGGGATTTTCCTGACCTAGGGATTGAACCTGAGTCTCATGCATTGCAGGCAGATTCTAGGAGTTCATTTCTTGCTGAATATTAAAAAACATTGTGATTGTATGCCTAATCGTGTCAAAATTTTTTGTACAATATATACAATGGAATATTACTCAGCTGTGAAAACGAATGAAATTGTGCCATTTGCACAAGTTATATTTTTGGTTTCAGCTATTCTGTCTTTCATCCTCCTTTCCTTTCACATATTAAGATTACTTAATAGCTTTGATGGTAGTAGTATTACTGTGTGGGAAGTTTAAATTCTGGCTGATGGTGAAGTGAAGTCGCTCAGTCGTGTCTGACTCTTTGCGATCCCGTGGACTGTAGCCCACCGGGCTCTTCTGTCCATGGAATTCTCCAGGCAAGAATACTGGAGTGGGTTGCCATTCCTTTCTCCAGGGGATTTTCCTGACCTAGGGATTGAACCTGAGTCTCATGCATTGCAGGCAGATTCTAGGAGTTCATTTCTTGCTGAATATTAAAAAACATTGTGATTGTATGCCTAATCGTGTCAAAATTTTTTGTACAATATATACAATGGAATATTACTCAGCTGTGAAAACGAATGAAATTGTGCCATTTGCACAAGTTATATTTTTGGTTTCAGCTATTCTGTCTTTCATCCCCCTTTCCTTTCACATATTAAGATTACTTAATAGCTTTGATGGTAGTAGTATTACTGTGTGGGAAGTTTAAATTCTGGCTGATGGTGAAGTGAAGTCGCTCAGTCGTGTCTGACTCTGTGCGATCCCGTGGACTGTAGCCCACCGGGCTCTTCTGTCCATGGAATTCTCCAGGCAAGAATACTGGAGTGGGTTGCCATAAGAGTGGTAAAATTTGAGAGCCTAGGTTTTTGCAAGAATAAGGGAATCAGTGGTAACAAAATTCTGAGAAATATTTCAATCAGGGTTATTATGTCTGCCATTGAATAGTCCCCAAGTATCAATGTTCAATTTTAGACAGCTCCAGGAGTTTAACAGATAGCACACTGAAGTCTCATCTAACCGAGAGATGGAATCTAACTGGCTTGAATATGGTGCCTTATTTCTTTCAGAGCCAGAATTCTAAGTTTTCATGCTTTGTGAAAGTACGAGTTCTCAAGCTACTTGAGAACAACAAAATATGTCATATATGTCAACATATGTAACAAATATGTCATATATGTCAACAAAAGTAATTTTTTTAATGTAAATTTGACCTTTGGCGCTAGGTCCCTGATGCAATTTTAGATCAGGCTTTGTGATTTGCTTACTTAGGGTCAACGATATAAAAATTCAGTGGTGTTATTATCCCGAAATATCCTTTTTTCCTCTTTTTTTTTTTTTTTTGAAAAATGTATAAACAACTCTTCATTTTTTTTTTTTTTTCAGATTAAATCACCGATTCTTGAGTCACTGTCAAGGATAATACTTTCCTCTTGTAATCACAGATTTTTGTGGTTGAGGAAATCCAAGTGTCATTTGGTCTGAACTCTTTCTTTTACAATGTGAGGAGATGAAAATCAGGAGAGGTAAACCCACAGCTAGTTGGTGATGGAACCAAGAACAGAGTCACTGAGGGGTGTTTAGTGGCTGTTGAAGGTTTCTCACATCCAGCTCCTGGGGGGCATTTAACCTTTTAGGAGTGGTCAGAACACAAAAGCAGCAGTCCTTACCACTTTCACTTGAAAGAAGATATTGGCTTCATTTGCCATAGATTTCTTGCTTTCCCTTTTAACCCGGAACACTGACCAACTGCATCAGATGTGAAGAAGCTTGGCCACACCTGCTCTCCCCATTCTCGCCCACTTTTCTCACCCACCTGCAGCCTCTTCTAGAAGATAGCCAGACAAGAATCAGAGTCAAGCGCTTGATGTGCTAGGTCAAGAGCCCAAACCCAGTGACTCTAAGCAGGGTTTTTTCAGTGCGTCGGCTTTACACTTTCCGCAGAAATAACAGCTGGCATTTAAAGTGATCCCTGGCCACTTATTAGTCAGTCCTTCCACAGGACACAGTTGTGCCTTCAGTTGTCAGAGTTGGGTGGAGTAGGGCCGGGTGAGGTGGCTCTTGGTTGAAGTTGGAGTGGGTGTTGGTCTGGAATTGAGGGCTGTTTGATTGGCAGCACAGGTAGGCAAGGGACAGAGGGAGGAGACTTGATGACACACCTCGTCCAAGGAGCAAGGGGTGGGGAAGAGCAATTAAGCCTCTATTTCTTTCCTTTCTGAAATACCTTCTCATATCTCTTATGGCTGGGACCCAAGGCTATTTGCTTGGTGATAGATTCATTTCTGAGAAGTAGGGCAGAAGGCAGGTGGCTATGCTGTAAGAGATGCTCCAGAGAGAAACACCAATCTTTTTAGATGTCTGTGTAAATACTTATATGGATTTTCTAGATTATAGCACCAGATTGTGAAAGTCCCTCAGTCATGTCTGAGTCTTTGTGACCCTGTGGAATTCTCCAGGCCAGGATACTGGAGTGGGTAGCCAGTCCCTTCTCCAGGGGATCTTCCCAACCCAGGGATTGAACCCAGGTGTCTTACACTGCAGGCAGATTCTTCAGCTGAGCCACAAGGGAAGCCCTAGCACCAGATATGGGAATGGCAAATCTCATACTATGAATAGTATTCTCGTAGTATTAATAGATACGGAAAGTGAGTTCCAGCGGAATGTACCTGGTTAGTGTTGAACTGAACTAACCTTCATCTTGTCACCCAGCCGCTTATCAAGAGGTAGTAAAGCGAAGGCGTTAACTACCCGATTCGAAGTTGCCTTGTCCAACATCCAGATCCAGCTCTCCAACCTATGATGTAACCTTGTCAAGTTACTTAACAACTCTGTCCCTCTGTTTCTCAACTGACAAATCAATAGATAAAGTTGTTAGGAGGAGTAAATGCAAAAGCACCCGTGCAAGTGTTTTAAATGAGTGCCTGACTGACGGTGATGGCTCAGGGAGTACAAGCTACTGGTATCGTTGTGATTGTTATTCTTTCTTGGCTGTTTTACTCTTTTACTAGCATCTTGTCAACACTTTAAAAATGAAAGGTAGAAGCAACACCTTATGAAAATAAGACATAAATGATTTATAGATTCAGTTGGCCAAACAATATGTGATAGTGAGCTGAGGTTATAAGCAAAAGAAATTCATAGTTTGGCTCTTAGTGAAGTTAGTTGCTCAGTCTTGTCTGACTTTGCGACTCCATGGACTGTTGCCTACCAGGTTCCTCCGTCCATGGCGTTTTCCAGGCAAGAATACTGGAGTGGGGTGCCATCGGCTCTTAGGCAATATATATATTTTTGTTCAGTCACTAAGCCGTGTCCTACTCTTTGCAACCCCGCTGACTGCAGCCCACCAGGCTCCTGTGTCCTTCACTATCTCCCAGAGTTTGCTCAAATTCTTGTCCATGGTGTTGATGATGCCATCCAGCCATCTCATCCTCTGCCCTCTTTTTCCCTTCAATCTCTCGTAGCATCAGGGTCTTTTCCAATGAGTCAGCTATTTGCATTAAGTGGTCAAGTATTGGAGCTTCAGCATCCGTTCTTTCAGTGAATATTTAGGGTTGATTTCCCTTAAGATTGACTGGTTTGATCTCATTGCTGTCCAAGGGACTCTCAAGAGCCTTTTCCAGCACCACAGTTCAAAAGCATCAATTCTTTGGCATTAAGCCTTCTTTATGGTCAAACTCTCACATCCATACATGACCACTGGAAAAACCATGGCTTTAGCTATACAGACCTTTGTTGGCAAAGTGATGTCTTTGCTTTTTAATACTCTGTCTAGGTTTATCATAGCCTTCCCTCCAAGGAGCAGGTGTCTTTTAATTTCCTGGCTGAGTCACTGCTTGCAGTGAATAAAATCTGTCACTGCTTCCACTTTTTCCCCTCCACTTGCCATGATGTGTTGGGACTGAATGCCATGTCTCTGTTTTTGAATGTTGAGTTTTAAGCCAACTTTTTCACTCTTCTCTTTCACTCTCATCAAGAGGCTCTTTAGTTCCTCTTCGCTTTCTGCCTATAGGATGGTATCATCTGCATATGTGAGGTTGTTGCTATTTCTCTGGACTATCTTGATTCCAGCTTGTGCTTCATCCAGCCCGGCATTTCACATGATGTATTCTGCTTCTAAATTAAATAAACAGGATAAAGACATATGTTTAAGGAATCATATTTTCTTCATTTAGTCATGTTATAGAAAGATGTCAATATATTTTCTATAATTTCCTAGGATCATAAATAGTAAAAACTTAAACAGATACTATGCTTGCATTCTTTACTCCCTGATTCACACAGAAGAAAGTAGGCCAGAGAGAAAAGTGCCATCTTCAAGATTAGATAGTTAATTAGGCAGGCAGGCAGGCAGGCAGGCAGGCAGTCTCTGCCCCCTCTCTTTTAAGTTACAAACATGTGTTACAGATCTTCTTGTGTGTCAACTGCCTAGCTAACATCTTACACTTGTTTCCTTCAATGTTGAATGGTTGTATTAATGATAATTTTACTGAACAATTTTCATGGAGATAAAAATAGCTAATTGAAATTTTTAGATAGTTTATAAAATACTTAAGGTATATCTCCTTAATGATGAAGGCCAGATTAAAAGCTTGAGGCAGAGTTGGGAACTAGCTAAAAACAGATTGATGACTAACAGCTTTCTCAAAGAGGAAGCTGTGTGTGTGTGTGTAAGTTACTCTATGGGTCTAGAGAGTAAGAAAATGAAATATGAGCCAGTATTTTTGAAACCTTTCCCAATTTTGTCATTCAGTTGAGTGGCTTTGGGAGAATATCCACTTTTCTTTCCCACATTTTGATTGTGTTTAAAATAGAGCATAAAATAACTTCAAAGGAGAAAGTTTCTTCAAAGGATAGAAACATCAGATTTTCAAGGCTGGTGAAGTGCATTCATTACAGTAATGTGTACCTGCGGGTGTGAAAGGAGGTGGTTTTTTGGATATTGACTTTGGTCTCTTCAGATACCATTAAAAAGAGTCAACTGATGGTATATTAATGTAAGAGAAGCCGGTGGTAAAAATAAGCTTATGAAAATAATAGAAATAATCTAATCTGGTGATTTAACACATTAGTCACCTCACAGTGGATTCACCACCTAAATAACTGAGGACTGAGAAATTGCAAGAAGACAGCATGAGCTTAAAGAGTGTGTGAATCATTGCTGACTAATTAACAATAATAGTTGAGGCATACAAGGCACTCTATAGAAGTTTAGGAAATGATTTCAGACAGAATATTGTAATTTTACTTTGTCCTTTTATATAGTCATAAAATAAAAACGAAAACCACTTGTGAAGTAAACCTGGTTTGAAGAGGAAGTAGGCTATAAAAGTTAAAAAACTTCATTTGAGATGATTTTTTTGTGGCCCCATTTAGGAAATTTTGGTAAGATTGTGTTGCCGAGAAAGCAAACTGGAGATAGTTATTAACTGAAATACATCTGAAATGAACAAGCAAAATAGGAGCTGAATATTTGCATTAAATTTCCATTTAGTGTGAAAATACATTGAAATAAAGCATTTCCATTTTTACGTACTGAATGAATGACAATATGAAGGATAGTGGAATTATCCTAACAAATATACAAAAGTGTGTTTTTTAAGAGGAGGTTTTTTTCGTTTTTTCCTTTTCTTTCTTTCTGTTTTTTTTTTTTTTTTTTTTAAACAGAGTTTTTGGAAACATTTGTAAATATTAGCAAATTATCTCACAGGGCAGGAAGGGGGAGACCTGAGTTGTAGCCTTGTTTGTAACCAGTTATATGCCCAGAGACTATTTCTTTGCTTCTCTGAATCTCAGTTCCTTCATCTGTAAAGTAAAATGATTTGGCTAGGTCATCTAAAAATTGCTTTCATTTCTGTTTAATGATTTGAGAATTCAGCGATCAATATGGGCCAGGAGCTTGAAAGCTTTGTTGAGGATTTTAACAGGAGCCAGATTTTGGAGGAAGGATAAAAATTACTTTTTCAAAACAGGGACAGTCTGCTTGGACCTATAGCATGAACAGAGGTGTCATTGGAAGGGGGCATCCTCAAACTTACTGCCCAATCATTATAAAAGCAGAATATGTGGATTGAATCAGGGATTGACTCAGCGGATTTGGAACAGTCATTGAAAGAACTTCTTAAGTAGCTGGAAGAAATTACGTTGAATAGAATTATATTGTAGCTGATGAATATGAAATAACACAGGTCTGGTTAGATATGAAATTTAACACACCTACACTTCTGTGCAGCAAGGATTAAGAAAAAGCTGACTGTGGGGCAGTAAACCAAGATTTAGCAAACATATGATGGGCAGTGCCAAGGGAGCAGTGTGGGAGGCATTCTGGATGCTGAGAAAATGAGGTGTGGGGAGGGAGGGACTGATGTAACAGGCTGGCTGGGAACTGGAAGGTCCCAAAGACAGTCAAGATGTTGGTGACAAAGCGTGTTTCTTGCGATGGGAGTTGATAAGGCTCGGACTGTGACCACGCTAATGGGGCTTGATGTGCAATGGGAACAGGTCAGCATACACGATTAGGGAAGAACAGAGGAGGTGTGGGGTCAGTGTGACACAGGTGTTTCGATTTTAAGGGGGATGATGATTGCAGAGGGCAGGAATGAAAAATCTGATTTAGGAGTAGAGATGGGGGTTGTGTGTGTGGATTATAAGTCTCATTCTGAAACCGGCTGTCGTTGTCAGTACGCTGCTGGGAGGGTAATCAGTTCCCCTCTCAGGGCCTCTGTGTCCTCAAAGCCAGAATGAGGGGAATAGTGGAGCTGTGTCAGTACTTCTCAGCGGGGGCAGTGTTGCTCTCCAGAGGGCGTTTTGGAAACTCGTGGGAGTGTTTTATGTTATTTCATTGTTTGCCAGGGAGGTTCCAGTTGTGTCAGGCATCCTGCAGTTTTAGGACAGTTCTGCCAAACAAAGAATTATGTGGTGTCCTTCATGTCTTTAGAGTGACCCAGTGGGCATTCCTAAAGGATGTCATATAAACGTCTCATCTCTGCTTATCTTAACTCAGGCTTTTAATTCCATGTACCACCTGTCCCTTTGTTCTCTTGTTTTCTGTTTTTCTTACGAGACATGTTTTCTGATCTTGTTTTTCTCCAAATCTAAAGTCACTCATTAGAAGTAATAAGTAGAAGTAAGCAGTTGACCATTTTCTTGTGTCTTACAGTGTCTGAGCATTAATCCGCTCATTGAAATGCATAATTTTGAAAATTATTTTCCTTCGTTCCTCAATATTATGATAAAGGTCATAGGCAGACCCATGTATCTTAAAATGGCGTAGAGATAAATGATCAGAATTTCACTTCAGGATAATTAACAGTGGAGATGATAAAATATTATGTTAAGGGCAAGTCTGTTAAGGTCAAGAACCGCTTCCCTAAATGATTCCCCAGGTTTTTCACGCCTGACATCTCTAAAATACTACAGCTCCACTTGAAGAGGTAGGTTTTCTGTAGTGGGAAGTGTTAAAAACTGACAGCATCAGGTTAGGAATCCGTAGAAATCAGCCACTTCTTGTGAATTGCATGGAAGCCTGAGAAGCTGAAATCTCCCTAAGGGAAAGGCCCCTGAAGGGTCCTTGCCGGGGAGTGTGGATGCAGGCAGAAGGGAGGGTGTGCTGTCCCTGCAGTCCGCAGAGGAGGCAGCTGTGAGGAGGGCAGGGGCAATTACCACTGTTTTTTTTTGCAGTTGCATCTGGGTGATCCTCTTTTTGATGGAAAGTAGGTGGTAACAGAGGCTTTTGAAACGATTTAGCTACCCACCAGTGTGTTCCTCTCTTCTAGAAGCTTATTTTGTTTTTAAATTATGACGCAGTGCCATCACCCATCATTTGTGTGAAAGTCCTCTCTCAGAGTAGAAGAAAAAAGTGGCCCATGATATGTAACCTTTCTTTTTATTTCAATAGGCACACTGTTGCCCCTTCAGTTTCCAATTGGAGAGTAGTTCTATCTTCTACTTATTAGCTTATCTAATATATTAAAGCATATGGAAAATAAGAAAACTGAAGTGATTACAGCCACCTGCCGTATGAAAAAGTGTGCCTGTCAAATAATATGACATCCTTTTAAAATAGAATATGAGATGTGTTAGATGTGGTGGTGGTGGTAGTTTAGTTGCTAGGTCATGTCTGACTCTTGAGACCAGGTGGAATGTAACCTGCCAGGCTCCTCTGTCCATGGCATTTCCCAGACAAGAATACTGGAGTGGGTTGCCATTTCCTTCTCCATTTTTAGGCTTAGTTCCTGTTTTGTTGTTGTTAAGTTGGTTTTTAGACCAGAAAAAGTTTGAACTTGACCTCCAGTATTAATGCTTCCTGTAATCATAAGTGAAATTCTGAGGGCATATTTTGGACTGAAACTTTGTTTCGGTCTAGAAAATAGTGCCCTATTGGAGGCGTTATTGCTTGAGCTCCCCTGGTGGCTCAGATGGTAAAGAATCTGCCTGCCAATGTAGGAGAACCAGGTTCTATCTCTGGGTCAGGAAGATCCCTTGGAGAAGGGAATGGAAACCCATTCCAGTATTCTTGCCTAGAAAATTCCACTGGCAGAGGAGCCTGGCAGGCTGCAGTCCATGGGGTCGCAAAGAGTCAGACATGACTGAGTGAATTCCACACTTGATTATTGCTTCAGGAGAAAAATTAGACAAGTTTGAAAGATAGAGGATAAACCAAGTGAAAATCAAGTTGTTAATGTAACTTCTATTTGGAGTTCATAATGGGGCTTGAGACCCTAAAATTTTGATGAGATGTTGAATACATTTGGCAAGACTTTTATAATGTCTGTTGCCTCTAGAAAAGGTAGTTAATATCAAAAGGCACGCATTAAAAAGCCTCATAAATCTCCTATAAAACCAGTGCCTGAAGATAGTTACGTTACCATTGGGTACATATTATTTTAGTTGTTTTTCCCCTGTTGCTGTTTATAAAAATACTCGTTAAACATAAAGATGAGTGGCTGGAGCACTGAGTATCTGGAGAGGGAAGGACTGGGCCCTGCTCTCCAGGAGCCAACAGCTGATACCACAGCCTGTGTGTGAGTGCTTTATTTCTCTGGACTTGAGACATTCACAGTGTTGTTCTTGATGGACTCATAATCCTCCTTTCTTGAATATCTACTATGGATTAATAGTATTTGGCCCTTTCTGTAAATTGTTTCCAGTCCTCATAATAGCCCTGCAAGGTAGGTGTTGTTATTTCATTTTACAGATATGGAAAGGGATGTTCAAAGAGGTTAGGTGGTTTGGCTAAGGCTCCATGTGCAATAAGTGGCAGGGTTTAGACTCCAGAGAGAGCCTTCCTTTGTCCCTGAAGCTCTGCACTCTCCGGACAGGGATCCCATCAGAAGCAAGGATTGCATCATTTGCTGGTGGGCACTGGGGAGGGTTGGGAGGGCGTAAAGCTGGGGAGGACTATGCAGAAGAGGTTCTTGGGGCAGGAAGGGGACCTGGGTAGAGCTGGGCTTGGCAAGTCAGTACTGTTTGCATAGCTTGGGTCCTTGATGACAGAAGTGGGCCTGAAGGAAATGGACTTGAGGCTGATGGGGAAAGTAGCTGGGGCCAAGCTCCAAGTGTCTTGAATGGCAAACTGAAGGTCCTGGGGACCTAATGAACCAGGCCACTCTGGTACTGACTGACTTTATGATTTACAAAGAGATGTACCAGAGAATCTGGAGCTGATGAAACCGGCTGGATTCACAGAGCATTTTGCATATTTGTTGGGAGTATTTGGGTAAACTGAGGGTTGGGAACTAGCGGTTAAAGATGATGCTACATTTACACTGCATGCATGATCTGCATTGCAGTGATAACCTTCTTCAACAGAAAAGGTGATTCTGAAATAAATGAGCACTGAAAACAGTGGGTGTGACATCATGTCCTGGCTTGGGAAGCATGATTCTCTCTGTTTCTAGGAAGACTCTGAATGTGGGAAAATGAATAGAAGCAAGACCAAATAAGCTTGTCACATGATGGCGATTCCATAAGGAAGGAAGGTAGTGACGAGGGAACTTTAATATCTGTGGTATCTGCAAGTTGCGGACTTGCTTGCATACCGAGGGTATGTTTGAAGTACGTTGGAGAAGCGAGATGGGCGCTATTTTGAGCCTCTTTTCTCATATTTTGTTTTTTACTTCTTTCTGATAAATGTACATGCCCTTCCTTTTTCTTGATGAAAAAGATACCTCCAGTGTTTCCTCCTCGGACTTGTCCATTGTTCCACTGTCTGACCACGCTCCTCTTCCTTCTTGTTTGCAGCTCTTCCACACGTGCCTGTTACCCTTCCTCCTCTTGGCCGAGAGCCCAGGTAGCACTTTCAGCTTCCCTGCTTCGCCAGGAGCCTGCTGGGAAGCACTGAGGTTCTTGTCAGTTTCTCTTTGCCCTTCACATATGTATTGCCTTCTGGCTTGGCAGTTTCTGACTAGGGGATAATAGCCTGTAGCATAGACACTTCGGATCTCAGTAAATGTTTCCTGAAGGAGTTCATTACTCATTGGGAGAAGAGAACTCTTCATGGGAGAACTTCCTCTTTAGGTATAAGTCTTTCAGTCATGTCTGACTCTTTGTGACCCCATGGACTGTAGCCCACGAGGCTTATCTGTCCATGGGATTCTTTGGGCAAGAATACCAGAGTGGGTTGCCATTTCCTTCTCCAGATTATATATATATATATATATATATTTCTTTTTGTGTAGATTTGGTAGATTCCTGACTCAATATTGTAGGTTTATAATTAGTTTAAATTTACAAGTACTCTGCATTTATTAAAGACATATTAAGACTTTTGGCTAATGGGCTGTATAGGAGTTGTAGTTCAAGTCTATGTATCCCTGAGCAATATTAAGAGATATCACAGTTCTAAAAATGTCACCATGGTTTTTGACAACATTGAGCAATTGTGCCCTTAAGATGGGGATGTTATTCAAAGGTCGGGGGCGGGAACCTACTTTATTTTTTGGTAAAATTGGGGCAGTGTGGGATTCCCCAATTTTTGAAGTAGGATAGTTTTTTAATCTGAAAATGAGTAAAAATGATTTTATAAAATAATTTGTACATGTTTCAATATTTTGTGAAATTTGTTAACACTGGTAACTGTCCCCATTTTATATGAGAGTCTGTATTTGTTTTTCTTAAGAAAGGCATATTTGTAGATAAATTAGATATTTGACCCCCAATATAAAAACTATGGATCATCCCAGCTTTAAAGGAAGAGGTATTAAGCATTGGCATAGAACAGGAAACGGGCTTCTAACAGGAGAGAAAAGGATGGTGCTCCCTGTCAAGAAGGAATTATAACCTCATTTGTGGGTTGAGATATACACACATAAAATGATTAGTGAACCAAGCAGGGTTATTTATAACCACATATGCGTTTGTTTTTAATCTCTAGCCTGTGTATGCGCCAAAGGATTTGTGTCTGTTTGTATATGAGTATGTATAGTTAGGGTGTGTAAATCAATTTGTAATGAGGTGCCTTGTAAGAGAATTAGCGGGAGAAGAGAGGAAGCAGGCTTTGGAGTCGGGGAGAAGGTTTCCCAGGGCAGGGAGCTTCCAGGAGGGACGAAGCACGAGCAAACGGGTAATAGTCCAAAGGATATTTGTCCAGGCAACCCTCGAACAACATGGGTTTGAATTGGGTCCACTTATACATTTAATTCAATGGTAAATACTGCCCGGTCTGCAGTTGGTTGAATCTGAAGAAACAGAACCATGGATACGGAGGAACCACAGACGTGGAGGGCTGACTGTGAGCTAGATGCAGACCTTGTGTTGCACAGAGGGTCGGAGGCTCGGCGCCCCTAACCCCTGTTGCAGTGATAGTGGGGCTGTAGTGAAACACGTGTCACTCTTTCGGCTGCCGGCATCTGAGCGTCTGTCTGAGCTTTGCTGGGGGACGTAGCCCTCCTCCCACTGAACAGTAGGGCAGTGCCTAGAGCTGCAGGGCTCGGTGCTGTGAGCTGTCTGGTCCACTCCTGTGCAGTGTCCCTGGGCCACTCCGCAGCACGACTGGGGGCATTACACTTGGCTGTCTGACACTTTGGGAGCCACCCACTGGGTGATGTTTAATAACATTCTCTTCTGTGTAGTCAGAGCTGATGTATAATTTGCTATCGGAAGCCCTGATAGAAATACATACATATCATCAGGCACCTTTCTGTGTGCCAAGAGAATTTCAGGTGTTTTATGGACATTTGGGTCTCACACAACTCCGGATGGAGATAATGTTGGTCCACAATTACAGCTGAAAAACTTGAGATTTGGAGAGGCTAAGTAACTTGACTAAACTCACACGGGCAGTAAGCCGAGAGCTGGAGTGTGACCCAGGCTTTCCTGCACAGACTGTGGTCTTAACTTCTGTGCTGTGGCTCCCACCCTCTGAGGAATGCAGGTCATCACCATTAACTTCCTGCACAGATGGCTGGATGGCATCACCGACTCAATGGACATGAGTTGGAGCGAACTTCGGGAGTTAGTGAGGGACAGGGAGGCCTGGAGTGCTACAGTCCACGGGGTCACAATGAGTTGGACACGACTTAGCGACTGAACAAAAACAATATATTTTGGAGTACTTTATTATGAAAAGATTTTCCTCAAAGCACAGTTGAGGAAGGGGTTGCCTGTCTTACCTGAGTATCAAAAATAGGATTTGACAGATATGGGTTGTCATTGGTTAGAATGCTGGTTAGAGGTAAGGTTTTTTTTACCCCTGGTCTGCTTTGCTTTGAGATATTTGGGACTGATATCAAGGCAGACAGGAGATCCTGAAGACCATACACAAGTTTTTTTGGGAGGGACATGGTGAGGGAGAGGGTAGGGAGGAAAGCAGCTTATCACAAAGATTCGGTCAGGAGTTCTGCTTGTCACATCATTTAATTTTTATGACTCCTGGGTATTCTGCCTGGAGCAACCTATATGTACCCAGGGGTCTACATGGCTAAACCATCCCTATTCCCCACTTCTTTCAGGTCACTGTTCAAATGTCTTGTGAGATCTCCTCCTCCCTGCTCTAATCATTTGACCTCTCCTCCCTCATCCTCCTAACCCACTTAATTTATTTCCATAGCCCTTCTTATCACCTGACAGATTACACAATTTTTTATTTTGTCTCTCCTCACCGTTAGAATGTAGGCTTCATAAGAACAGGGTCTTTGTTTTGCTAACTCATGGATCTTCAGAATTTAGAAGGTAAGTGAGAGTGTAAGTACATAGAAAGTACTCACACTGAGGCTCTCAGAGTTTATATAACTGGCCTAAAATTTCACGGAAATTGATGGAACCACATATAAATTCTAGTCTGTGTGACTCCTAAAATCCCTCCTTTGCTAAAGACCTTTGCCAGTCTGGGAAGATTCCTGTATTTGTACGTGATTGAGGAAAGAGTGCACGGGTTTTTTTAGTTAGCAAAAAATCTTAAGTAGACAGCCAACTTCCCTGTTTTACAAATGAGGAAATGACTGTGTTCCAGTGAGATTAGGTGACACTATCAAAGTAATTCCACTGTTTACTGATAGAGAAAGGACCAGAATCACGATACCCAATCTCCCAATTCCGTCCTGTGTACCCTTCTGCATTCACTTTTTTCTTTATAAAGTGAGCCTGATTTTGATGCAGCATTCAGGTATTGGTCATAGGTGATGGGTGTGAAATGGTGGGTCTTGTTATTTTAATGCCATAATATTAATGCAGTAAAGCAGAGACTGCAAACCAGATGCCCACAGGGACCAGCAGATAGCATAACAGTCAAGCTGCCAGTGAGGACTCTGGCAAACTGCCTGCCCAGAGAAACATGTTAGGAGAGAAAAAGGTGGTAAACCAATCAAACTGTTTGAAATACTCTGCTGGCCAAAGGAAACATTTCTGTCAGCCAGATCTTGCCTGCAGGCTTCCAGTTTGTGACTGCTAAAGTTTTAGTGTTAATAGCTCTTTTCTTTCCAAAGGAGTAAGTTTCAGTAAGTGGGGCTGTGTAGGAGAATATGCAGAGTGGTGTCACTGTGGTTAATTGTTCTTTAGACTAGCCCAAGGATCAGTGGGTTGGGCTGTCAAAGTTCACAAAGGGAAAACAATTATCAATAAAAGGAGTATTTATTGCCCATCTTTATTACCCTGCTGATAAAGTTGAAGAGTAATGTGTTTTCTCTGTCATAATACCATCTGTCCTTATGCAAAGTACTTGGTTATGCTGTTTACTGACTGAGAATCAGGAAATCTTGGCGATTTGGCAGGACTGTGTACCGGTAGTTACTGTACCTCTGTGTCACTGGGCAAATCACCTGGTTTTCTGCTCTGCTGTATTCATGTTTGAATACACAAGGGCTGGATTTATAAGGCCTAGGGAAACAAAGAATTCTGAGGATTTCATGCAGGACTTAAACCCAACTCTTTATCTTTCGCTCTAAAACAAACCAACAATGACGACAAAAAACCAGTGTTGTCAGAGAGAAGAGAGGCAGAGGAGACTTGGATGGTTTGTGTTTATCACTTATGTCTTTAAGCATGTTGATAATAGCTGGGGATTTGCTCCGGTCCTCTCACGTGCCAGCTGGGAAGCTGAGGCAGGTTGAGAATGATTTGCTTAATGATCTGTAGGGTCATTTCTGCTCCAGCCTCCATCATAACTTGAATGACTATTTCTGAGGACAGGTTTCAAAGGCTTCTGCCATGTAGAGTATGGATTCTGGAGCCACATGGCATAGATTGCATGCTGGGTTTCCTTCTCATTTTGATTTATTTCTTCAATCCTCAGTTTCCTCGTCCTTAAAATGGGGATAATAATGGCGACTATCTCATAGTCTTGCTGTTGAGATCATTGTTCTGGCAAATTATTAAATACTCCTATTCTTTTTTTTTTTCTCTCCTTTTATTCTTGTTGTGTAGCAACCATGTGGCATAGATAATGAAAATCAAATTTTATTAACATTTATATTTGAAACACAGCGTGTGAATTTCCCCCCCTTTCCCAGCAGATTTAGGCTTTTAAATTTCTTGGTAGGAACGGAGATGTGTTGGAATTAAAAACTGGCAAGGTTATCTGAACCTTGATATGAGGGACAGCGTGGGTGTGAACTCTCAGTGTTTGATTCATACCAACTGATTACAGCACAGAGGTAAAGACAGATGAATCTTGTGAGATGGGTATGAACTGTAGGACCCAATGTTAACAGAAGAGCTAATGTTTGGACATGTGGCTGGGTAGACATGCCTGGAACCCCTTACACAGTGAAGCGGAAAGACCACTTGCACATGTGGATTTGGTATCCATCTCAAAGATCATCTGATGCCACTTTGCAGTGAAGGGAAGAGTTTATTACAGAAGATGATGTTTGGGTAGCTTTCATGGGCTACTGTGAAGGGCCTCTGCACTGGGAGAACAAAGATGTCTCTCCAGATCCATACTGGAGTCTAATTAAGGCAGGAGGATGACCATAGACGAATTGCCTCCACTTGAAAAGGAGAGTGCGGATTCACACTGAGTATTTGTTCAAGGAGCCAAGAAGCAGGCCTCATGCCCTGATGGCCCTTCATACTGGGGTGCACTGGCTACTGAAAGAGCATCCAGCCCTTATCTTCTGCAGTTTCATCTTCTGCCATATTTGTATTCAGATGCACAGTCCCCCACATAAAAGCCCAGCTTGTATTCCCAGCTTTGCTTCTATGACCTGCAGTAAAACCCAATTTAAAAAGTATATATGGTAAGGCTTTTACGTGGACTGGTCATTATGTACACTGATTTTCAATGGCTTGGCATCTGGCAAGACGCCTTCAGCGGGTCTTCTGCCTCAGGGAGCAGCAGTCTGCACGGGGCTCTCTCCTGGTTGCAGGCCTGCGTGTGCTGATCCTGTCTGTGGCAACAGCGGGCAGCGACGTCAGCGTTGCCTGGGAAACAGAGTACACAGAAGATTCGCTTGGTGGACTTGAAACCAGCTCTAAACAGCTGTTTGATTCCGAGTGAAACTTCAGCAAAGTTGTTTGCTGGGTGAGCTGATGGGATGAGGTGGCGGGAATGGGCCGAGGGTGGGAAGCAGAACATTCTTCATACTGTTGTCAGGGAGTCTTTGGAGGCAACAAATGAACCTCACCTCCCCACATAGCCAGTCGCAGCTGGAAATCTTGGAAGAGCGTATCTTGTTCTCAAGCCCCCGCATTACATAGCCGAGTGGTGCGTAGCGGGCAGATGCCAGCCTGAGGTGAAGCCAGCCTAGCATCCAGGCCTTCTGATTCTGCCCCAGGCTCTCGGTCCTTCTCCAGCAAGAAGTGGCCCCAAAGGTTCCAGTGAATTCTGCCTCCACTCACATCACATTTGTTTTTCAACCAGTTTGTTGCTCAGCAAACATCCCTGAATATTAAGGAACATTAACGTGTATGTATCTTAATCATAAATACAAGTTCTTTAAAGCTTTAATGCAGATTCACCTTTGTGGTTCTTTCACTGTTTTAAAGGTTTTGTTTCTGTTTTGTCTTCTTCCTCTTCTCCTTGTTCAGTTTTTATTTAATGTACTTAGCAAGAGAGAACCACTGTGTACCTTCATGCTGATTCTTTAATTAGAAACATACAGCGCCCTCCTCACCACACGGACTTGTCTATCCTGTTTACACTTCTTTGTTTTCAGGGAATAAGCTCTCTTGCACTCCTGTAGTTTTAACTCTCATCTATATGCTGATGGCTTCTAAAATTATCCTGCCTTCAGTTAGTACCTCTTTTAGGAGGTCCTAATCTAGATTTTCAAATCCTTGCAGCAATTCTTTTCTAATTTGAATGTCTGTAAAAGTCACCTGGGAATCTTGGTAAAATGCACACTGGGGTTCACACTGGGGTAAGGTTTGAGATTGTGCTTTTCCGACAAACTTGTTGCTAGTGCTGCTAGTCCTGGAAACACACTTCATACCCAAAGGGTCATTAATTAAGGCTCAGAGGTAAAGACAAATGAATCTTGGATAAGATGGGTAAGAGCTGTAGGTATATGATGTCACCCAAGGGTCTCTGACTCAAATTTAGCTGGTCTAAAGTGAACCCGTCACATTCTCTGTCTGACCTGTTCTGTGTTCTACATTCTCGCCCCCAGTTAATGATGTTATCTGTTTGCCTGGCCAAGAACACTGGAATCATTTTGCTTTCTTCTGTGTCCTCCATCCTGTTCATCTAATTGGTCACCAAGGTCATTTGAGTCTGCCTGAAAGAAGCTTCCTGAATTTGTCCTTTCACTTTTGTTTCTAGCAGTGCCCTCTAGGTTCAGATCCTTATCTCTCAGAAATCCCCTTATTCCAGAGCATCACAGCTCCAGGCTGTCTCACTATTTATTTTTCTTAAAAGTATGTTTCTTAAACATTAATTTGGACTGACATTTGCTTGTTTAAAGACCTTCCCCTGTCACATTCCAAGTGTCTCAGTATGCCAGTCAAGGTTCAGTACAGTTTGACTGTGGCCCTTTCTTCCCCTCAATGCCTAACACCATCCCCTCACCTCCCAACTTCCCTGGAAGCCAGTATGGTCTGTCTGTATCAATCCAGTCACAGTTCCCCAAGCTCACAGTGTGCCTTTGCTTCTGTGGTGGCCACTGCCTTGAATGCCTTTCTCATCACGTTCTGCCTAGCAGAATATTGCTCAGGCTGCACACTCCAGCGCGTATTGCTCTTCTCTGAACTCCTGGACCAAGTCTCCTCCTTAGAGCTTGTGACTTCTGATCTCTGCGCCCATGGCAGTCACCACATGCACTGTTGTTTTGGAGTTCATTGCATGGGTCTTTGTTGCCTACCAAATTCTAGGCTTGCCTTGTCTGAAACACACCTACATCCCATCATTCCCATAGTGTGGAATAAAGTAGGTTTTCCCTAAGTGTTTGCTGAGTCACTGAAAGAGCAAATATTCTGTAGTCAGGCAGACATGAAATTTTGCGTGTTAGGAGTAGGAGAGAATTAGTTCACTTGTATATATTCGGGTGTGTGAGGAAAACCTGCCCACTGCCTCATCCTTTCTGCAGCTGCGCTGTCCATACAATAGCCACCAGCTATCTGTGGTGACTGAGCACTTGAAATGTGGTTGGTCCAAACTGTGCTGGGATACAGGCATAAGTTACAGGATTTTGAAGATTCAAAATGGAAAAAAAAAGCAAAAGATTTCATTAACAATGTTTATGTTAATTACACATTGCAATAATACTTTGGATATATTGGGCTAAAGTTCATCATCAAAATTAATTTTATCTATTTGTTTTTTGTTGTTTTTTAATGTGACCGCCAAAAAATTTTAAATTACTACTGTGGCTTGCCTTTTATTTCAATTAGACAGCACTACTATAAAATAATTTATTTTCACATTCAGAACAACTCAGAAAGGTTTCCTGCCACTCCCTCCCTCTAATTATGTTTTTCAATATTCTGTCAAATATTTAATGTTTAGGGTTACATTTTCAATTATGAGTTGTTGATTAAAAAAAATAAAGTTATTTATATGAAAATACTACCACTGAATTCAGTTTTCCAATTTGTAGTGTCTTTTGAGATGATTCTTTCAATTCTTAATGAACTACCAAACTAAATCTCAGTAACTTTACTATACGTCAGCTATCAATAAAAACTCAGAATGTTTATTTCTTTATTTACCATGATATATGGAGTAGTAAGAAATAGAAAATTAGAAAGTTTGCTATAAAATTTGTGCTGTAAAATCCACATCTTTAACCTATTTTGCTGGTTTAAAATCACATACTTTCCTTACCATCATAAGAGTCTTCTGCTTCATTATTCAGTGTTTAAAGCTTAAGGATTCTATAAAAGATTTTTTCTTTTTACCTTTTATTTATCAAAGTTTCTGTAGTTGAGGGGGAGGGATAATTGGGGAACACAGAGAGGTTCATTTCCATCACCTTAGTTTCTCCTTCCTTAAAAATGCAACTCTGGGAGTTCCCTGGTTGCCTAGTGGTTAGGATTTGGTGCTTTCACTTAGGTTCAATCCCTGGTCAGGGAACTGAGATCTCACAAATTGCTCAGTGTGGGTAGATGGGTTTGCAGGGTTGGGGGAGGAACTCTAAGGCAAAGTGACTGGTTCAGACTTTATACATGAAAACATCAGTGGGAACAGATTAGACTTATTTTTAGATTTAGAAAAGACTTGAGGTACTCTTTATTTTTCTTTTTTAAAAATTTATTTATTTATTGTTAATTGAAGGATAGAATTGAGGTATTCTTGTAGGGTGAATTTTATGTCATGCATGCTTACACAGTGAACGGTAGGGCTGGAGAAAGGCTGATTTCTTCTGACTTCCAGTAGCATCTTTTTTCCCCATACACTTTCCTGTAAGAATAGCCTAAAAAATACTCTTTCCTGGGATATCAGTATGGACAAACAATGATGACAGCACTTGAGATGGGAGGATGGGGTAGTAAGCTGTTGGAGATAAAGTGAGGACATTTATACCATGACTCATAGAGTAGTAGCCCAAAGTGAGGATGGGGTGACCGCTTAGGCGGTAGTCAGTAAAATGTCAGTCTCTCTTCCCTCTGTACTCACTCCATAGCTTCTTGCAATTCACTGATTAGGGTTGAAAATGGCACAATGAATTATGCAAAAGCTATTTCTGCAGCAGGAGCTGTCTTGCAACCTAATGCACAGATGGAAAGATCCTCTTTTAATCATTGTTCCCACAACACTTGGAAGCTTTTTGAGGAATAAGCACTCAGAAGTGGAAGTGAATGGCCTTCAACAGTAAATGAGTTCCTTCTGCAGAGAGGAACCGAAATGTATTTATATGCAGATGGTTGCCCTGTGTTTGAATGCGCATCCGTGTCATCTGAGATTCAAGCCAAACATCTCTTGAAATGCTTGGGTTTGAGATGGTTCTACTGGAGGAATTACTTCTGCCCGGGCTGGCCCAACATTATTATTTTTCTTCAGAAATGGCGACAAGTATTTAAATGCCAATTCATGAAGATATGCAAATTACATCTTTTTCTGATCTTTAGTTACTACTGAAGAGACTGAATTAGTTAGCATCCCCTTACTTTTATTAGCATAATATTAATGCAAATCGTTAGCAAAGGCTTTTTTAAGAAGGAAAGCAGAACCATCCATGGAAAGCAATTCAAAGCAGTGTTTAATGTCCTCAGTTAGGAAGGAGAAACATTTATGACTACATTTCTTACTTTGGTATCTGTGCCAAGGACCGCCCAACTGGGCCTTTTTTGGTACTTGCTTCTAAAATCAGCAACACCTTGGAGGTTTCACTTGCAGATCAAGAATCAATTGGGAAAAGGCCCAAAGGTTATATGCGGGTACAAAGGTTATACGCTGGTACCTGTATCATGATTCAGATACCACTAAGAATGTGGTATCCAAGAGATTGCTTTTTAAAATATGGGAAGAAAAGGTAAATGAACATTATTCATTGGACAAGTCAAGGTATAGTAAAAGACTGACTTAAAACTATTCCCAGCAAAAGGGGTTAATATAAAGAGGACACTGATTAATTCTTTATTTGCTTGGAGGAAATGGGCTTAAGTTGGAGGGAAGTAAAGTTGAATCAAATAACAGGAAGACACTGTTGGCTCTAGGGAGAGCTTTATAAAATTAGAATGAGGTAGAACAAGAGCCTGGAATCTCCCTTCTTATTGCCTCTTGTTGTGATACAAGCATTTTGTATACTTCCCTGCATCTGTGTCTGCCTCTAATTGGACTGAGCTCTGCAGCACCTGCTGTCTGCACTGCTCATTTGCATGGAGTCAGTGTTCCCTGGACTATTATTTTGCTATGTGTTTTATCTATTCTAATATCATGTAAGCTCTTAGGGATCATAGGTGAGGCCCTGTACTGCTTTGGACTTCATCTTGTATATGTGCATGCCAAATCGCTTCAGTCGTGTCCAACTCTTTGTGACCCGATGGACTGTAGCCCCCCAGGCTCCTCTGTGGAGGAGGGGTTCTCTGTGCAAGAATACTGGAATGGGTTGCCACGTCCTCCTCCAGGGGATCTTCCCGCCCCAGGGGTTGAGCCCATGTCTCTTATGTCTCCTACATTGGTAGGTGGGTTCTTTACCACTAGCACCACCTGGGAAACCCTCAATTTGTATAGTATCTTGCAGCTAATGAGGAGCCAGTATTTGTTGAATGAATGTGTGACTCACAAGTTGGTTATTTGTTGGTATCAAGTGAGAACTCAAGTTCTACAGCATCATGCCACCAAAACATTGAAGTGTTAACCTAATTTCAATTCCACTGTTCTTTCCAGTGTCCACTTCATTATCTGAATGGAAAATATAGGTACTTATGTAGATTAAGTAGGCTTCTCTGGTGCCACAGTGGTAAAGAGCCCACCTGCCAGTATAGGACACATAGAGACTCGGGTTCGATCCCTGCGTGGGGAAGAGCCCCTGGAGGAGGAAATGGCAACCCACTCCAGTATTCCTGCCTGGAAAATTCCATGGATAGAGGAGCATGTCAGGCTACAATTCATGGGGTTGCATGGAGTTGGACCCAGCTAAAGTAACTTAGCAGGCAGGCAATAGCACAATGAAGACCAAAGATTGAATGTAAGCATTCTTCAGTGAAATTTTCTATTCACAAAGCTATTGGATTAAGAAATTGACATTCCTGTATTAGATTGGTTGGCATATGCTTAGAGTTTCACAAGTATTTCTAGTAGGAGCTGTGTATTTATAGAACCATCTTCAGCAAATAACTGAAGTCCTTTATGAGGTGAGGACACTTAATAGTTGGCCCTCAAACATCTAGTTGAAAAAGAACTAGAAAAATTCTGAGTCTTGGATGTTTCTTTCTAACTTACTCTGACAAGATAGTAAAGGAAGTTTATCTTTGATCCCTGTCTACCATGCCCTTGGTGCCCTGCATAAATACCACCTTCTGCCTTAGGGGCATGACATCCTTTTATCTTTTCCTTGTAGAACTTACTCAGATTCTGTTCTGTCTCAAGAGGCCCATTCTCTAGTCAGTCACCCTCTTGCTAATCTCTTCTGCAGTGTTAGCTTCCTGAAATTCAGTTCTTTCTTCCACCTCTCTTTCCTGGCAAGAAGGGGCGTGGGTGGCATACCTGGCTAGGATTTGAATTCCCAGGAGCCTTGGCCTGTGCAGAATATGGGATTCATTCAAGAAGGCAACTCAGCAGATGACCTTTGGGAAAGAGAGATCACTCAGTCTGGATTGTTTCTTTGTAGGGACTGGGCAGAAAGGAGAATCCATGTATGGAGTAGTGGGGTCAGCAGTAGAGAGCAAGAGGGATGGCAGTGGGAGACTGGAGTCCTTGAGCTGGACCTTGATTTATCATCAGCTTTTTATAGAATACCAACAGCCTTGGCCATAGCTAGGGAGGGAACTCTTGTGAACTTCTTAGCTTGTTTCAAATTCCCACAAGGAATGGCATTTTGGAACCAGATGCCATATTACTTTTGGTGAAGTGGGAATATTGCTGCCCCATCTAAGTAACAGGTTGACAGTAGGCTTGCATAAGCCTGATGGTGAGCTGGAGACTCTGAGATTTCCTAAGAAGAACAGGAGAGGAATTCAGCCAGAACAGGTGCATAGACTTAAATCCAGCTTGGAGGATTTGATCCTCCCAGAATGTGATGTGGTAGAATTTGATTTGATTTAGTCTTCCCAGAATTTAATTTACCAGAGCTCTGTGTGCCCATAACTGTGCTGGATGATATGGCTATTGCATTAGTTAGGCTTTCTTTTTCTTTTTTTTAAATTCATTTATTTTTGGCTGTGCTGGGTCTTTGTTGCTGTGCGTGGGTTTTCCGTAGTTGCAGTGAGCAGGGGCTGCACTCTAGTCGTGGTGCATGGGCCTCTCATGCTGTGGTTTCTCTTGGTGCAGACCCAGGCTCTCGGGCGTGGGCACAGTAGCTGCGGTGCATGGGCTTCGTTACCCAGCGCCATGTGGAATCTCCCTGATCAGGGGTCGAATCCGCATCCTCTGCGTTAGCCGGTGGATTCTTAACCACTAGGCCACCAGGGAAGCCCTAGTTATGTTTTCTTGCTTGTATTATTTCTTTCCCTTCTGCAGGTTCCCATAATTTTTCCCGTAAAGCCCTTACCTTTCCTCAGGGTCACCTTAGGTCGTTCTGTCTTTTGGAATTTGTTCCTGTCCTCTAAACAGAGCTCAGTGACTTTGACTAAAAACATTTGTTTTTGTGAGATTTTTGGTTTGTTCTGTTTTTCTTTCCTTCAAAAATTAGGTTTAAAGCCCCACCCCCAGGCAGCATTTTACTATTAGAAATTGCCTTTAGTTTCCATGTTTTATTTTATATTTCATGTCTTTTTGAGGCTACTTGCATTCATATCTGTCTTATGTTGAATCAGCTCAGATTCTGAAGCATACTAAGAAAAAAGTGGTCTCAGGTAATCTAATTGAAAAAGGAAAATAAAAATATCCTGTAATATTCAAATAGTCTACTTTGTAACTGACTTCTGAAAACATATAGTGGAAAATGTTACAGCTGAATTATTTCTAAGCTTGGCTAAATTATTTCAAGAGCTGGAAATTATTTCTTCACCACCCCCCTTCCATCTCCTCGGTACAGCTGACTTTTAGTACCTGGCTTATGAAAATACATCCTGGCCTTCAGAACTTACTGGTGGAACATTATACTCTTTGAAGGTCATTTGGAGCTATCCATAAAATTACACTTTGCAGGCTAAGTGAAGCAGCTTTCTTTTTCCTACCCAGGTATTTGCCACACAGTTACTGCTGTTTTAAATTGTTCTGCTATTACTACTCACCAGCATTACTTTGAAATGGTGTAGAAATATGTGTCTTCTCCCTTTTTATTGTGAAACATAAACAGAGACATCCTTCCACTCTGAACATTTTTTTCAGTGTTTGTCTATAGCAGTCCTTATGCTAACTGATGGAAGCTTGGTTTTATGCCATTATGGCCCCACTGAGATAAATCATTTCCAACCTTATTGTAACAAACAACCACAAAGGACTGAAAAGAGTTAATAGTGCCCCTATCTTTTCCACAGTATATGCCCGTGCATTTAGCTTCGGTTATTATCAAAAGGGTGTTTTTTTTTTTTTTATCCAATCTTGCCTTGTGTCCATGTTTTTATTGGCATAGGAAAATTGATGTTAATATGTATATTAAGTCTTATAGAAAGGCAAGAGAGTGGCCCACAGAAATAAGTGAAACCATTGTCCAACAGTATTCTAAAATATTAGTGTTCATAGTTTTGTGTTACATCAACAAATATTTTGTTAGTACCTATGTGATGGTGCGGGCTTCCTAGGTAAAGAATCCACCTGCCAGTGAAGGAGATGCAGGTTTGATCCCAGGGTCAAGAAGACCCCTTGAAGAAGGAAATAGCAACCCACTCTAGTATTCTTGGAAAATACCCTGGGTAGAGGAGCCTGGAGGGCTACAGTCGATGGGGTCACAAAAGAGTCAGATATAACTAGGTGACTAAAACAGCAACAGTGTATGATGATAGGCTTTATGAATCAATAGCAGCTTACTTTATGAATTGGAGAGAGAGATCAGAAAATTGTAATTTGTCAGTCTGTAGTCAGTCAATGCCCAGAATGAGTGTCCCGGCCAACAGTTAAACATCTATCCTGTATCCTAGATCTTGAAGTATTTTGTCAGGTTTTGTATGTGAGAGAGTTGCACTTTGGTGAAAATGTACCCATTTGCATTAATGTATTTTTAAGGCATGTGGTTAACTGTAATGTTGAGATCCTAAGCTAATGGAGGGCATGATAGGGGACTTATGAATGAGGAGTTCAAGCATATTAGAGAAGATGGGAAGACTTTTGGTCTTATACCTTTGAAAACATGTTGAGAACTTGATAGACTCCTCAGAAAGAAAAAGCACAGCTTTGAAACCCAAAAGGCAAAAATTTGATTTTTCAAAAGCAATAAAAAATAAATAGGTATAAGCTTGATGACAGTTTTGGGTGCTAATAGCTACCTTTGAAGCCTCACAACTTTTGTGAGAAAAGAATCAGGCATTAGACAGTTGTGAGAAAACCAGACTCCGGCTCAGGAAAGAGTAGCCTATGGAGACTAGGGACCCGTGTGAGTGGGCTTCAGGCAAACCTAGGAGGACTGTGGCAAACAGTGCTGGGGGGAGGGAGCGGCCCCAGCACGGCTGTGGAGGCAACCTAGATTATTGATCTGAATTTGCGGAGATGGTTCTTTGGGCAGAGGTTGAAGTCGAGGTGAGTGGATAGTGGCAGTTAAAGAGGAAGTGAAATTCTGAGGAAGGAAAGGTGAACCACAGCAGGGCCTGAAGCGTGTTAGAGACAGTGCTAAAGCAGAGGTCATGAACCAGAGGCCCTTTTTGAAAGTTGTCTGGGCTGCTGGTTCGGTGAGGAACTGGAAAATTCCACCTTTGCCTAGTGTCAGTATCATTTCTAATCTCTCTGACAATGCAGGCTTGAGTAGGCTAGTTGAACAGACATCTCTGATAAGGTGCCCAACACACTGCAGGGATTCAACAAATATTTTATTTGTTCTAGCAATTAAGTTGACCGAATGGAACCAGGGAATGTGTGCTTAAAAAACTGTATGCCAGTGCTTGTTTGTGACTTAATATTAGGTACGGTCTGATAGGAAAATGGCTGTTTTATATGTTTCATATAAGGAAGACTACTTTCAAATTGAACACTCGAGTTATAGAGCAGCAGAACAATTACCTATTAATTACCTTTTAGGGTTTCCTGATGACTAATTTTTTTATTGTCTACTTTTCATGTACCTGTTTTATTCCTTTGTAGTTTTGTACAATTAAATAAGAAACACCTTAGAAGTTAAAAGGAGGATGTTGTTTCAGAGGCAACGATAATTCAGTAATTAATAATCAAACAATTCCCAAGCATCTGCTGTGGTCAGTGGATGGCTAAACCCAAGGACACCCAGGTGAAAAAACAACAGCAGCAAAAAAAATAAAAACCCAGAAAGAACTTTGTAGATACTTGCCCCAAGGAACACACAGTGTAGTGGTAGAAACACAAGTGTAGGTAACACAGTCCGAGTTGTGGTCAGGGCTGGGGGAGACTGAAGGAGCAAGGAAATGTCTTTATTCCAACCCCGGTGGAGAAAGGTGCCAAGATATGACAGCTGGAAAACAGATCCAACCAGAGAGCCACCAAATGCCGAGTGGCTGCTCGTGCTGCACCTCCAGATGTTTCACAACTAACCAGAACAAGGAAAGGCCAGAGTTCTGGATTCAGGCTGTGTCAGGAGCATCCCAGTGTCCAGTAGAGACACGTCCTGGTGATGGAGAATTGAGATTGAGTGGAGTGCATATGGCAAACTCAGTCCTGCGTGCTTCAAACCAGTCTTCCAAGATCTTGACATTCACGTTAAAGTCCCACTTCAGATCTCTCTAGCTTCGTCTTGGAAAGTGACTTTGACGTTGAGATCCCTGGCTCCCGTTGGGCTACTTGTTGAGTCGTGTCTCCAGTTGAGGAAGGAAAAACTGCCTCTTGAGAGAGATTGGGGGAGCTCAGAACAAAGAGGATCTCACATCTACTGAGAAGAAGCCCTCGAAAATAGGAGAGTCTTCTGCCTGGTGGTTGGTGTTATCCCGTGATTTCCCTTTTATATAACCTGTGTCTCTACTTGAAAGGGAAGGAAGTTTTTCCAGCTTACTCTGGTTGCCTCATGATGCTTCCACGTGCCTTTCTGTCTCATACCTTTTCTCCTTTCTATGAGACCTGGTGGTTGTGGCTGCCGCCTATAGCCTTTACTCTGTTAGTGATATTCACATATGGGTTGGTTCTACCACAGTGTTTTCGTATAAGTGATAAAGCCAAGTCTTCATAGCTTTCCCGCGGCAACCTTACTAATGTGCTTCTCTTCGCATTGATTTGGGCAGTGTTGGGTGAATGGTGCATCATCAGTTCATTTGATCACTGTTTTGCTGTGTGTCAAAGTTGGGTGGACACTCTGTGATGACTGTAGGAGTGTGCTGTGCAGATGTTAAGTGATTTTTATTTTCAAAGAAAAAGCTGAAAGAAAGAATGAGTAAATTTTATTTCCACCCCTCCATGCCATGGGCTTCCCTGATGGTTAAAAATCCGCCTGTAATGCAAAAGACCTGGATTCAGTCCCTGGGTCAGGAAGATCCTCTGGAAAAGGGAATAGCAACCCACTCCAGTATTCTTGCCTGGACAACCCCATGGACAGAGTGGGTGCTACAGTCCATGGGGTCTCAAAGAGTTGGACTCAACTGAGTGATTAACACTAGGATTAACACAACTACGACTGCTACCCCCACCCCACTCCCCAGATGAAAGGGTTAACATGTGCAAAGGATAAAAAAAAGTAAGCTTACTTGGATAGTGAAAATTAGTGTGTTTCTAAAACCGTAGCAGTTGGATCGGGAAGAAGATGTGAGGAACTTTTCTCCTGAGCTCTGAAGGCTGCCTGGGAGTGGGGAAAGAAAGGCCAGAGAGAGATTGCTTCCTAATCAACTTCTTCCTGCCGTAAGGCATTGTCAGTGTTCTTTCTTCCTGGTGTCAGAGCCACTTCTAATAATTACTGCTTTCAACTAAACAATAGTAGGCATTCAGTTCACAGGGAAAAAAAAATGACATGGGTCATTCATAGGCTGCAGTTCTTCCTAGTTGCTCAAATTCAGTGTAGTCTGATGGACCAGGCCATTGCGGAGTATTAATAGCTTTACCATCCCAGATGGCAGTGATTTCTTCTTTAATATCACTGATAAAATGAAAAAGAAAAACCTATACATCAGAAGCACTCCCCCCCGCAGCCTAGAGGTAATGTAGATCCAGAGAGAATGTTTAAAACATTTTAAACATCTTTGAAACAAAGTTTTTTTTTTTTAAAGTATATATTTGAAGTCGTGCCCTAACATGGCATAAATCACATTTTAGAAAATGCATTGGAAAAGGTTTCTCATGTATTTCAAAGAGGTAGGATTTGATTGTTAAATGTCTTTTTCTCTAGATAAGTGTAGTGTTCATTTAAAAACATTAATTATAGGCTGTGTCAACAAGATCACTTTTGGTTTTGCTATGTGCAATACAAACTCACAAAGACTGGAACATTGGATGTGAAAAAAAGTAAATTCTACCCTTTCCAGCCTATTTGGTATAATGACTGCAGAAGAAATGAGGAGACCAATTTTGGTTCCACCATCACTTTGCTGAGATTTTGAAGAAGATTTAGCCCTGGCAATTCATTACTTCATCTAGAAAATGATGGGATAGGTTTAAATCTCTAAGGTCCAGTAACATTCTAAAGCTTACACTTCAATAAATATGGCTTTATCTAAAATATACTTGGTCATTATGGTTGATAAGTTGTGATCTCAGTGAGAACTTTTTTTTTTTTTTGGCACCTTAAAAACAACAAAAACAAAACAAAAATAGCCTTATCCTCATATCTCTCAACCCAGTCCCTTCTTTTCCTGTGTTGGAAGTGAAAGTAGAATAAGAAGCATGAAAGAGAGTATACTTCTTTTAGAAAGGATCTTGTAAGAATATGAAACCAAATCCTAGCATCAAAGGACTTCAAGAAAGCAGACTTTGAGCCATAAAAATGCTTCTAGAAGGAGCAGGACTGAGAGACAGACTGGATGTGAAGTTTAGCAATATGACTGTTGATGGGGTAGAGTGCACAAAGTAGAGATGGGATCATGTAGTTAAATATGAGTGCAAAGAAGTGTCCTAGTTCTAAATAAATGCCTTGAGATGATTATAGGAAGAGGTACAGGTGGCAAAGAAGCATTAAAGAAAATACCCATTTTCAAATACACTGGCCAAAAGGGGAAGCTTAGAATTTCTGCCCATTGTGCATGATGGATGAAAGTGGATGATGGAAGACATTGGCAAGGCAGGGGTTTTTTAATATGCTTTTATTCTTTGTCATTGTAGTATGAATTAAATATGGATATATCATTGGAGTAAGTCCCAGTTTTGATGAAAGGCCGTAAAACTAAACTAAAATAAACAAAGAAGTAGGTCAAGAGTCACTAGGAAAGCATGTCTGTTTCTTTCAGTAAGGCTTTCTGGAACATTGCCCACAGAATTGAAAAGTGCTTTCTCAGATCCATTAGGTGTTTTTGAGAAATCCTGGAGCAGCGGTTTTCAAAGTGTGGCCATGGAACCCCTGAGGCTCTCGAGACCCTTCAAAGGGTCTAGGAGATCAGAACTGTTTTCATAATAACCCAAGCTGTTAACTGGCCTTGTTCATTCTGATGCTCTCCTGAGAATACAGTGGTGTTTCCCAGAAACTACATGACTTAGAATATCTCAAAAGAGTAAATGCAGAGGGAGATGGGAGAATCCATATGTCTTCTATTAAACTAAACATTAAAACAGTTTCATAAATGTAAAACAGTGCTACTTATCTATTTTTTTTTTAATATAGGGCTTCTCCCCACCTCTCCCCCAATGTTATTTATGAGGTTTTCTTAAATAACATCTTAAATATAAGATTATTTCTTATTAAATGAATTAGTATTTAAAGTTTAAGTTTTAAGATCTAATAGTGTACATATCAATGAATATAATCTACCTCAAAAACTCTTTGGAAGCCCTTGAAAATTAGGAAGTGTGTAGAAGTGTCCCGAGACCAGAGGTTAAAGAATGACTGTCCTTAGAGGATAAGCAATTTCTCTGAACCTGAGAAGAGGGCAAAGGTGACTTTATTAAACTGTGGGAGAGGCAGTTATCTGTAGTTAGCAGTTATACAAATGTTAGCAATGATACTAACTTGAGTGCCTTCTCCTTGGTTACCTCTAAGGTCGTTCCTCAGTAGGAATTCTTATTTGATATTGTTTTGTTTAGTTGCTAGGTCATATCCAACGCATTTGTGATCCCATGGACTGTAGCCTGCCGGGCTCCTCTGTCCATGGGATTTTCCAGGCAAGAAGGCTGGAGTGGGTTGCCATTTCCTTCTCCAGGGAATCTTTCCCATCCAGGAAGCGAACCCACGGATTCTTTACTGCTGAGCCACCAGGGATGCTCTTATTGGATGACTTACAACAAAGTCGTCAAGGCTATTGGTATTCTTTCCATTTTATAGATAGCAGCAAGTTAGAATCAGAGGAGTGATTTCCTGCAGGGATCATGAAAGAAAGTTAAGTAAAGCTGGAATCATTTGGTGCTTAGGACTCCCCGTGCTATATGTTTGCCCATCAGTTCACTGGCTGCAGTGGTACCAGGATGAATCGAGTGTTCTTCCAGCGGACCACAGTGAAGTGCATGGTAAAGTCTGCCTCCTTCTGGAGGACAACTTCTGTCAGATCAGTTTAAGATTTCTATGACAAAATAAATAACAGCTATCGCTAATACCCTGAATGATATCAGTGCATTTGAAATTCACTCACTGAGTAGAAAAAAAAAAAAAGAAAAGAAATTACAGAAAAATGGGAGAAAATACACCTGGGGAAAATACAAGGAAACAGATCCCCAATTTTCATCAACACAGCATGAGGACATGCTGCAAGAAGATAACACAGCATGAAGGCCCGGGGGACAGTGGGGGCCTGTAAAGTGGAGTATTTGCTGTTACGTTAGTGCCCAGGGAAAAAGAGCCCAAGTGATAATACTGTGGTGTAATGCCTTGCCAGCACAGTAAGAAGCAGCTTCTTTTAGAGCGTCTAGTTCTGTAGTTCTCGTTGTACAAAGGTGAGAAGTGGGGGAGCTGGGGAAGAGCGTTCATGGGATACTTAGCACATAGAGTTCGGGGTGGGAGTGAGGAAGGATGAAAGAGTTAGCATTGGCAGTGAGTCAGGTGGAGGTAATTGGTAGTTGCCTGTGGTCGGGCAAACTGCGTGTTTCTCTGATTTGAGCACCGTGTGTTGGCTGGGATCTTTTGGAAATAGAGAATATCTCTGCTCCATACTTCATTATGTCTAGCAGATGTTGCTTTTATGTGTTTGAGTTCAATTTGCAGAATGAACATGGTGTCGTAAAAGCATACTCCTGAAAACAGAAGAGAGGAAACCAGTTAACTGGCCTGTTACCAGGACAGGTTTAAGAAGGGACAGGCTTTTAGCTGTGGCCTGTCTGAACTACAAAAGTGAGAATAATCTAAGAAGAAAACCAGTGACATGACATGTTTATTGCTTTAAACTGTAAATAAAGAATGTTCAGTCACATTTTTAGAAAAAATGTAAAATATTCAGCAGCTAATGGGGACTTTCACTGGATGGTTGCCTCCTTCCTATACTCCATCCCCTAATATTTAAAAAAGAAATTGTTTTCTTGCAAAATTTGCCAGTGATCCAAAATAAAATAAAATCTTCCCTTTCCGTGACTCAGTATCTTCAGGTTATTACAACAAACCTTTTCAGCTTTTGAATCTTAATAGAGTCAAAATATTGAGTCGGTTCATCAGCACTAAATGATTAGATTTTTGCTTTATGCATGTTTTGAAAGCAGGCCTTGATATAGAAGGTTTATTTACGTAACAGTGCTATTGCTCAATGCCCTTGCATTTTTCTGCACATGCTATCTTAATGGAAATTTACTGGAAAATTCTTGCCAGAATAAACACATTCCTTCAGGAGCAAAAGGCTTAATGTACTTTTCGTTCAACGGCACCTCTTTCCTGTGAGCAGATAAAACACATTATTTGGCATTAGTCATTATACTTCACACATTCCGCAGTTCTCATTGTGGGGCTAAGGTTGTAGAAAATAGGAATATAGTAGACAATCTTAAAATGAGAGGTAAAACAAAAGCAAGGAAGGGTATCCATATATCTGACATGAAATCAAAAGTGAATTTGGCAGATACTCTATAAAATTAGTTTGAGCTAGTCCTGATAAAACAGGATCAGTTGAGCTGGTGATCACAGAAATAAAAAATATAGTTTACTTTTCATTTCTAAGAGAAAGAGAGCATTTTCATTTACATTTTAATTTAAGAATCAGAAGTGTAAACCCTAAATGGAGGACACTGATGGTATCATGGCCACTGGGTGAGAGAAGAGATCAGAGTGGGATATAAGGATGTAAACAGGAGTTGGGGCAGGGAGGGAGAAACTGTCTCTGAATTAAGGGATGGGGAGGCAAACAGTGTACAATGGAGACTAGAGGAAAGAGATTCACACAAACACGTCTAGACTTCCTCCTGTTGGCCCTCATCTAACACTGACCCCCTCCCATCCCCCCATCACCACTGCAGGACTGCTACTGGAGCGAGATGATAGGAATTGTTGCATTAATAAAATGTGTAATCAAGACAGAGAGAACCATTTTTTACAGGGATAAAACCAGCCAATTAGCATATTACAGTTAAGTCAGTTATATTGCATTTATTTGCAGCAATAGGTAATTAACTTCTTTGACTTTTTCTGAGAAGTCAGTTGGAATTAAACTACTGGGTAGATTTCACCAGAGTTTAGTGACCTTCTTCCTTATGCCATATTAAATCTTACTATTTTAAATAAATATGGGAGAGGCCAGTTTCAATGTGAAAATGTTCACAGACAATTAAAGAATTTTGTTTTATTGCATTTCTTTTTATTTTCTCTATGTGCAGTAAGTAAAACCAGTCTAGCAAGAGTGTATCACTTCTAATGTCCTCTTGGGAGATTAAAAAAGCGATTTGAAATTAGAATAACAAAATACTCATTCACCAATTATCTCTACTCAAATTATATTTCTAAAAAATTATTGAATATAAAGGGGAAAAACATAGCTGAAAAATTTCCTTCTTCAAGTAATACGACTTTTCCTCTTCTATCTCAATATAAACAATCATGAAACAATTCAGTATTTCTCTTCTGTTCAGTATTTCTGGGTTTTTATTATTAGGTCTTTTAATTAAATTTTGGGAGTAGGTAGGATATGATTTATAAAGAAAAAATATAGTTGAGGTTATTAAACCTACCCTATTCATCTATCCTTTTTTCCATAAATTATATTTATAAGCTAAATGTTTAAGAGGTAATTCTCAATGTATTCAGAATTGCCAATAAATGCATTTTACCACGTTTTAAAATATATGTAAGTAATAAGTACATTTATAAGTGTAAAGATTAAATGTTGCTTTCTAAAATAGAGTGTAACAGTAAACTTAATATACTATCCTTCCATTTATGTTTTGGTTCCAAAAAAGGAAAATTCAAGCATTACCTCATTCATTGTTTGCAGATATTTGCTGTGTAAGGGTTGACTGAGTTTAATTTATAATTATCAATGATAAATATGAAATACTG
Organism: Oreotragus oreotragus; assembly: GCA_006410675.1. NCBI lineage: Eukaryota > Metazoa > Chordata > Mammalia > Artiodactyla > Bovidae > Oreotragus > Oreotragus oreotragus. The sequence continues at coordinate 307,477 of SJYX01024315.1, read as the reverse complement.
TGTAAAATTCAATCCCAATTTTATTAACCTTTAATCAGTTGCTTTCTAAGAACAAATTTTCAGGTTTAAAGGAGCCTTAAAATAATTTAAGTGAAATGGAAATATAAAAATATTTATCACATGGCTGTTTGTTCATTGCCAAAGTTTTCTGTAGAAGATAAAACTTTTCATTCTACAAACATGTTATAATCAGTAGCCTCTCAAGGTAAACAGTTTCAAAGCAAACATCTCTTTGGTTTTGTTAAGGAGAACTTGAGTTTCCAAGTTCTCCAGCTTAGTATTATGATATTGTAGAAATAGTACTACTTCCTCATGTACTAAATGAACCATGTTTTCTTTTGCCTTTACAGTAGAAGATATGGCCAGTATACTATGAACCAGGAAGTCAGCAAAGTTACAGAAAGACCTCCATTTGATCGATCAAGTTCCCAGGATTCTTTGGATGAACTATCTATGGAAGCTTATTGGACTGAACTAGAAAATATCAAGAAATCTCATGAAAATAGACAAGATGATCAAGAGGTGGTGGTTGTCAAAGAGCCTGATGGTAATGATGAACTTAATAAAACTTTTTCTTAGTTTATTTTGTATGTATTGATGGGAAATGAATACATAGGAAGAAAGAAGTTAAAATGAGGAAAACCAGAAAAAAAAAATAGTAGTTGCCTTTCAACGTAAAAATGACTTAATTGTGGCAGATTTTAGATGCAGCTGCCAAATATAAATGATATAAGTAAATTACTGAGTTTTGGATATGGCACTCTTGCCTGGAGAATCCCATGGATGGGGAGCCTGGTAGGCTGCAGTCCATGGGGTCACTAAGAGTAGGGCACGACTGAGCAACTTCACTTTCACTTTTCACTTTCATGCATTGGAGAAAGAAATGGCAACCCACTCCAGTATTCTTGCCTGGAGAATCCCAGGGACAGAGGAGCCTAGTGGGCTGCCCTCTATGGGGTCGCACAGAGTCGGACACGACTGCAGCGACTTAGCAGCAGCAGCAGCAGCAGACTCTTATTGGCTAAGCTGTATCATAGATATTAGGGCTGGACTTGATCTTTGAAATCATCTAACGTCTCTTTAAATTCCATCTGTGGTATCCTAGCTCCGTGGTTGTTTGGCCTCAAGTGAGTATAGCTGCTGATGATGTTGATGTTTTTCCATTGTTCAGTCAGCTTGAGCTGTTTTGATGTTCTTTATTTTATTGATTTGCAATCTGTTCTACACTACCTTTGACTCACTTATTGTCAATCTACTTTCTGGAAGCAGAACAAATCTGCTCTGTTGTTTGCATGACAGCTTTTCAAATGATTGAGGATAGTTATCTTGTTACTAGACAAATAACTTTTTTCTAGAAGGAAAAAGATTCACATAAATCAGTCCTTGGTGGTGGATTACAGATCTATTCTAGTCTTGGTCATCTCATCTTTCAAACTGTTGTCTTCTAGATTGGCAGCAGTGCCACAGTTTAGCCAGCTAAGCTTAGGGTGGAGATTTTGACAGTGAAAGTGGAAGATGGTTTTAGCATTTTTAGCCTCCCTATTTACTTCTCATATTTGGTTCATAATTGCTGTCATCTCTATCTACGTTTCCCACAGTCCCCATTATTGTACTTGATATTTTAGAAGAAGCATGGAAAAATTTACTTTTTTCCCTCCTCTTAAATTTCATGTTTTTTTTTTTTTTTTTAATCAACATTGAATTCAAGAAGACACTAGGTTTCTCATGTCTAACTCTGGTATCTATTATATTAGCTTGCTTTCCATGCCTTGTGCCGACCATAAGTTTGTAAGTATATCTTTGGTGTACAGGCTGATACAGATGCCAAAAAAGAGCCACGGTTGGTACCTTGGGAACCATAGCTAGCAGTGACCTGTTTTTCAACAGAAGACTTCTTAATGATGTGAAATGACTTAGCATCAAGTTGTTTAGTACTAAAATCTGCATAAGTTTTTCTCCTTTGCTATAACATTGCTTGGAAAAAAAAAAAGCAACCATTAATACTTCAGATATGCAGATGATACCACCCTTATGGCAGCAAGTGAAGAGGAACTAAAAAGCCTCTTGATGAAAGTGAAAGAGGAGAGTGAAAAAGTTCGCTTAAAGCTCTACATTCAGAAAATGAAGATCATGGCATATGGTCCCATCACTTCATGGGAAATATATGGGGAAACAGTGGAAACAGTGTCAGACTTTATTTTGGGGGGCTCCAAAATCACTGCAGATGGTGACTGCAGCCATGAAATTAAAAAGACGCTTACTCCTTGGAAGGACAGTTATGACCAACCTAGATAGCATATTCAAAAGCAGAGACATTACTTTGCCAACAAAGGTCCGTCTAGTCAAGGCTCTGGTTTTTCCTGTGGTCATGTATGGATGTGAGAGTTGAACTGTGAAGAAAGCTGAGTGCCGAAGAATTGATGCTTTTGAACTGTGGTGTTGGAGAAGACTCTTGAGAGTCCCTTGGACTGCAAGGAGATCCAACCAGTCCATCCTAAAGGAGATGAGTCCTGGGTGTTCCTTTGGAAGGAATGATGCTAAAGCTGAAACTCCAGTACTTTGGCCACCTCATGCGAATAGCTGACTCATTGGAAAAGACTCTGATGCTGGGAGGGATTGGGAGCAGAAGGAGAAGGGGACGACAGAGGATGAGATGGCTGGATGGCATCACCAACTCGATGGACATGAGTTTGAGTGAACTCCGGGAGTTGGTGATAGACAGGGAGGCCTGGTGTGCTCCAGTTCATGGGGTCGCAAAGAGTCAGACACGACTGAGCAACTGAACTGAACTGAATACTTGAAAGAGGAAAGTTGGAGATTTTCCTTAATTTAACATTGATTTGTGAAAGGAAATGATAGCCAGTTCATCCTTTTATTTGGGTTCTCTTTCATTTTACTCTCATTCTTTCTTACTTTACCAATCCAGTTAAGCTTATTTGTAATAATTGTATCTTTCAACCTTTCTGATCAATGTTTCAAGATGGCAGCAGCATACTGGTGGCCTGCTGAGTAAGGAGTAAGCATTCTGCAGAAAGAAGCACTCAAGCCTGATATATAGCCATGTGTCAGCTATGTCATAACGCTCCCAGGCTAAAATGGATTCATAAAATGTTGTTCATGATGTGATTATCAAGAATTGGGAGTGTTTCTACACACCCATGCCTTTTCTTTGACTTTAAATAGTTAGAATTTTACCTCTACTTTTTAATGGAACAAGCTGCTCTGTATTATAATCTTGTTTACTTCCCTTATGGCGGAATCAGCTTTTTCTGACCTTTTTTTGAGTTCTACTTTAATATCTTTAATAATCATGGTGAGTTTTTATGTCAGTGAACAGTTTTTGTTGCCTGGCAGGCAGAATGCCCTGCACTGCCTTATGTTTCTTGAAGTCAAGGTTATTGATACTTTATTTCTGCCCCCATGGAGTCTAGATAGTAGAGAAGCTATAGACAAGCACACTGGTCAGTGCTCCGTCTTGTGCTGCGCGCTATAATGGAGCTCTGCAAAGTTCTTTGTATGTGACATGCTCACATTTGGTTATAAGGCAACCAGGGCAGCTGTGCTTTCGTTTACAGATGAGAAAACAGAGTCAGCTTGAGGCTAAGTGACTTGACCAAAATGACGTGCCCGTCAAGGTGCAGGAATGGAGCATGGACAGATCTTTTGTGTCCCAAGTCCTTGATTTTTTGATGTCCTCTATAAACGTGGAGCTTGGAGTAAATCTATTCTCGTTGTCATTCAGTTTTTCTACAATCATCAATAAATTTTGGGGGGGGCCATGCCTCACAGCAAGTGGGATCTTAGTTCCCTGACAAGGGACCGAACCCTCGCCCTCTGCAGTAGGAGCCTAGACCGTCGGGAAAGTCTTGAATTGTCAACAGATCTTACACAATATTTGCTTTACTGTTTACTCCCTTACAGTGTTTTGAATTGATTCAGTTGTTTAATTAGTTTCCTATAATCTACTTTTTTTTTTTCTGAAAATAGTTTGCTTTTTTAAAAAAAAATTGTAAAGAAAGAAAAACAGGACTCTGGTATGCTGACTGGGGGGGTTAAAAAATTAATTTGAAATTGATTAGTTCCTGATGTCCAGATGCTTTTTACTTCTTTGCCACACTGTCAGCTACAGAGAGCAGAGAAAATAAGCCTTTCCATCAATTAGGGTTGGACTCTGGGATAGTGCTGAATGTAAGCCAAGAAATAGGGCTTTAATGGCCATCCCCAGCATCGACTTCCTTCTGTAACTTGATGGAAGTAAGTTATCTTTTCATTGCTTGCTCATCTCTGGAAAGGGAACAGTATTATCTTCCCCTAGTTAATCTGCAGGGAAGTTAGAGAGGTTAATCACATGTGAAGTCATTTAAAAATTTTAATTGAGTATATATGAAATGGATCTAAAATTTGATATCTTTATGGCTGGAGTTTATGGCAGTGCTCCAAGTTTCAGATAATGATTCTAAGCACTGTGGCTGGGTTATGGTACAAGAGTTTTAGTAAGAGTTTTTAAAACAGTTTTTAAAAATGTGGAAGTTCTCATATTTTGTGACTTAAATACCATTTTTTCTCTACTGCCTCAGAGGGAGAATTGGAAGAAGAGTGGCTTAAGGAGGCCGGTTTGTCCAATCTCTTTGGAGAGACTGCTGGAGATCCCCAAGAGAGCATGGTGTTTTTATCAACACTGACCCGGACGCAGGCGGCAGCTGTTCAGAAACGAGTAGAGACTGTCTCCCAGACCTTGAGGAAAAAAAACAAACAGTACCAGGTTCCTGACGTCAGAGACATATTTGCTCAACAGACAGGGTCAAAAGAAAAGGAGGTAGGTTTTCTTTTTCAGTAACGTAGAGGAGCAATGGCCTACACTCAGTTGAACCCATCCAGTTAAATTCATTATCATTGAAAACGTAATGGGCATGTATATGTAAGGCCACCATAACTTAGTTGGTAAAGAATCCTCTTGCGATGCAGGAGACCCTGGGAAGATCCTCTGGAGAAAGGATACCCACTATAGTATTCTTGGGCTTCCCTGGTGACTCAGCTGGTAAAGAATCTGCCTTCAATGCTGGAGACCTGGGTTTGATCCTTGGGTTGGGAAGATCCCCTGGAGAAGGGAAAGGCTACCCACTTCAGTATTCTAGCCCGGAGAATTCCTTGGACTATATAGTCAATGAAGGTCACACACAGTTGGACACGACTAAGTGACTTTCACTTTTCATATGTAAGACACCGAAGCTCCATCCATGCTGGCCGTGATCAAGAGGGATTTGATCCCTGTCCTTCTAGAAGTTACCTGCTGATGGGGCAGAAAACGAAACAAGTTAAAATTCTCCATGACAGTCCCTGCACTCAGTGTCCTTGGAGCTTTGGGAGTGCCCCAACCCCCTGGACAATGTGACTGATAGTTGTTACTTAGCAGTCAGAGGCAGGAGGTTCTTTTTTCCACATTTACTCTTGTAGGAAAATTTGCTTTTTTTAAGACTCACGTGGGGATGAATGGAAGTGGAATGTAAGGAACCCTGAACATGAAATAACTTCCCCTTTGTGTCTAGTGCCTAGCATGTAGAGGATTGGAATAGATATTTGCCACGATGATGAATTTATTAGTGGAAGCTGTTGGAGTCCGGCGGAGACTCTGGGGCTGATGGCTATCTAAGAAAGCATGGTACCAGTCAGAGACCTGAATGGCCTAGAACGGTGCTACTCAGGTTAGCCGTTTGGTAGGTTGTTTATGGAGTGCCCATGAGGACCTAAAGAGCTTGCCCAAAATGAAAATTTAATATCTGCTCCAGCAAGAAACAGTCATGCTACAAAGAGGAAAAAAGGTCAGCTGAACTTAATGGTGTTCTTAGGGTCAAAGTTGGTTTACACATTGAACTCAGATGACAGTTAGCTTAGCTCTGGTCTAGAAGACCCGGGTGGGTGGATGAAGTAAGAGCCAGATTGTAGTGAAGATAATAGCGATTATTATAGCAGTAGCCACCACCACTGAACACTTCCTGTGCTGACTACTTTCCATGCCTATTTCATTTCATCCTTAGAGCTGTCCTGTGAGCGAGGTGTCATCATTTCTATTCTACCGCCGAGGCTCATAGACTTTAAGTAACTTGCTCAATGGTTCCATAGATAGTAAAACCCAAATTTGTCAGACTCTAAATATGTGCTTTTAACCACTATACATCCTACTACATTTGGGTGTACATATATAATTCTGATATTAAGTAATCCCAGTAAATACATGAGATTGTATTTACACTATAAATAAAGGGTAACAAAGATCTTTTTTAAAAATTTGGGAATAAGAAGAAGACATATTTAAGGTAGCTTTCTGTCATATAGAGGTTTCTTGGCTTTTTGTAAACATTTCATTCTTCTAAGAAATCCTGGATAGTTGCAGATTGCTACTCTGTATGGTCAATTGTAGATCAAATCCAGCCCATTTTATGGGAGTTTTGGGGTCACAGGATTGCTCCAGACAGATCTGTTGCTGCTGTGAGGCAGTTACACACTTGCGTGCCACCCATTCGTGATTTGAAAGGACTAGACTGCTTTTTTACAGCAGTAAAAAAATGAATAATAAGGAAATCCAGTATTATTGGCATTTCCTTCCCAATTAAAGAGCCCTCCCTGAGGGAGTTAAGAGGAAGCCAAAAGCGGGAGGGGACAGAGAACTGAGCCTCAGCAAACCATATTCTGTGGGATTCCTGCCAGTCTTGAAGAGGATGTTGCTTCTCAGTGCTAGAAGCAACATTTTTCAGCGAATCCTTGCTAGTGTCTGAATCACATGGTTTGAATTCAAGGTAATTGGTGGATTGTATCAGCTGATGGAGTCAATAAGCGAGAAACAGCACAAGTGAATTAAAATAATATAAACTTACGCTTTCTGCCTTTAATTGAAATATGAGCACCCGTTAGAAATATGTCTTCCAACCCTCAAATAAACAGGGGCCAGACTTAGCAGCAGCAGCAACAGCCATCTTTACTTGCATTTCTTCTATTCTCAAGTAAATGCAGTATGCCCTCCATATCCCTGGCTTCTGCACCTGTGGATAGGGAGGGCTGACTGTGCTCTGCCATTCCTTATAAAGGACCGGAGCATCCTCCAGTGTTGGTATTCATGGGGGTGGGGGTGTCCTTTAACCAGTCTCCCACAGATACAGAGCGATGCTATCCATATTCAGCTCTTCCATGTTAAATGCTTCCTCACGAAGTCCTTGCTGACACTGGGAAATAAAATACAGAAATGAATACCATCTGCACTGTCATCTTCAATTGCTTAGGAAAACAATTTTAACCACATGCTCCAAAATATGTGTTCATATGTAAGATTAGAGTTACTCACTGTTTTCACTGTGCCATGGAGGGCCAGCCTTCTGCAGGCTTGGGGTGGAGGGAGGAAGGCGGTATTGCTCTGCCTGAGGGGGACTGAAGTCGTCTCCCTTTGTGGTTGGTACTGTGTACTATCCTGCATAATCTAAGGAGAGCACCTCCACGTGCCTGCCCTGGTGCTTTTCCTGCTCTTCTTAAATTGCAGGTGGAGAGGGGAATCCTTCTCTGCTAACACGTGCGCCTCGAAGCGTGGGGAGGGGACTACAGAGGCTCCCTTCTTTTGTATTGAAATGAAAGTCCACTAGAACGAGTATTTTAAAAACAATTCATTCAGATAGACCTCTGTGTATGATTGACGGAGGCTCCCCTTCCTGATTCCTTCTGGAGCCTTACTTGGAAAGGAGGGAGTACTGGATGGACACACTTACTGGTGAGAGGAGCCAGCTGCATTGTACTGTGTCCATAAACCCTTGGAGGGCTTCATTTCTTTGCCTGTCACTGTCCCAGTCCCTTGAAAGAGGAGTTCCTGTGACTGTCTAAGCTCTTATTACCTGCTGGGTAAATTAGTTTTAATTTCTCTCACATTTATTACTAGCTTTTTAAAAAAGAAGTATTCTATTTTTTACCTGTATGTCAGTTTATAATTTTATTTTATAACCATGTCGTTGAGAGAGAATTCACATACAATCCAGTTCAGCCATTTGAAGTTTACAGTACAGAGATTTTTAGTGTAGTCATATATATGCAACCATCACCACAGTCATTTTAGCACATTTTCATCACCTCCAAAAGAAACCCCATACCCATAGCAGTCATTCCTTGTTTTCCCCTCCTTACCCCCAGGCAACCCACTCCAGTATTCTTGCCTGGAGAATCCCATGGACGGAGGAGCTTGGTGGGCTACAGTCCATGGGTCGCAAAGAGTCGGACACGACTGAGCGACTTCACTTACCCCTAGGCAGCCACTAATCTTTGTTTCTGTGACTTGCCTGTTCTGAAGATTTCGTAGAAGTGGAATCACACAGTATGTGGTCCTTGTGACTTTCACTTCATATCATGTTTACGAGGTTCATCTGTGTTGTCCCATGTATCTGTAGCTTCTTTACTTTTGTTTCTTTTTATTGTCAAATAACATTCCATTGTGTGGATGGCTCACATTTTATTCATCTACTCATTTGTTAATGGATATTAACTTTTTGAGATGTTGTCTTAATGGTGTTCCTGAGGGTAGGGACACGTGATATTGCCTGCATTTCCACAGAGCTTAGTAGTGTGTCTTGTATGTTGTGGGTGATCATGTATATGTTGGCTGGTTGCTTGTTAATTATAACCGTAGTCCTTTTATTTCTGTGGTATAAGTCTGAATACATTTCTTGTGCTCTACAGGTTAGTAATAGAGTTATTTACAATACTGTTTCTCGGGTTGTGAGTGGGAAATGACTAAATGGCCCATTTTCTATCTTTAGGCTCCAGATGGCACAGAATCACAATCAGTCGGAACAGATGAAATCAAATACCGAGGAAAAGATGGTAAGTTGGACCTGTTCTCTTGTATTTCCTCATTATTAGTATAACAAATAGATAAGACCATTTAAAACATTCATCTTCAATTCTAGTAAGCAAATTCAATTAAAATACTCATATCAGGTACCCAAGTAGATAACTGCATAAGTCTGAGCGTATAGGAGGAGCCTGGTAGGCTGCAGTCCATGGGGTTGCAAAGAGTCAGACACCACTGAGTGACTTCACTTTCACTTTTCACTTTCATGCATTGGAGAAGGAAATGGCAACCCACTCCAGTGTTCTTGCCTGGAGAATCCCAGGGACGAGGGAGCCTGGTGGGCTACCGTCTATGGGGTCACACAGAGTCGGACACTACTGAAGTGACTTAGCAGCAGCAGAGCATATAGTTGGCTTTTGAGTTTTTAAAAATACTTGTCTGTATCTATTCTAACATCTCTATACATAGTTTTCTTGAATGCTTACCATGTGCCAGGTGTTTTGCAGAGACATTTACTTAATTTAATATACTCACGAATGCTCTGTAATAAATATTATTCTTAACCCATTCAACAGATGAGAGAAGTAAAGTTTTGAGATATAAAGTCACTTCCCCAAGGACATACAGCTAGTAAGGGGAGCCAGTGAATTTGGAACTTCGTTTTCAAATCTTAAGTTCTTAGCTCATAAGTGGATTGCTTTTAAGAAAGTTTAAAAAGACATTTTAAGATCTGGGGGTGGGGGGCAGAAGTTGATTATAATTCTCCATTTCATTCTTTTTTCTGTATCTGTTATTTCAGAAATGAATTAGAAATTCAAAGCATGGATGAAAATAAATAGTAAGGATTTATTAGGACTTACCAAGAAAGAATTTAAAGCTATTTCATGGATTTACAAAAAGGAAAAATGTTCTAAATTAAAGTCATAGGTTAATCCTTAATGTGTTGCTACTTAAATAATATAACAAAGATGGTCAGTGGCTGCCTGCATCCCGATTGGGACTTTGCTTTTGTTTATGTTCTTAATACCCAGCACCTGGGGTGTTCATGGCATTATTAGTGTCATGTTTGGATTGGAAGTAGTGAAGGAAGAGTGTCAGATAGACTGTGGAGGCCTGGAAAGTGTTCCCAACCTTTCTATAAAAATCAGAGTTTTGTCCAAAATTACTGTTGTTGTTCATTTGCTAAGTCATGTCCAACTCTTTGTGGCCCCATGGACTGCAGCACCCCAGGCTCCTCTGTCCTTCATTATCTCCCAGAGTCAGCTCAAATTTTTACCCATTGAGTCAGTGATGCTATCTAATCATCTTGTCCTCTATTGCCTCCTTCTCCTCCTGCCTTCAATCTTTCCCAGCATCGGGGTCTTTTCTAACAAATTGGCTCTTTATATCAGGTGGCCAGAGTATTGGAACTTCAGTATCAGTCCTTCTAAAGAATATTCAGGGTTGATTTTCTGTAGGATTGACTGGTTTGATCTCCTTGGCAGTCCAAGGGACTCTCAAGAGTCTTCTCCAGCACCACAGTTCGAAAGCATCAATTCTTAGGCATGCAGCCTTCTTTATGATCCAACTCTTAAATGTGCACATGACTACAGGAAAAACCATAGCTTTGACTAGATGGACCTTTGTTGGCAAAGTGATGTCTCTGCTTTTTAATACACTGCTAGGTTTGTCATAGCTCTCCTTCCAAAGAGCAAGCATCTTTTAATTTCATGGCTACAAAGTCACCATTTGCAGTGACTTTGGAGGCCAAGAAAAGAAAATTTGTCACTTTGGGACATTTTGGAGTCTTGGAACATCTAATATTTTTATCTTTCCTTCCATGCTTTTATCTCAGAACTTCTCTCTTGTACCCCTGCCTTCAAATAGATGCACACAAATAATATGTGTATGTGTGTATGTATATATATTCATATGTATATATGTGTGTGCTCTGTGTGTATAGACACATGAGTCTATATATTTGTATTCATAAAAGAACCTGCTTTTTACTATTCTGTGGAAATTTCTTCAGTTACATAAGTATATCAGATTAAAATGATTGTGTATTTCCCCAGGGCTGTGTGCCTGCTGACACTGGAATGGCAGGCGGGCTGGAATAGCCCTTGATGGCTGGGTAGAGAACTGGGTTGTCAAGAGAGACAGATGAACCTTTTGTGCCAGTGTCAATATGTTTTGGGCTTTGGAGAAGAGCGACTGGCAATTGCTAAATGAATACTGAGGAAAACATTGTCCTTTCTTGGTGTTTTCCTCCTTTGCTAGAGATGGTGCTATAGCCTATATAAACAGAAGTTCTGGAAAGCAAGCTTATTGTAACAGTTTTTTCCAGCCTAGCTTGCGGCAGCCAAGTGGAATGTGACAAGCTTGCTGCCTGATTTACATCTGCTTTTGCTGGAATACTATGAAGTGGGCAGAGAGCCTCCAGTGAGAATAATAAGATAATGTGTATGACGCCATCCAAGTCACTGAGGATTTACTACTGCACCTGTTCTGGGCAATACCTTGCTCTTTTGCTAGCCAGTGAATTCCCCAGTGTTATGCAAACATTGAAAGGTTCTGAATGAAATGCACGGAAAATATTGTCTGGAGTTCAAAAGTGGAGCAGTTTCCATTTGAAATATGAAAGCCTGAGCTACATAGTCTGTTTTAAATGTTTTCTCTACACTTGGGCTTTTATGCATGTTCTATGAAAGTTACTTATTCTAAATGAAAATTATAACGTTTAAATGTTGCCAGGGTTGTTGCATTTCAAATTCATTAATCTACTGCTAAGTATCAATCGTCTCACCAAATTGTACAACATTATGTATTTGAAAGACCAGTGTTCAATACATACATTTAGAAGTGTTAATAATGCCCAAATAACATTTAAAACTTTCATGTAATATATATTTTCTTTTTTTGAGTTCCATGGAGGAAGCGAAATTATTTTTTTAAATAAAGACATGGATTATTTTGGACAATTGAAAAACTTTGAGTTTTTAAAAATATTTGTAACTTGGTCCTATTGTCCACTTTAAAAACCAAAGGAGGAAATAGATTAAAATTGTATTATTTACACTTCAGCGCTTAAAGAGCCCAAAGGTTTATCTCAGCATTCTCTATTAATGTTTCTCCTTGAGAAAGTGAAAGTGAAGTCACTCTGTTGTGTCCGACTCTTTGCAACCTCGTGGACTGTAGCTTACCAGGCTCCTCTGTCCATGGGATTCTCTAGGCAAGAACACTGGAGTGGGTTGCCATTTCCTTCTCCAGNAGGTTTATCTCAGCATTCTCTATTAATGTTTCTCCTTGAGAAAGTGAAAGTGAAGTCACTCTGTTGTGTCCGACTCTTTGCAACCTCGTGGACTGTAGCTTACCAGGCTCCTCTGTCCATGGGATTCTCTAGGCAAGAACACTGGAGTGGGTTGCCATTTCCTTCTCCAGGGGATCTTCCTGACCCAGGGATCGAACCCAGGTCCCCTACACTGCAAACAGATGTTTTACCCTCTGAGCCACCAGGGAGAGTAAATGATTAATTCATAAATACTTTCATTAGTGAATTAACCATCCATTTCTTAGATCATCCTGAAACTCTTTTTCCTGCTATCTGCCTTAACTGGAGTTACCATTTAATCCTTCTCTATATTGTGCTTTTCGTTTTTGCTAATATTTGGAGGAAATTCATATGTTTTAAATGTATTCTAACTTAATTATAATTTTTCTCCTCAGTTTTGAGTTCAGCACAGAACATTTATTTGTGTGTGGTGGGGGAGCTAGTGTTTATTGTAGCTCTGATGTGGGGATGTTAAGAACAGGGAGTCCATTTAACATGCTTGTTCGTAAACACTCAGGTTTTGGAAAGGTAGCTTCTAATTTAAGAAAATGGCTAATCAGTTTTTTCCTTTCAGAATGGTTTCCTAGGAAACCAACATACATATTCAGAGTAAAACATAAACTAGTGTAAACCAGTGGGAAAATAAAACTCAAATTGTGCTTTGATATTTAAGTTAATACTTTAGAAATTAATCAGAGGTCTAGTTATCCTTAGTTTTAAACAAAATTGTCACAGGCTGTTGAAAAAGCATAATGTAGCATAGTTAGGAACAGATAAATACAATCAGAGCTCCAAATTTACTTTTATTTTTGGACTTGACATAGGTCAGTTCTTTCTTACTTTCTTAACTGTGAGATGTGACCAGGGCCAGCTATATAATTTGCGAGGCTCAGTGCAAACTGAAAATGTAGAGCTTCTCATTCAAATTTCAAGAAGGCAACAGCAGAGCATAAAACCCAGCGTGGGGCCCGTACCAAGCACTTCGAAAGTCCTACACGCATGAACCCCGCCCTGCTTACTGAGTAGGAGTGAAAAGGGCTAGATTTAGACTTATTTTCTTTTGAGTAAAATAATTTTTGTGTTTGTTTTTATTTAAATGACTGTAAACATAGAAAATATATATAAGATAATACAAATAGGTTTTCTGAAGGCATCAGACTTTTAATAGTAAATCTGTGTATATAACATATTTATTAAATTGAAAAACTTACCTTCCATCACCTTGTTGTGTTAGTGTATATGCATTTGATTGTAGCTCATAAGCTTACTGATGTAATCTAGAGCTGCTCACCATGAATTAAAGGTCACAGTGAGAAAATGACAATAATCCTGTCCTTGATGCCAGGTGTTTTTCTAGTGTGAGTTGTGTTAAAACCAAAAACTTATCAAATAGCCAAATTTAGAAATATTTTCTTCTAAGCTTAAACCTGATGTTTTCAGCAAAGTAGTTTTCAAGTGTTAATTCCGCCCCCCCCCCACACTCCCCCTGGAGGATTAACAGCAAATAAAGCAAGAAAAAAATGTTAAATTTATTATAAACTGTTGATGTAAATACCTGGAACTCATTTGACTGGATTTATAGTTGTAAGAACTGTTACAGTCCCTGTAATAATCTGATTCCTGAACCAGATACCTCCAGAACTGACTCCCACGATGAGCATTGTTGGTGCTGAAATTTTGCTTTGATTGTTAGATAGCATTCCAGAAAGGACATGCAGGGCATGAAAAAGAAATCTTACTCAGGAATCTGTTCCACTGTGAGGAAATTAAATGGTATATCACAGTTTTAAAAACCTTTGTTCAGTCATGTCCAACTCTGTGTGACCCTGTGGACTCTACCCTTCGAGGCTCCTCTGTCCATGGGATTCTCCAGGCAAGAATACTAGAGTGAGTTGCCATCCCCTTCTCCAGGGGATCTTCCCAACCTAGGACTTGAACTTAGGTCTCCTGCATTGCCAGGTGGATTCTTTAGCATCTGAGCCACCAGGGTTTTAAGAGAGTAAAACTAACCTCCTTCTCTTCTCATTTCTGAGTATAAAGTAAAACAATCATTAATTGTACTGTGGTGGAGAGGTCTGACAGACTGTGGTCCACTGGAGAAGGGAATGGCAAACCACTTCAGTATTCTTGCCTTGAGAACCCCATGAACAGTATGAAAAGGCAAAATGATAGGATACTGAAAGGGGAACTCCCCAGGTCGGTAGGTGCCCAATATGCTACTGGAGATCAGTGGAGAAATAACTCCAGAAAGAATGAAGGGATGGAGCCAAAGCAAAAACAATACCCAGTTGTGGATGTGACTGGTGACAGAAGCAAGGTCCAATGCTGTAAAGAGGAATATTGCACAGGAACCTGGAATGTCAGGTCCATGAATCAAGGCAAATTGGAAGTGGTCAAACAAGAGATGGCAAGGGTGAACGTCGACATTCTAGGAATCAGCGAACTAAAATGGACTGGAATGGGTGAATTTAACTCAGATGACCATTATATCTACTACTGTGGGCAGGAATCCCTCAGAAGAAATGGAGTAGCCATCATGGTCAACAAAAGAGTCCGAAATGCAGTACTTGGATGCAATCTCAAAAACGACAGAATGATCTCTGTTCGGTTTCCAAGGCAGACCATTCAATATCATAGTATCCAAGTCTATGCCCCAACCAGTAACACTGAAGAAGCTGAAGTTGAATGGTTCAGTGAAGATCTACAAGACCTTTTAGAACTAACACCCCAAAAAGATGTCCTTTCCATTATAGGGGAAAGTGAAAGTGAGGTGGCTTAGTCATGTCCGACTCTTTGCGGCCCCATGGACTGTAGTCTACCAAGCTCCTCGGTCCATGGGATTTTCCAGGCAAGAATACTGGAGTGGGTTGCCATTTCCTTCTCCAGGGGCTCTTTCTGACCCAGGGATCAAACCCAGGCCTCCCACATTGTAGGCAGACACTTTACCGTCTGAGCTACCAGGAAAGCCCTTATAAGGGACTGGAATGCAAAAGGAGGAAGTCAAGAAACACCTGGAGTAACAGGAAAATTTGGCCTTGGAGTACAGAATGAAGCAGGGCAAAGGCTAATAGAGTTTTGCCAAGAGAACACAGTGGTCATAGCAAACACCCTCTTCCAACAACACAAGAGAAGACTCTACACGTGGACATCACCAGATGGTCAACACTGAAATCAGATTGATTATATTCTTTGCAGCCAAAGATGGAGAAGCTCTATACAGTCAACAAAAACAAGACCAGGAGCTGATTGTGGCTCAGATCATGAACTCCTTATTGCCAAATTCAGACTGAAATTGAAGAAAGTAGGGAAAACCACTAGACCATTCAGGTATGACCTAAATCAAATCCCTTATGATTATACAGTGGAAGTGAGAAATAGATTTAAGGGNATGGAGAAGCTCTATACAGTCAACAAAAACAAGACCGGGAGCTGACTGTGGCTCAGGTCATGAACTCCTTATTTCCAAATTCAGACTCAAATTGAAGAAAGTAGGGGAAACCACTAGACCATTCAGGTATGACCTAAATCAAACCCCTTATGATTATACAGTGGAAGTGAGAAATAGATTTAAGGGCCTAGATCTGATAGATAGAGTGCCTGATGAACTATGGAATGAGGTTCGTGACATTGTACAGGAGACAGGGATCAAGACCATCCCCAAGAAAAAGAAAATGGTATTAGCTGATTGGAAAACTGAAGAGAGTGGTATAACCATAAGATGTAATACAAATGATTCTATTCACAAAAAGAAAGATCCTTAGGAATGACTGTGCTAAGGTAAAGTCTCTTTAGGAAGAAAATATAGAAGTTTTCATCAGGAAGCTCTGAGTAAATGGAAAAGACATAAAATATGTAAATATTTGCATTTTTAAAAGGAGGCTATAACATTTTTATAGATTTCTAATAAAATCACTAATGAATTTTTAGGAGATCGTGACAAAATTAATCGATAGCTCATAGGGAAGAGTAAATATGCTAAACTCTTGAACCAGAAATGGAAGGGCATGTAGGCTCAGCCAGACAGCCACATATTTTAAGAAGTGCTGAAGTAAAGCTGCAAGGTCCTGCCAGAGCAATGACTGAAGGAATAGAATGTGGATCTAGACAGATACCCAGAACATGGAGGGATTTGGTGTAGAATTAAAGTGATATTGCAGATCAGTGAGTGAAAAGCAGTTTATTTTCACTAATAAAATGGAAGTGGCTGAAGAGTTGGTGATAAAACTGACTTGTGTTTTGAAACCACCCTGTTCTCCAGAGGATCCAGCATGGCTCCCTGCATTGGGAGCAGACTCTTTACCATCTGGGCCACAAGGGAAGTCCTTAAGCCTCACATCCAGACTAAAGTCCATGGGGTCAGAAAGGCAAACATTAGCACATAAACCTGACGTGGAGGAGAAGATGCAAGCTGACCCTGGGTAAGAAGGTTGTCTTGTGTCTGACATGATCGGTCATGTGATCGGGGGGAAGATTTAGGCCTGAATATGTAAATGGCAACCCACTCCAGTACTCTTGCCTGGAAAATCCCATGGACCGAGAAGCCTGGTAGGCTACAGTNGACCCTGGGTAAGAAGGTTGTCTTGTGTCTGACATGATCGGTCATGTGATCGGGGGGAAGATTTAGGCCTGAATATGTAAATGGCAACCCACTCCAGTACTCTTGCCTGGAAAATCCCATGGACCGAGAAGCCTGGTAGGCTACAGTCTGTGGGGTCGCAAGAGTCGGATGCGACTGAGTGAATTCACTTTCACTTTCATGTACAAATCCCAAGTTTTCATGTGCAAAAGAGCAAAGCACCAAGCATGGCCTGTTAAGATATTTAAGGGAGAACTTGAACAAAGAAGGCAAAAAACAACAGACATCTTGACAGAAAATCCACCTTGACCCTGGACGACGTCATTGCTTGAGAAGACAGGGGAGAAAGAACACGAAGGGCCACGTGGAAACACGTTTAACTCATGGGTGAACAGCGCCAGGCGGTGGTGGGTTCCTCTTCCTCACCCCGTCCCATCGGCCGAGTTCAGATGTGGGGACTAGACCTGCAGTGGGGTGAGACTGGTGGATGCGCTTTCTGAGGAACCGGCCCTCAAGCTTCATAATGACCCTTCAGCAGGCACCAGCCTCATTTTCTGGACAGAGGGCCCCGTGGCCGCAGGACAGTCACAGACACGTCCCCAGGAACAGAGTGCGCTCGGCCCCCGCCCCATGGTTTTGATCTGGACGCCTTCTCCAAGCAGCCCCACTTCCAGGAGCGGGGGATGGCTCACGTGCGCAATCAAAGGTGTCTGCCGTTCATTGTTGGTGAAATGTTGCAAGACAAAACAATCTCACACTACTCGTGGAGTTGGGAAATACAGGTCTTCACCAGGGCAGCATGGACAAGAGGTTATGCTCCTCTCGTAACCCCGGGGCACCTGTCCAGCTGGCTACTGGTGTATCAGGCCCTGAATTTGATTGTCCCAGCCACCACTGTGTGCCTGGGGGACAACGTGAACAAAGGTGGGGGGGGCTTATTTCAAGGGGCTCAGAGCCGCTGGGCTGTCACTGGGTCCAGGGTGCTTTAAAATCTTGTGTGGTGTCCCAGGTGTCTGAGTGGTAAAGTGCCAGTGAAGAAGATGCTGAAGACAGAGGTTTGATCCCTGGGCTGGGAAGATCCCCTGGAGAAGGGAATGGCAGCCCACTCCGGTTTTCTCGCCTGGAGAATCCCATGGGCAGAGGAGCCTGGAGGGCTACCGTCCATGGGGTCGCACAGAGTTGGACATGGCTGAGCAGCTAAACAACCTCTTACAGATGTAAGAACAAGGCTCTTAAGAGGCAGAGGGGGCTCTGCAGGCACCCCGTGTCCACCCGGTGGTCTGCGCTGGTCCCGGCCCAGGAGCCTCCTGGGGGAGGGCACCTGAGCCAGCAGAGGAGGGCCCGCCAGGCCACCGGCGTCCTCCAGGCCCGGCTGAGCAGAGAAGGAGCGGGACCTGCCTGGGGCCCAGGCCTCCTGCACGCTACCCTTCCCCACCGCGAGGGGGCAGGCTCTATGCTGATGGGACAGGTGCTTCCTTCCCGCTGGGCCGTGACCCGCCGGCTGGCACAGCTCCTGTCTGTGGGCCCTGGGCTCCAGCTCTAGACCCGTGGCTGCCGGCTGCTGCCCAGCCACCTGGGAGAGAAGCGACTGTCCCTTTCCAAGGCTGTCCACCTTCAGGTCATGACCCCGTGGGCCTGCCCTGTGGGGCCAGAACCCAGGCTCCCCGGTAACGTGGCAGCCACTGCCCAGCACCGGGCGCTTGCCCGACTGGAGGCTGGGTTACCTGCCTCCGTCGTCTAGTCGCCACACGTCCTCCTCCCAGTAGACTGACATCGAATCATTCAGCACAAGCTGGTCCCCAAAGTGTAAATGCAAAATAGTTTTATGAACAGATAAGAAATTTTTGGTGTGGCCAAAATATTTGGGATAAAGATTTGCATACAGAGAATTTTTAGATGAATTGTTTCTCCTGCTTATTATACTGTTTTCCTGGGGCAAAGAAAAATGCTTTTAAACAGGGAAAACATTTTTGAAAAAGCAGTTGAATGTTCCCCTCTAGAGTGAAATATAGTCTTCTCCACATGGCAGCCTCTGCAGGAAGATTTCCTGGGCCTGTGAGCTCTGCGGTTCTCAGAACTTCCCATCTTAGTGCCGTGTCTGAGGGAGTGGAGATCCCCTCACCCCACCCACCCCAGGGCTACAGCTGGTTAGACCAGCTCTGTCCCTCTGACCCGAGTGGGCCCATCAGATCACACGTTCCAGAACTGAAAATCAGGGCTGACGAGGAAACCTGGAGCTGTGGCATCTGACGCCTCCCAGGCGGACAAGAGGCAAATGGTGGAGTCTGCCCGTGCGGGGAGCAGAGCGGTGCAAGCAGGAGACAGAGGGCGGAGTCTGCCTGGGCCCACGCAGGAAACGGTGGCCCCCGCAGGGCGCCCAGCTCCATTGCTCCCCTGACTCCAGGCATCACCCGATGTCCTCACAATAAGCGCCCCGGTTTTTTATAGTAGGACAAGGGGGTTACTACTTCTGCACCCAGGCCACCCGCGCTGTGCCCTTCGTCCTCTTGGGTAAATACTGGATGTTAGAAATTCATGAGCAAGTTCCCAGGACCGGGCTCCCAGCCGAGGAAGCCTAGAGTCCCCTCCAGCTCTCTTCCCGCACTCTTCATTCTGGGGCGCGGGAGGAGGTGGCGTGCGGTGGGAGGGTCTCTGAACCTCAGGGGAGACTCCGGCAGGGCCCTGGGTTCCATTGCACTGCGGGGAGGGGTTTGGCCATCCCGCTGCCTCTCCGTCTTTCCCTCTCAGAATTGAGAAATGTCAACAGGGGTCAGCTGTCTCCATTTCGGAAGCTCTTGGATGGATGAAGGAAAGGCTCCAGGAGGCTGGGATGAGAACGGCGCACTCCCCTGGCGCACCGTGTCCCGGACCATCACTCACCCAGGGGCCTCCCTGTAACAGTGTGCCCTCGTGTCCTGACCTAAACTTTCCACTGCAGAGTTCAGGGCTGTAAGAAGCCTCAGGGACTGTATGCATTGGCCTCCGTGTTTCAGATAAGCAAGCCAAGGCTTTGAAAGAGAAATTAATTCCCTAAGTTACAGAGCTAATTAAAAGCAGATTCTGGGACTAAAACTCAAATTTCCCTACTCTAGCCCAAACTCCTCATGGTCTTAACTATCTTAAATTGCTTTTTAATCATATATTTTAGGCTTCACTAGAAGGCCTCTTTCCAGCTTATCCTGAATCATTGCTTTGAGTTGCGTGCTCCTCTGGATTGTCCATATCTTTAGGACAGCTTAGAATCAAAAGCCCTGTCTGGCAGAATAAATCCAGTTTTCAGAAGTTTGTCTCCAACTCAGCCATAGGCAATTTCTTCCTCCTAGACCATAGGAAATAATTTTAAATTTCCTGTTCCTTTTGTGTTTTCTTTTCTCCTCTCTGATCCAAAGAAAACCATAAAATATATTACAACTAATCATGACTAGAAGCATTTCTGTATGAATAACATGAATCTTCAGATTTGTCTAATCAGAAAAAATTAACTTTAACTTTTTATGTTTGTGTTTATTTTTTCGTTTGCTTGGCAAAACCTGTGCTTGCACATTGATAAAGTGCTGGATTTGGGCTTGAAGTGTTTGCCCGAAGACACCAGGCTGTTGCGAATGCTTTCAGTGCTCAAAGTCCTGGGAGGCTTCCCACGGCTGCTCAGCTGTAGCTGGAGGCCCACACGAGACCCACTAGTGGGTCATCTGCGCACACTGTGCCTCTTCCACACTCGGGAGACGACGTCTGCTCTCTTCAGAAACCTAGGCCGACTCCTGAGAGCAGCCACGTGAGCCGTGGGTCAGCACAGCCTTCCGGGTGATGGGGCCTCCTCCTGCCACCTCCCCTTCCTCCCTGGGGACAACCCTGCCAAGACACACAAGCCAACTAAGGTGTGTGCACGTGTGCGTGAACGCCTGTGAGCGTGTGCCTGTGTGAGCGTGAACGTGTGTGAGCGTGTGCCTGTGTGAGCTTGTGGTGTGTGTTCCAGATGCTCTGCTGTGATCACTGACTTATAGATCAATATGAAGGGATACCTAATCTTAAAATTGCCCTAAACAGACTTAAGACCTTAATTTATAGTAATGGCAGCATCGTGTTCTTACTGTGGCAAAGGAGAAATGTTTCAAAAATTGGGATTTGAGAAAGTCAGGTTGTGTTTATATCAAGTTGGAATATTATCTTCCTTATATACCAGAATGATCCCCAGATATGTTAAGAGTTGTATGTAAACATTTGAATTAACAATTTATAGCTTAGAGATGACTGGTTGTAAACACACATCACCTCAGGTCTCATCCCTTGTGAAAATACAGCAAACTAAGATAAGGGAATTTTGCTTAAAAAGAAAATCCACAAGGATTAAATAGACAGGAATGGATGAAAAGCAAGAAGACTTCGGAAGGTGGAGAGAAGTTGGGCAAGTATCCTGGTGCAGCGTGAGTCGTGGGGCAGAAGCCTCAAAAGTGTCAGGCCGGGCAGCCTCAGACTCCTCTGGATCTGGGGGCTTCCCGTCTTAACAAAGCAAGACGGAGAGACTGCTGGAGAGAAGGCTGCTCTACATCCCTGTCGCTTGTCTGCGTCTTTGGACACCCTCCCTGCCCTTCTCTTGGCAGAAACCTTGACGTTTAAGGGACGCCTGGTTCTGCTGAGGGCACGATCGCTGTTTTGAAAACATAGTTCTCACTTGCGTGTTGAGGTCTGTGTGTGAGGATTCCTCCTCTCTCAGCCCTTCACCGTTTAGCTCCCCAGGTTGGCAGCTGATAGGTACAAGCAGGGAATCTGGAGGCTTTCTGCTCATCAGAAAGAACTGGGGTGACAGACGTCAGATGCTTTCCAACAACTTGCTCAACCTACAGCAATTCAGACATAACACATGCCCCTCACCCCCCCGAACCTCCAACGGTTTTCCCATCGCCTGGACCTCATTATGAACAGACCTCAAGGATGGACCGCACTGACGGGAAGCCTCAGCACGAGGCACAAGCGCTAAAAGCACGGGCTGAACAACACAACCCAGAAGGAGCGGGAACTGTGCTGAGACGAGGAGAAGAAACTTGTCCTTATTGAGGCAAGAACAGTGTTGTAAAGGAAGGCGCATTCAGAAAAAAGAAAGACTCAGGAGAAAACGCTTTCTATTGCCAGCAGAAATTTAAAAGTCACTAGAAGATTTGAAAGATTAAAAAACTCACTAAAGATGGAATATATTAGAGCAAAATATTAGAATGTTGTGAGACTATCCCAGAAGATTCAACATCCAAACCAAAGGGGTTACAGAAAGGGAAACAAGGAAACAGGCAAACCAACAAATAGCGACAAAGGAACTGGAAGCCATTTCCCAGGCCAGTGAGACACAAGCTGCCCCATGGAAGCACGTGGCCTAACCACGTCCTCGGCACGGAGGATGGAGACAGGCCACGCTGATGAAGTGTGACTGGCCTTCAGAACACCTGGGAGCAAGCGGAAGGTGCTGGAATGGCAGAGAGAAACGAGCAGGCACAGAGGCTGAGCTTCTTACACATTTGAAAGTAAGAAGACAATGAAGAGACACCTTCATGATTCTGAAGGAAAGCAACTTCTAACATTGAATTTCGCGCCCAATAAACTGACCCAACAATGTCAGGATAGAAGAAAAACATTTAAGATATGCAACTCTTAAAAACTTTGCTGCCCAGCAAAGTCTTCCCACTTATTAGGAAGCTAGCAGATATTATGCTCCAATAAAATGAATAGACAAACAAAAAATGCAAGGGAAACAAGATGGGATACACCTCCGGGGGGAAATACGCAGGAGCCTGTGGATGGAGCTGGGCGCCCACTCCAGGCCTCTGTATTCCTGGTTCTGCTCGTCCCACCCCTCTGACCAGCAACTGGCTGGAACTTTGCCTGGTTTTCTTGGCTGGGAGATGAGGTCTCTGCTCTTTCCCACACACCATACCCTGAATTGTCTGAGGACGCTTGTTCATCATAAGAGGTGATCTGCTCTGACCTGCAGCTTGAGGAAGGTCAGCCTGATCGGGGGCATAGCTCAGCCACCCTCTGCCTGGTCACAGAACAGCTTAGCAAGCGACAGTGGGCATCCGTGTCTGGTTTCTGGATTTAGCAGGAATGCTTTGAACTCTTCACCACTGAGTACAGCGTTGGCTGTGCTCCCTCAGTGCTGAGATTATGTCCACCTTGGTGAGAGTTTTTACTCATGAATGGATGTTGAACTTTCGTCAAATACTCTCAGTGCTGAGATTATACCCACCTTGGTGAGAGTTTTTACTCATGAACGGATGTTGAACTTTTGTCAAGTAATTTTTCTGGGACTATTGAGATGATCATGTGGTTTTATCCTTCCTTTTGTTAATGTGGTGTATCATTTTGATTGATTTGTGAATCCTGAATCATCCCTGAATCCCTGGAATAAATCCCACCTGATCACATGTATTATGCTTTTTATGTATTGTTGAATTCGGGTTGTTAAGATTTTGCTGACAGTCTTTGGATCCATAGTCATCAGACATATTGGCCTGTAATTTTCTCTCTTTTTGGTATCGCCTTTGTCTTGTTTTGGTGTCAAGTTAATGGTGGACTCACAGGATGAACCTGAGAGTGTTCCATCCTCTTCACCTTTTGGGGACTAGTTTGAGAAGGTTAAGTGTTAGCTCTTTTATACATTTGGTAGAACTACCCTGTGAAACCACCTGGTCCTGGACTTTCATTTTCAGGGAGTTCTTTTTCTTTTCTCACAAATACATTTCCTCACTAGTGGCTTCTCTGTTCAGATTCTTTCTTTCTGAATCGGTTTTGGAAGGTTGTGACTCTGAAATGTGTTCATTTTCCAGGCTGTCCAACTCTTTGGCAGATCACTGTAGAATTCTCTTAGGATCTTTCCTATATCTGTGCTATCGGCTTTTATTTCACCTCTTATTTTTGTTTTATTTGGGTACTCCCGCTTTTTTTTCATGAGCTTGGCTAAGGTTCATCAATTTTGCTTATCTTTAAAGAAAACAGCACTGTTTCATCAATCCTTTCTGTTTTTTGTCTCTATTTTATCCATGTCCTATCTCAGCTTAAAAAAAAAAAGAAAGAGGTGTACAGGAGGAAACTGCTGTCCTAGGTAATACCTGACTGCATCTGCACGTGACCCTTAAAAACCTGTAGCCATCTCACAGCCCTAAGGAAAGATACCACCACGTTGCTAAAAACACCACCGAGAAATCCCTGGGTAACTAAGCCCTGTACCAACAATGAACATCCTTGCATCCAGACTTCTTGTGCTCAGTTGCTCATCGTGTAAGACTCTCTGCAGCCCCACAGCCAACCAGGCAGGCGCCTGTCCATGGAATTTTCCAGGCAAAAACACTGGAGCAGGTCAACATTTCCTGCTCCAGGGGATCGTGCCAACCTAGGGATCAAACCCGCACTTCTTAACGTCTCCTGCACTAGCAGGAGGATTCTTCATCACTAGCACTACCTTCTTGTCCGGCAAGTTACTAGTTTATGGCTTTAGTTTAAGCCGCCTTATGTGGATAGTGTCCCTTGTGGGCCGACACGTCTGTTCACTGCATGCTGTCAAGACCAGGCATGTGTGTGTGTTAGTCGCTCAGTCGTGTCCTGCTCTTTGCAACCCCATGGACTCCTCTGTCCATAGGCTTCTCAAGGCAAGAATACTGGAGTGGTTTGCCGTTTCCTTCTCCAGGGCATCTTCCCAACCCAGGGCTCAAACCTTGGTCTCCTGCATTGCAGGCNGATGAAAGTGATAGTGAAGTCACTCAGTCGTGTCAGACTCTTTGTGACCCCATGGACTGTAGCCTACCAAGCTCCTCTGTCCATGGAATTCTCCAGGCAAGAATACTGGAGTGGGCTGCCATTTCCTTCTCCAGGGGATCTTCCCGACCCAGGGATGGAACCCAGGTCTCCCGCACTGGAGGCAGACGCTTTAACCGCTGAGCCACCAGGGAAGCCCTGATACTATATACGGAAAACCCTGAAGTCTTGCTGGAAAACTGTTAGAACTAATACAAGACTTCAGTAAAGCTTCAGGATACAAGGTTAATGCACAGTAATCTCTTGCTTTCCTAAGCAAATAGGAAGAGAAAGCGAGGAAACAAACTCATTTAAAATTACACCACACAGAATAAAGTAAGGAATAACCTTAACCAAGGGAGTAAAATATGTGTACTCTGAAAATGATAAAACAGTGATGAAGGAATCTGAAATAATATAAAGAAATGGAAAGATGTCCCATGTTCCTGGATTGAAAGAAATAATATTGTTAAACTGTCCATACTACCTAAAACACTCTACAGATTTATTTAATCCCCTATCAAAATACCCATGACATTTTTTTAAAACAGAACTAGAACAAATAATCTTAAAAGTTATATGTAATCACAAAAGGCCCTGAAGTATGAAAACAATCTTGAAGGAAAAAAAAAAAAANCAGAGGATGAGATGGCTAGATGGCATCACCGACTCAATGGAGGTGAGTTTGAGTGAACTTCGGGAGTTGGTGATGGACAGGGAGGCCTGGCGTGCTGCGATTCATGGGGTTGCAGAGAATTGGACATGACTGAGCGACTAAACCGAACTAAATTTTAATCTCCTAGTATAATATAAAACAACAATTAAGTTTAGGAGTTTTTCATTCAGAGCTTGAGATCATCCAGGAATGTTTTAGAATTGGAATCAATCTAAGAACTGTGACCTCAGATAAAGATTCCACAATTCAGCTCTGGCTTTCTGGTTACCACCTTGCCTCCTCTGTCCCCCATGTGCCATTGTTGTGATTCTTTGAGTATAAGTTTTACTATGAAAAGAAGGGTTAATTATTGCTTACAGTAAGTAGTACTTTCCTAAACGTTTTATAGTTGATGTGTTAGAAGTGTTTTTTTTTTTTTTAAAAAAGTAACCAAAGCACAGGAATTAAGTCTTCTATTTTCTTCTCAGCCCAGGCATCTCACCTAGGTGTTGGCGGAAAGGAGCTGACTCCACTGGTGCCTGAGGAGGCACCTGCCTCTGAAACAGACATCAACCTGGAGGTATCATTTGCAGAGCAAGCTGTCAGTCAGAAAGAAAGCTCCAGAGAGAAGATCCAGAGGAGCAAAGGTGATGATGCCATGTTACTGGTACGTAGTACACTATTCAGATGTCACTATCAGATTACATTTTTTATCAGCTGTTTATTTTGAAAAATTTAAGTCCCTAGAAAAGTTGAATGAATAGTATAGAATACATCCGTACAGCCTTCCTGTAGATCCCAGTCACCAGTTATTAGAACATTGTGTAACTTGTACTCTTTCTTGGGCTTCCTGGGTAGCTTAAACGGTAAAGGATCTGCCTGCAGTGTGGGGGACCTGGGTTCGATCCCTGGGTCAGGAAGATCCCCTGGAGAAGGGGATGGCAACCCACTCCAATATTCTTGCCTGGAGAATTCCATGGACAGAGGAGCCTGGGAGGCTACAGTCCATGGGGTTGCAAAGAGTCACACACAGCTGAGCAACTACCACTTTCACTTTTCACTACTCTCTTTCTGTATGTATCTATGTATAGGTTGCGCCATATACACTTACTTTTTTTTTTTTAAGCCTAACTAGGCCATAGGAGCCTGGTGGGCTGCAGTCCATGGGGTCGCTGAGAGTTGAACACGACTCAGTGACTTCACTTTCCCTTTTCCCTTTCATGCATTGGAGAAGGAAATGGCAACCCACTCCAGTGTTCTTGCCTGGAGAATCCCAGGGACGGCGGAGCCTGGTGGGCTGCCGTCTATGGGGTCGCACAGAGTTGGACACGACTGAAGTGACTTAGCAGCAGCAGCAGCAGGCCATACTAAACAGAACAGTTGTAATGCTTAAGAACTTGCACATTAAAACAATTATATTTTAATATATGACCACGTTAGAAATTTCCCAGTTGTCACAATATTGTCCTAATTGCTTCTCCCTTGCCCTGCCTGGGATTCAAACAAGGGTGATGCATTGCGTTTGATGTCATATCTTTTTGGTTTCTTAAATTTAGATTAGATCCTCTGATTTTTCTGTATATTTTAAGGAGTCCAAATCAAATTTCTGATTTTGTCTGTTTTCGATGACTGAATTCAAGTTGAACAGTTTTGGCAAACCTAGATGCCTAGGTTGTGTATTCCTCCCATCACATCATTAGAAGAGGTGTGTGGTGTCAGATAGCCCTCTTATTGGGAATGGAAGTATCACCTTCTATCCTCATTGTAAAAATACCTTTTCCTATTGGTAACTAATGCTAATTTGTGATCCTTGAAACCAAATGAATAGCCTATCTGCCAGTAATAACCTATCATCCCATGGTTTTACCATGCATTTGTAATCCTTACCTGAAAAAATGGGCTAGTGTTAGAGAAATGGTGATTTTTCTCATTTTATTATTCCTTCTATCTTGACTGGCTGGCAGTCTTCTGTGATAGTTGCTTTTCCTCCCTTTTCTCTTTTTATTTTTGAATGTCACTGTGCAGAAGCTTCCATTTTTCATTCAGTGTTTTATAAATCATTACTGTTTTTCTTTGACGTTTAAGTTTTCCCAAGTTTGACAAAAGGCAGCCCTTCAAGGTGGTTCCTATGCCATTTTAACATGTACTCCTTGTTTTACTCCTTTGCTTTCTGGTACAAGATGTTCTAGGCTCACCTTGTACTTTTCTCCCCTCAGATTAGGAAGAATCTATTTCAAGGAACCCTTGTTTTTTCAGAAGCATATTGTATTTAGAAACCAACTTCTGTGTACTGAGTAATCTCATTGATACCGAATGTCTTATATTTTTTAAAAATACACTTACTTATTTTGTAAGATTTCACATGCATAAAAGCTAAGAGGCATAGTATAAAACCCCCACCAAGCCCCAACATTCACTAACCCACGACTAGTTCTGTCCTATGCACACCCCCAGGCAGTTCCCTACAAGATAAAATGTTATTTTTAAATTCATATTGCTATTACTGTACCTATTTAAAATGCTAACAATTCTTAATTTCAAATATCTAAATATTAAATTTCATATTGTATCGCAAATTTCATAATTTTTTTTTTTACAGTTTGTTTGAATCAGAATCCAAATAAGGTTCATGCATTGATTGCAGTTGGTTGAGTTGGTTGAAAGTGCTTTTCAAGCAACTTTTAATCCCTCCCTTCCTTCCTCCTCCTGTCATTGTGTCTCTGTCTCTGCCTCCCTCTTTTTCTTCATTAAGATCTTTTCCCCTATCCTTTTTTACTTCTTTCCTTCCATTCTCCTTCTCTCAGAATTTGTTTGTTGAAGAAGCCTGCTTATTAAGTTTATAATTCTGTTCCCGTGTCCTTCTCTTTTTTGTAGATTGGTTGACTCTAGATTTATCAGATTCATGCTTTTTTTTTTTTTGGTCAAGATTACTTCTTGTGATCATGTAGCAAGAGATACAAAATACCTGTCTTTCTCGTTTATGAAATTAGCAGCGTCTGCTGATCAGTACTGATATCCATTTATTAATGGTTATAAAATCATGTTCTAATAAATTCATTTATTTATTTGAATATCTCTCTTAAGAAAAACCTAACTTTCTCAAGGGTTACTTCTTATTTTCATTTACCAGTTTTCTTTTTTTCTTCTTTTCTTAGATTCCCTAGTACCTTTCATTAATGACCAACTAGTGTTGTTTTAATTTTGTTGTAAAAATAGTACCTTAACTCATGTATGATGTGACGCTAGAGATAAATTCTCATGTGTTTCGGCATATTTTTGGCTCCAGACATGCTGTTGTTCTTGCTGTTCGACTGAAAAATTGTGTCCAGCTCTTTGTGACCTCATGGACGGTAGCACACCAGGCTCCTCTGTCCTCCACGTTAGCTCAAATTCATGTGCACTGAGTCGGTGATACCATCTAACCATCTCCTCCTCTGCTTTCCCTTCCTTCGTCTTCAATCTTTACTAGAATGTCAGGGTCTTTTCCAGTGAGTCAGCTCTTCACATCTGGTGGTCAAAGTATCGAAGCTTCAGCATCAGTCCTTCCAATGAATATTCAGGCTTGATTTCTTTTAGGACTGACTGGTTTGAACTCCTTGCGGTCCAAGGGATGTAGCAATCTTCTCTAGCACCACAGTTTGAAAGCACCAACTCTTCAGTGCTCAGCCTTCTTTATAGTCCAACACTCACGTCCATACATGACTACTGTAAAAACCATAGCTTTGACTGTATGGATCTTTGTTGGCAAAGTGTAATCTCTGCTTTTTAACGTGCTATGTAGGGCTTTTCCTAGCTTTCCTTCTAAGGAGCAAGTGCCTTTTAATTTCATGGCTGCAGCCATTGTCCACAGTGATTTTGGAGCCAAGAAAAGAAAATCTGTTATTGCTCCCACTTTTTCCCCGTCTATTTTGCCATGAAGTGATGGGACTGGATGCCATGATCTTAGTTTTGTTTTGTTTTTAATGTGGTTGTCTGAGGAGGCTTAACAAATAGCGGAGGAAAGAAAACAAGTGAAAAGCACAGGATAAAGGGAAAGATCTACTCAACTGAATGCAGAGTTCCAGAGAATAGCAAGGAGAAATAAGAAGGCCTTCTTAAATGAACAATGCAAAGAAATAGAGGAAAACAGTAGAATGGAGAAGACTAGAGATCTCTTCAAAAAAATTGGAGATTGTAAAGGGAACATTTCATGCAAGGATGGGCATGATAAAGAACAGGAATGGTAAGGACCTAGCAGAAGAGTACACAGAGGAACTATATAAGAAAGGCCTTAATGACCTCGATAACCATGATGATGCCATCACTTACCTAGAGCCAGACATCCTAGAGTTGAAGTCAGGTGGGCCTTCAGTTCAGTTCAGTCACTCAGTCGTGTCCAACTCTTTGCGACCCCATCAATCGCAGCACGCCAGGCCTCCCTATCCATCACCATCTCCCGGAGTTCACTCAGACTCACGTCCATCGAGTCCATGATGCCATCCAGCCATCTCATCCTCGGTCGTCCCCTTCTCCTCCTGCCCCCAATCCTTCCCAGCATCAGAGTCTTTTCCAATGAGTCAACTCTTCGCAT
>SJYX01024315.1:263085-276932 GCA_006410675.1 Oreotragus oreotragus | reverse complement strand
CTCAGCTTTCTTCACAGTCCAACTTTCACATCCATACATGACCACAGGAAAAACCATAGCCTTGACTAGGCGGACCTTAGTCGGCAAAGTAATGTCTCTGCTTTTGAATATACTATCCAGGTTGGTCATAACTTTTCTTCCAAGGAGTAAGCGTCTTTTAATTTCATGGCTGCAGTCACCATCTGCAGTGATTTTGGAGCCCCAAAAAATAAAGTCTGACACTGTTTCCACTGTTTCCCCATCTATTTCCCATGAAGTGATGGGACCGGATGCCATGATCTTCGTTTTCTGAATGTTGAGCTTTAAGCCAACTTTTTCGCTCTCCTCCTTCACTTTCATCAAGAGGCTTTTTAGCTCCTCCTCACTTTCTGCCATCAGGGTGGTGTCATCAGCATATCTGAGGTTATTGATATTTCTCCCAGCAATCTTGATTCCAGCTTGTGTTTCTTCCAGTCCAGCGTTTCTCATGATGTACTCTGCATATAGGAAGCATTATTATGGACAGAATTAGTGAAGGTGACAGAATTCCAGCTGCGCTATTTAAAATTTTAAAAGATGATGCTGTTAAAGTGCTGTACTCAATATGTTAACAAATGTGTCTCAAGTGGACACAGTACTGGAAAAAGGCAGTTTTCATTCCAATCCCAAAGAAGGACAATGCCAAAGAATGTTCTAACTATCATACAATTGCACTCATTTCACAGGCTAGCAAAGTAATGCTCAAATTCCTTCTAGCTTGGCTTTAGCAGCATGTGAACTAAGAACTCCCAGATATATAAGCTGGGTTTTGAACAGGCAGAGGAGTCAGAGATCAAATTGCCAAATTGTTGGATCATAGAAAAAACAAGAAAATTCTAGAAAAGCGTCTACTTCTGTTTCATTGACTAAGAGATGGGAATACCAGAACACCTTACCTGTCTCCTAAAAAACCTGTAGGAAAAGAAGATGACAAGGCTTTATATTGTCATCCTGGTTATTTAGCCTCTATGCAGAGTTCAACATGTGAAATGCCAGGCTGGATGAACCAAAAGTTAGCATCAAGATTGCTGGGAGGAAGATCAACAACCTTAGATATGCAGATGATACCACTCTAAGGGCAGAAAGTGAAGAGGAACGAATGAGCCTCTTGATGGGGGAGTGAAAAGAGGAGAGAGAAAAAGCTTGCTTGAAACTCAGCATTCAAAAAACTGAGATCATGGCATCTAGTCCCATCACTTCATAGATCCAAACCTAGAGTTATCTATTTTTGATTCTACTTAGTAGAAATATACTTTTGTTACTGTGTTCAGGACACTAGGAACGTTCCCTTCTCTGAGTTGGTTATTGCTTAAATCCTTTACAGAAGACAGAAGTACATCTGTATCTTTCTTCAATGCTGAGAATAGTGGTTCTGAGGATACAGCAGATAATATGATTAGAATATCACATAATTACTTGTGTGTTACTGCACAGCATTCTCAGAATAGAAATACTAACACTGCTATCAGCAATATGATAACCAAAAAATAGTTTAAACTTGTTTTCTTTTCCTCAGTTGGTTGTATCCTTAGGATTTTATCCCAGAAGAACTGTAATAATCAAATTAGTCTGCTTCAGGTTGTTTAGGATAGTTATTCTCCGAATGGTTATGCCACTCACTGCATACCCAGTTGGTTAATTTCATTTTATATTGAATGTTTAGGGATTGCTTTTTTGAAACTTAATTGTGTTTTATAAACATGTGAATTATCTAAGTGGTCCAAA
This sequence comes from Oreotragus oreotragus, assembly GCA_006410675.1. Taxonomy (NCBI): domain Eukaryota; kingdom Metazoa; phylum Chordata; class Mammalia; order Artiodactyla; family Bovidae; genus Oreotragus; species Oreotragus oreotragus. Next base: position 275,189 of record SJYX01024315.1, on the reverse strand, counting down.
AGTCATAATTAAAAACAAGGTGTATTAGAAGTCTCACTTCCATTCTTGAGCCATCACACTCTTCTCTCCCTCCCCTTTACAGATTAATTTACCTTACAGGTCAATTTCTTTTTATTTTAATTTTATGGTTTATCCTTCCATTCTTAGATAGATACACTCTTGATTGTTTACTTAGACTTGGCAGTATGTCCTGGAGATCAATCTATAGTAGTATAGAGAAATTTCTTTCATTCTTTTTTATTTATATGTTGTGCCATGTTATGAAGTCCTATCACAATTTATTCAACCAGTCATCTGACGATGGGCTTCTAGGTTGTTTCCAGGCTTTATCGAAAATGTTTAAGGATCTATTTTCACGCCTAGTGGGAAAAGTAAAGTATGTGTCATGTGGCCTAAAGAGATAAATCAGGCTCCCAGACCATCCTTGACAAAAGTATCTTGTACAAGGAATAGTCTTCTCCATTGCAGGGGGCGTGGGTTTGGTCACTGATCTGGGAACTAAGATCCCACATGCCACGCTGTGTGACAGATGAGTAAATGACAGTGATGGTCTTCTGTATCTCAACAGATGGAAGGCAGTTTAAGTAAAAGTCTAATTAAACAAGATGAAGACACTGTTGACTTTTAAGTTGTTGATTCAAACAGTGGAATATAAAAGGAATTCATTTCTACTTCAGAAACTTAAAGGCAAAACTTCCTCTCTCACTTTATTCTCTGCCTAACAAACTGATTTTTGCTCACCTACTTTCTAGATTTTATTCATGTTTTGCCTTAAGCTTAAAGTGACCTTCCCGTTTACCCCTCTGTTGTTCTCTGTTTATCATCCTTAACCCATCCTTTGGGGTCTAGCTCAGTATCTAGCTTTACTGTTAGCACTTTCCCGTTTTCAAACTTACATTAATAAAATGTATAAAATCACTTTTTAAACTGTTAAGATGCCATGCTTTTGATAATTATTGTCAATGTATCCAGGAATTTATTTATGTATATATGCATCGGTTTATACAACCATTTACTTATTTGTATATCTTCTGGAAAACATGTGCATACCGTAAGCTTTCTACAAGTCATAAACATGGTTGGTAAGGTAAATATTTATATTCCTCACTCTGAGGTGAGAGTCTAAGCAGATAAAACCTTAATTTCCATTTCTGCTCCATGGTCTTCTGCTTCTATGAATAAGCAGTGGGTTTTATGTAATACATTGTTCTTTGTTGACCTCATTTTGTATTTACTTCTTCTTCTTTTTTTTTTTTTTACAGCATTGAGCAGTCTTTGTTAATTCTTTATGATCTCTCAGCAGATTCAAATTTCTCCTCTTAAATTTGGAGATCAGGTTTTATAACTTCAATGGGTGTTAGGATGAAAATTTAGCTATTACGTATTGTGTTTCGTGTACCCATAATATCTTAGAAAGTATGCTGTGTAATTACTCTGCTCATTTATCAAGTGATCTCTATGAGACAGATATTATGATTCTCCTTTCATAGTTAGAAAGATTAGGAGATGCATGGTAAGTCTTGGCTTCACTGCCTAATCTTTTGAAGCTGGAATTTTTTCTGGAAGATCCTGATGACATGTGCCCTAAAGGTACATGTTCATTTGACTTAGACGTGTCCTCGTTTTGATGCTTCTGACAACTTCAGGATAGCTTGGGAGGTTACATGAATAAGATTCTGGTATGTCGAGTCCATCTATACAGTAGAGCTAAGTAAAGGAGAAATAGCACTCCTTTATCCTATCTTGGCAGACTAAAAACAATAAGAGTTTATTTAGGAATTTTTAAGATCATAGTATTGAAATGATAACTATGGTGAAGCCTGTATTAGTTCTTGTATTTATTCAGTGTATTTTGGATTCTTATTGAATTATGTTTGATTCAAGTAAATTCATGTTTTATGGCAACTTTGCTTGTCTTGTAACAAAGCTTTATGCATACTGAAGGCCACAGGCTTGCGTGGAGGCCCAGGTTGGGAGTTTGCTAGAAAATGAAATGTCTCTGGAGGAAGCACAAGGACAGTAAAAGAAATGTTAGTTTGGGATGGACTAAGGAGAATGAGAACCTAAGGCAGACACACGTTTGTACACAAATGTGTGAGATAGCTGTAGGATCATGATACTGAATTGTCAAGAAAAGTTTAAATTATGATTATTCCTTGCCATTAAAAATTCTTTTTAAAAACTGTAAATTTGAAAGTTTCCTAAAATTTCATTTATCTAGAAAAGTTCTAGGTTCTCTAGGTTGACATTGAGTGAAATACTTTAATAAAATCACATTTTACACATGAAAAAATCTTAGGTAAGAAATGAATTTCCTAGCAGTTGATAAGTCATCTGTGGAAATTGACCAAGTAAGAGTAGATTCTCTTGCTTTCCGAGTTGAGGCTAGAGTGACTTGATGAGTGAAAAAGTCGAGTATGTCATTACTGGTAAGGTTTCTAATGGGCCCCTCATATTTCAAAGCTTACAGAAGAGGGGTGCACCCAGGGAGAGCTGCCTGATTAATTTATGGTGACACATGGGAGCCAACGACCTTATATGTTTTGAAAAATTTTATTTCACTCCCCTTTTAAAAGCACATTTTTCAAAAGGTAAAGAGCTTTCTTTTTGCTGAAATTGCACTGCCTTCTCTTAGCCAACGAACTGAACCATCCAGTCTATTAACTAAACAAAAATGACATGAAACTTCATAAATATTTAAAACTCCTGCTATGAATTAAACATTGGGATAAAGAACTAACTCCTTTCATTAAGTACATTGTTAAATAAATAAATAAATAAAGCTCATGACATATTGCTTGGTAAATCAAATGTTTGAACGAATAATATTTCAGGTTTCTTTAAACATTTACCTTGGGTAATGCTTTAAATAATTATATTACATGTATTTGGCTTATTAGACCAGATGCAACTGATTTTAATGAAGCATGTAGGACTTTTTTTTTTTCTTTCTTTTTTAAAATAAATGGTTGGTAAATAGTATTGGTTCAGTCCTTCAGAAAACAAAGCAATTAGCAGAACTCTGGACCAGGTGAGAAAGAAAATGGAGAGAGTTTTGTGTGATTTGAAAATGAAGCTCAGTACAAATCACAGGAAATTGGGGGAGCATCAAGCCAGTGACCCCACCCCTCACTGAGCTTGACTGTGTGCTTTTCTCCCTGTTGGGTATGTGTCTTCATTCGTTGTATACACGGAGACAGAACACCTGCAATGTGTCAGGGCTGTGGGACAGTGGGCATACAGAGGTGATTAAGACATGGTTTCTGTCCTTGAGGGTTTCATGTCCTACGTCAATACTTATCAACATAGATTCCTCCCTGCCTATTGCAGGGCATGAGGAAAGTGGAGCAGAACAGAATGACTACTGAATTTAGGATTTAAAAGATCTGAATTTGCCTCTTTATGTCACTGGCTATGTGGACATTGGCTCAGACAGTAAAGAATCTGCCTGCAGTGCTGGAGACCTGGGTTTGATCCCAGGCTCAGGAAGATCTCCTGGAGAAGGGAATAGTAACCCACTCCAGTATTCTTGCCTGGGAAATCCCAAAGACAGAGGAGCCTGGAGGGCTGCAGTCTATGGGGTTTCAAAGAGCCGGAACAACTAAGCAACTAACACTTTCACTTCACTTTAGTCTCTTAATGAGCCTCAGTTTCCCCATGTAGAATATGCTGTAATAATACTTGTCTTATTGGAACTTTTGCAGGATAAAATGAAACACTGTTTATCAGAATGAGTATTACCATTTTTGTTTTACCTTGCAGTAAAAGTTAAAAGAAAAACCTTGATACCTGTCTGCATGTTCTCAACTCCTATGCACTGTACTATTGACCTTGGAAATTATGCTGAAAATTCACTAAGGCTGAATATGAATAATATCTACTGTTGTTCTTTTAATGTTTTTATGGGGAAACTGTATCACAAAAATAGAAGAATTATCTCTTTTCTCCTATAGTGGACTCTCTTGAGAATATAGCAGATTCTAAAGAAGGTTCTGTCAAAGGTTCTACAATGAACTGTAGAAGATTCTCTCTTGTAGTTGAGTTTGCTTGAAAGGAATTAGCTGCTAAATTGCCAAAAGTTGTAGGTTTTCGGAAATGTTCTAGGATGGTAACTCTCAAACATTTTGGTCCTGTAACCCCTACAGACTCTTACAAAAATTATTGAGGACTTCAAAAAGCTTTTGTCTGATCAGTCAGGACAGATGTTGCTGTTGAGGAGAATAGCTGCCACACCTTGCGGTGCTTTGGTGAACGCTCAGATACACGGCCTTCCGACAGGGAATCTGTGATTCGCATTGTTGGAGCATTCACTGTCTCCCTGTAGGCTGCACCTCTCTGTGTTTGCTCTGGCTGGCCTAAGAAAGAAGGCATAAACAGATTTCTACAGAAGCTATGATTCCTTGGAAGACTCTGAGGAGATGAAGAAGGCTGGTACAAAGTGATTTTGGAATGTAAAGAATTTCTTTGGACTGAGTTCTGTGGAAGTTGGTCACTGACTTGCTCTTAAGCTCTGAAATATAAATAAGTAGTCTAGGGAATAGTTTCTCTTGATGATTAATTAAAAGTACTGTCTGTGCAGTGGGGAGGAGCAGGGGGTGCTTTTCTTTATGTCAGTTATATCTATGGATATTTACCATGATATAAATTAAAATAGAAAAATTTAAACTGTTAATCCATGTAAAACTTACTATTATGGTAAACATAATAATAGTCAGATTCTTTACCATCTGAGCCACCAAGGAAGCCCATATTATAAATGAAAATTGAAAAAAATTTAAACTATTAATCCATTTAAAATATAATATTATGGGGAACATAAATAATATCTTCATTAAAAATAGTCATTTTTCCAAAACAAAATTTTGTTTGTTTGTTTTAAATTAATTTATTTTAAAGCAAAGCAAAAGCAAAGCAAAGCATTTTGGAGGCTAATTACCACATTGTATTAGTTTTTGCCATATATTGACATGAACCAGCCATGGGTGTACATGTGTCCCTCATCCTGAACCCCCCTCCGAACTTCCTCCCCGTCCCATCCCTCAGAGTTGTCCCAGTGCACTGGCTTTGAGTGCCCTGTTTCACGCCTCGAACTTGGACTGGTGGTCTGTTTCACATATGGTCATATACACGTTTCAATGCTCTTCTCTCAAATCATCTCACCCACACTTCTCCCACAGAGTCCAAAAGTCTGTTCTTTACATCTGTGTCACTTTGCTGTCTCACATATAGGGTCATCATTACCATCTTTCTAAATTCCATATATATGCATTAATATACTGTATCGGTGTTTTACATTTCAGCAACTCTCTAATGTCTGGCTTGAGCTTATGTCATTTGGATTCTCATATTTGCTTCTGTGTTCAGTCTGTTGGCAATACCACATTTCTTATAAAAACTCTGAAAAACTCCACTGTACACCATAAGAGAATAAGAGTGAAAAAGGCAGATAATGTCTTAGTGTTATTAAAATAGTGTTGACCTCGTCAGTCAGTTCAGTTGTTCAGTTGTGTCCAACTCTTTGCGACCCCATGGACTGCAGCACACCAGGTCTCCCTGTCCGTCACCAACAGCCGGAGTTTACTCAAACACATGTCTATCGAGTCGGTGATGCCATCCAACCATCTCATTCTCTGTCATCCTCTTTTCCTCCCGCCTTCAATCTTTCCCAGCATCAGGGTCTTTTCCAATGAGTCAAGTCTTCACATCAGGTGGCCAAAGTATTGGAGTTTCAGCCTCAGCATCAGTCCTTCCAATGAATATTAAGGGCTGATTTCCTTTAGGACTGACTGATTTGATCTCCTTGAAGTCCAAGGGACTCTCAAGAGTCTTCTCCAACACCAGAGTTCAAAAGCATCAATTCTTCTGTGCTCAGCTTTCTTTATAGTCCAACTCTCACATCTATACATGACTACTGGAAAAACCATAACTTGACTAGATGGACCTTTGTTGGGGAAGTAATGTCTCTGCTTTTTAATATGCTATCTAGGTTGGTCATAGCTTTTCTTCCAAGGAGCAAGCATGTTTTAATTTCATGGCTGCAGTCACCATCTGCAGTGATTTTGGAGCCCAAGAAAATAGTCTCTCATTGTTTCCATTACTTCCCCCTCCATTTGCCATGAAGGGATGGGACTGGATGCCATGATCTTAGTTTTCTGAATGTTGAGTTTTAAGTTAACTTTTTCACTCTCCTCTTCCACTTTCAAGAGACTCTTTAGTTTTCCTTTGCTTTCTGCCACAAGGGTACTGTCATCTACATATCTGAAGTTATTGGTATTTCTCCTGGCCATCTTGATTCCAGCTTGGTTTCATCCAGTGCCTGCATTTCCCATGATGTAGTCTGCATATAAGTTAAATAAGCAGGGTGACAATATACAGCCCTGACCTAATCCTTTCCCGATTTGGAACCAGTCTGTTGTTCCATGTCTGGTTCTAACTGTTGTTTCTTGACCTGCATATAGATTTCTCAGGAGGCAAGTCAGGTGGTCTGGTATTCCCATCTCTTGAAGAATTTTCCACAGTTTGTTGTGATCTACACAGTCAAAGGCTTTGGCATAATCAGTGAAGCAAAAGTAGATATTTTTCTAGTATTCTCTTGCTTTTTCAATGATCCAACGGATATTGGCAATTTGATCTCTGGTTCCTGTGCCTTTTCTAAATCCAGCTTGAACATCTGGAAGTGGAAGTTGACCTCTTTAGATTCCTTGAAAAGAGCATTGGGTACCTATATGGCCCCCTGGTCCACACTTTGAGAACTGCTACTTTAGGATATGGCTTTTGCATGTCCATTTTACAAGAAAGGTCGGCTAGAGCGTTGCCAGAAGTCACACACAGCGAGTCAGCAGTTAGATGACTGAGAGACGTTGGCTCTAAAGGCCCTGCTTTTGACTCCCCCCTGCTCTCCCCTTCTCCCCAGTGCTGCACAGTCCTTTTGTACCTGCCTTATTTGGGTATCATATATCTGGATATATACTATTATCTGTATCAATACAATGCCATGCTATATATATATATGACGATTAATAATAGTGTAGATAAACGGTTCCTGGCATGCACCAGTGGTTACTCTTGCTTGTCTCTCACCTCCTGTGTCTTCCTCCTCGCCGTTTGTCTTGACTTGTGATTTTTCTTGGTTCTTAAAGGTCAGTTAACTTGTTTGCTTGTTTTCTCCTTTTGTTTTACTGTCTCTTTTGTCCTCTTGGCCACTGATGGGCACACTCCTAGTACATGGTCTGGTTCTGCTGTCTGTCATACTTCACACCTTGACTCCCTGCAGGTTTGAGATCATCATTAAGACAGGATTGCTCTTCATTCTGGCTGGAGAAATTCCTCCATGGCTTTCATTGTCACCACTCTGAGAATGAATTCTTTTCATAGTTATAATTTTGTCATCTTTCATTAAAAAGGGGTTAGGTCTTGTAAACCTTTACTGTATTAACGATGTTTATTTTAGACTTACAGAGTGCCAAAAGACAAAACAGGCACCACCAGGATTGGTGACCTAGCGCCCCAGGACATGAAGAAAGTCTGCCATTTAGCCCTAATTGAGCTGACTGCCCTCTATGATGTCTTGGGTATTGAACTGAAACAACAGAAAGCTGTGAAAATCAAAACAAAAGGTAATTTTGAAACAAAAGCCAGTTGGATTTACTCCTGAGCTAGTAAGAATGAGCTTGGCTTTTTAGAAGTATCCTTTCTGGGGTGCGGGAAATGCATACATAACAAACTGCCTATAATCCGCACATGAATACATCTAAAGTTAGGATTCTAAAATTTTTGTAATTTGATAAATCTGTCTCCTAGATTATAGAAAATAAAGGCATAATCAAATATTTAATTACCATGGAAAAAAGAGGAAATTCTCTTCAAGGATTCTTAAATCTCTCTCCTTTGAAAGCTATATTTAAAAACAACGTTTGGTACATATTCTTATTTCTAAGACTGGATCTTGACAACTGACATTAATATGGTTAATCTTCATCAACTATTTTTGCTTTATTTATTTGATAGCAAATGCACAGGGCAGTTAGTAGTACGTCTCTTTGTTTATTTACAATCTACTTTTAACTCTTTTGCAAAAAATATCCTTCCCTCTTTGAAGACAATAATAATGTGATTTTGGCATATAATATCCCTAAATTGTGCATCTCTTGCATATACAGTTTTTTTTTCCTTTGTAATCAGCTTGCCTTCCCCATTATATAAATAGGCTGTTTTGTTTTTTTTTTTTATAATATGATAGAAAACAAACACCTCCTCAGTTCTTGTTTTTTCCCAAGATTTTATTCATCTGAAAATCCAGATAATTTTCTGTTGATAAAGCTTTACTATTTAGGAATCTCTGACATCTGATTTAACTTTAAAGATATCTCTTAAAGAAAAACCAAGAATGGGGATTATTGAGTTGCTATGGTAATGTTAGCAAAGACAAGTATTCACCTGATGTAAGTTTTAGAGGCAGTTTCTCTGTAGGACTGAAGTGTACTTTCCCTTAAGTCCTCTCTGCCATGCTGGGCCCCAGAAGACCCCATTCTATGTTCCTTTGACTGAGTATTTTAGCTTAAGGCTTGTGATGGTGAATTTCTGAGTCAAACAGTTCTGGTTTTCCACAAGTCCATTATGGATAAAGACTTCAGATGCTTTTTCAAAAGCTTATCACAAAGTCTTCTCCAGATACAAAATAAAAATTTAATTTAAATAATTGTTAATAAACAGTTGTGACTCAGTGTTCAAGACTTTCAGAGTGACTTAGAGAGGCCTTTTTAATTTTATCTCAGAGTTGCCTCCTACCAGAGAAATATTAAGCCATTCTCATTAAAAGTACCACTATTAATATAATATATTTTCTTTCCACCTTTTTTATATTTTTGTATCTTATCTAAGGTATTTATGTTATAGACTAGAATTTGACATGTTTAAAGATTATGCTTTTCTTAATTCCTAAACTAAAAGTTATTTACTAGGTTACTGACATTGCTCTGCATGTCAGTTTCCAATGTCTGTTTTCATATCACGGGATAATCCCCCTTTTCTTGTTCACAAATGATTTATATCTCCCTGGTGATGTGTGTTACACTTTTTAGCTGTAACTGTTCACTCGGTGATGGGCGTGGGGTAGGAGGTGCTGGGTAGAAGCTATGCTTACATCAGACTGAAAGCATATAATTTTAATTTAGAAAAATTATAAATTATTACCTGTCATGTCTTCTGGAGTTATTCCCAAATATATAAAAAAAACAAATTTAAATTCACAAAGACCAAGTATCTACTGTGTTCTCTAAAGAAGAACATTTGTAGAGCAAGCTCATAATCTTGGCTGATTTTCCAAAAAGCAAATATTTATACTTTGCTGTATTATAGAATGTTGAATGTCAGTTAAGTATGGAAGAGATGAGTGATATTTGCTTTAAGCGAGAACTTTTAATTTGATTACATTTAGTAAATTATTTGCATGTTTTGCCTATTTCCACAGCACTTTATTTCTCTTTTATAACAGTTTATACTTTTTCTAATTATTTTGGTGGTGATCTATAATCATTAGTTTAATTGTCTTTGCTTGCTAGATTGCTCTATAACGTGGCGCCAGAATTTTCCAACTAAGTTGTGTTTACCTAATTGGTAGACAATGTCACCCACTTAGATGCTCAATATAGTTGTATGATTGAATGACAATATCAGGAATCTGGTACCTTAACATTTTTGCATTAATATTTCATAGGTTGATGAAAGTGAAGAGATTTTGTTGTTGTTTTTGCAGATTCTGGCCTTTTTTGTGTCCCATTGACAGTATTGTTAGAACAAGATCAGAAGAAAGTACCAGGAACTCGAATCCCTTTGATATTTCAAAAAGTAAGTAGACCCAAATGGGTCAGCATAGAGACAGCATACTTGAGATAATGGTGTTTTGTTTTTGTTTTTGCATTCATACTATTATAATATAGTTTTCCAATTGATATGCTGTTTATTTTATGCTTTGGTTTTTCTATTCAGAAAACAGATTTGTTTCAAGGGCTCATAATTTTTATTTCATGGTGATGCTTTCAGTGTTATTTCTTGTAACTGTGATTACCTGGCATCATTTTCCTGTCTTGTATTAGCTGGCTTTGTATAATTGAGATTTCAATTCTATAATACATAGGAATGGGGACTGCTGGTAAATTTCTAGGGAATTGAATCCTCATGAATATTTTATGCCTGTATGTATTTTCCAAGCTTTCCTATTTACAGTGAGGATGTCCAATTTAATTTGCTAGTGCCTTCTTCCAAAGTAGGCAAAGAAACCATAAAGAAGAATTAGAAAATGATTGCTAAACTATAAAGTCACTTGTGTAGCCAACACTCAATTATTCATAAGGGGATTATCTATGACAATATAAAAGTTTCAATCTAACCTCTGAGCCATCATTGTTCAGAAACACAGATTACGTTGGATAAAAGACAGGGAATACCCCTGAGGAAGGCTACTCACATCAGTTGTGGGCTACTCAAGACACAGATTTTGCAACAGCTCAGGCATTTCAGTATCTGAGAATTCATGGATAGCAAGAATGGCAGTAGTAATGTTCTCAGTTGTTTGGCTCAACGAAGCCATTTAATACTTAAGCTTAATCTACTTGGCACCAATTCTTCCATTATTCTAAGCCAGTCATTTACTATCTCATCTATTTAATACTAAGCTCTGATTTCTTCATTCCTCATAATCACCATTATATCCAAACCTGTGTCTCAGTGTTTCTACTGATGGACTTTGTTGTAGACAGCTTGTTCTACTCACCAGCTTCCTCTAGTCATTGCCTGCAGAACCTGTGTCTGTGTGGATAGTTGTTCATGGTGTCTGTGATAACCAGAGAGATGCTTATAAATGGAGACCATAGATTCAAGTTCTTTTAATGGCAGTAAATGGTGTGGGTTACTTATGCAGATGGACAAAGCATGGATCTCAGTAGGACCCTTTCCCAGTGTATTGGGGCTCTTCAGAGAAACAGCGTCAGTAGGAGATTTCTCTTTCTCTCTCTCTCTCGGAGAGAGATGCTCAATAAATCTTATTAAGTAAATGAAGGAATGAGTGTGTGTTGGGGAGGGGGAGAGAGAAAGAGATACATGCAGCCACACACACACACACGTGCTTTCCTTCATTCACTTATTCAATAATATTTATTGAGCATCTCTCTCGGGGTCAGGGGTGGGGAGAGAGAGAGATTTATTATATGTTAAAGAATTAGCTTCTGCAGTTGTGGGGCCTGTCAAGTCTGAATTATGTACAACAAGCGGGAAACACAGGCAAGGGTTAACATTTCAGGGTCGAGTCCAAACTCTGCAGGCGGAAACTGCTGTGGGGTTTCTGTGTTGCAGTCTTGAGGCAGAATTGTGCTGCTTTGGGGAACCTCAGTCTGGATTCTTATAGCCTTCAGCTGACTGGATGAGGCCCACCCACATTATGGAAAGTAGTGCTTTACTCAAAGTCTACAGATTAAATGTTAATGCATATAAAAAACACCTTCACAGCAACATCTAGACTGGTGTTTGACTAAATAGCTGGGTACTGTAGCCCAGCCCAGTTGACACATCAGATTCACTATCACATCAGCGAGGAGCAAGCGTTGGTCCCAACAGAAGTCAGTGTTGCCTCCTGGTCAGACGCAGGATTGCATCCAGTCCCCTATCATTTTCTCTTGACATTGTTTTTCGTATTTAGTTCAGTTCAGTTCAGTTCAGTCGCTCAGTCGTGTCCGACTCTTTGCGACCCCATGAATCGCAGCACGCCAGGCCCCCCTGTCCATCACCATCTCCCGGAGTTCACTCAGACTCACGTCCATCGAGTCCGTGATGCCATCCAGCCGTCTCATCCTCAGTCGTCCCCTTCTCCTGCTGCCCCCAATCCCTCCCAGCATCAGAGTCTTTTCCAATGAGTCAACTCTTCATATGAGGTGGCCAAAGTACTGGAGTTTCAGCTTTAGCATCATTCCTTCCAAAGAAATCCCAGGGTTGATCTCCTTCAGAATGGACTGGTTGGATCTCCTTGCAGTCCAAGGGACTCTCAAGAGTCTTCTCCAACACCACAGTTCAAAAGCATCAATTCTTCGGCGCTCAGCTTTCTTCACAGTCCA